>JAGFNQ010004389.1:88378-257157 GCA_024364735.1 Boesenbergia rotunda | reverse complement strand
TATCGCACTTAAGCTGCAGTAAGAACTTCATTGACATATCTACATGTAGATTCCATATGAAGTCTTACAGCTAGTCACTCCAATGAACTAGTTCCCTTAACTAGCATCCATGTTTATCTCCGGACATCCCAATGTCACCAGCCAGTGAGAATCAGCTGATTAGAGAATAACCATGCTAGTCTCACAGAATTGATAGTGTCCGTTTTTATCAATTCATCGACTAGGATAATTTCAATACTTCACAATTGCACATTTAGAGATAATCACTAGTTGTGATCCCATCACAAATTCTCTTATGCTGTGAATTGTATTGCGGACATTCAGTAGATGAGTTTAAGATCTCAATCAAATACACAAACATGTATACTCAAATAGTGAATTATCATTTATTAGAATAAATGTTTACAATCATAAGGCGATTGCCTTAGGACACTTCTCTCATATTACTAACAAACTCCCACTTGGCCTAATGCCAATCGCTACGGTATCCAATACCACAGGCTCTAACATGACCCTCAAACTTGCTTTGAGGCAAGGCCTTAGTTAAAGGATCCGCTATATTCCTTTCAGTGGGAACTCTCTCAATTTGTATGTCATTCCTACTTATAATCTCTCTGATCAGATGATAGCGTCGAAGCACGTGTTTGGATCGCTGATGAGACCTTGGTTCCTTCGCTTGTGCAATAGCTCCATTGTTGTCGCAGTAAACCGGCACTGCTTCATCAATGGTTGGAACCACACCAAGTTCTGAGACAAACTTCTTGATCCAAACTGCTTCCTTTTCTGCTTCCGAAGCTGCGATATATTCGCTTCCGTGGTAGAATCCGCTACGGTGTCTTGTTTGGAACTTTTCCAACTTACTGCGCCTCCATTCAAAGTAAATACGTATCCAGACTGCGATTTGGAGTCATCCTTATCTGTCTGGAAACTGGCATCTGTATACCCACGTATTACCATATCTCCTTCTCCATATATTAGGAACACATCCTTAGTTCTTCTTAAGTACTTAAGGATTGTCTTGACAGCCGCCCAATGATCCATCCTGGATCAGACTGGTATCTGCTCGTGACACTCAGAGCATATGATACATCGGGCCTAGTACATAACATAGCATACATGATAGATCCTATCGCGGATGCATAAGGAATCTTATTCATGCAAATCCTCTCGTCTTCTGTGCGCGGACACATAGACTTTGAAAGGTTGATCCCATGCCTGATGGGAAGGTAACCTTTCTTGGATTCCGACATGCTAAACCTTTTTAGCACTCGGTCTATATATGTAGACTGCGAAAGACCAAGCAACCGTTTTGATCTATCTCTATAGATTCTAATCCCAAGGATATAGGTTGCTTCTCCCAGGTCTTTCATGGAGAAAGTTTTGGACAACCAAATTTTAACTGTCTGTAAGACTGATATATCGTTTCCTATAAGTAATATGTCATCGACATATAATACTAGGAATACGACTGCACTCCCACTAACCTTCTTGTACACACAAGGTTCGTCAGGATTTTGTGAGAAATCAAACTTTTGATTGTCTCATCAAAACGGATGTTCCAGCTCCTAGATGCTTGCTTCAGTCCATATATGGATCGTCGAAGCTTGCATACTTTGGTTTTATCAACCGATGTGAAACCTTCAGGTTGTATCATGTATACATCCTCAAGCAGGTTTCCATTAAGGAAAGCTGTTTTCACATCCATTTGCCATATCTCATAATCATAATGAGCTGCTATGGCTAGGAGCATCCGAATGGATTTAAGCATAGCTACTGGCGAATAGGTTTCGTCATAATCAATTCCTTGTTTCTGACGATATCCTTTTGCCACTAATCTAGCTTAAAGGTAACTACATTACCTTCCATGTCGGTTTTCTTCTTGAAAACCCACTTGCACCCTATGGGCTTAATCCCTTCGGGTGGGTTAACCAAGTCCCATACTTGATTTTCGTACATGGAATCCATTTCCGACTTCATGGCCTCAAGCCATTTGTCCCTTTCTGAATTTTTCAGAACATCTTCATAACTGATAGGTTCATCATCGCTTATGAGTAACACGTCGTTCGATTCACTTACGAGAAATCCGTATCTCTCTGGAATATTGCGTGTCCTATCAGACCTACGAAGAGGTGGTGTTGTTTTAGGTTCAACTGATAGCTCATCATTATGAATTATCGGTTGTGGGCCTAGACTAGGTGTCTCTGTAATGTCTATTGGAGTTTCTTGAACTTCATCAAGTTCAATGCCACTCCCACTGTTTTCTTGTAAAAGAAATTCCTTTTCCAGAAATACAGCATGCCTTGAAACAAACACCTTTTGCTCCAAGGGATGATAGAATTGGTAACCCTTCGTTTCCTTAGGGTACCCAATAAATAGACATTTATCAGACTTAGCATCCAATTTGTCTGATATAGTCCGCTTCACATAAGCAGGACAACCCCATATCTTAAGGTGAGTTAAGTGAGGTTTCTTACTATTCCATATCTCATATGGAGTAGTAGAGACTACCTTGGTCGGGACTCTGTTTAGCAAGTAAACAGCTGTCTTAAGTGCATAGCCCCAAAAGGATTTTGGAAGAGTTGCATGGTTCATCATGGATCTAACCATGTCCATCAAGGTTCGGTTACGCCTCTCAGATACACCATTATGCTGTGGTGTATACGGCGGAGTCCATTGGGACAATATCCCATTGTCCCTAAGATAATCTTGAAACTCTTGACTTAAGTATTCACCACCCCGATCTGATCGAAGTATTTAATACTTTTGCCAAGTTGTTTCTCTACTTCATTTCTGAACTCTTTGAATTTCTCAAAAGCTTCAGATTTGTGTTTCATCAAGAACACATACCCGAATCGTGAGTGATCATCGATAAAGGTGATGAAGTAGCTATAGCCTCCTTGTGCTAGAGTTGACATTGGTCCACATACATCGGTATGTATTAGACCAAGCAATTCTCCCACTGGATTACCTTTTCCGGAAAAGGGTAATTTGGTCATCTTGCCTCTTAAGCATGATTCGCATGTATCAAATGAACCGGGTTCAAATGTTTCCAAAATTCCACATCGGTGTAATTCGGTCATGCGTTTCTTACTTATATGGCCAAGACGACAGTGCCACGTGTAGGAGTCTATTCGATTATCTATTCGAGCACGTTTGTTGCTAACTTCGATATTGAAAACGTCACTGGATAAATCTAACGTGTAGATGCCATTGCACAAAGTTCCATTCCCATAAAGAACGCCATTTAAAGTTATGTAACAACAATTGTTACTAAAAGTTAAATGATAACCTTTTTCATTCAAACATGAAATAGATACAATGTTCTTTATTAACGAAGGAACGAAATAACAATTATCCAATTCTAAGACACGTCCAGTTGGGAGCTTTAGCAAATATGTTCCGATGGCAACAGCAGCAATCCTTGCTCCATTTCCAACCCGCAAATTCGCTTCTCCCTTGACGAGTCTTCTTCTATTCCTTAGCCCCTGTATGTCATTACATATATGTGAGCTACACCCAGTATCAAGTACCCAGGTATCTGAGGAAATAGAGTGACATTCAATAACGAAGATACCTGAAGAGGATGGGGCATCGGATGCCTTCTTCTTCAAGGACTCAAGATAAACCTTGCAGTTTCTTCGCCAGTGACCCTCCTTGCCACAATGATGACAGGTTCCTTTTGGTTTCTTTTCAGTCTTCTTGGCCTTTTTCTTCTTCCCCTTGTTCTGTTCTTTGGCCTTCCTCTTAGAACCTTTCTTCGAGGAACCAACTAACAGTACTGCCTTTTGATCCGGCTTTACAGAAGGCTCCACAGTCTTCAGCAGGTTGAGCAACTCAGGAATGGTGGTCTCCAGTTTGTTCATCCGATAGTTCATCACAAATTGTGAATAACTCTTGGGCAAACAACTCAGAATTAAGTCAATACTTAGTTCATGATCCATTGCAAAACCGAGTGCGCTCAGTCGCTCAATGTACCCCATCATCTTTAACACAAACTGCGAGGCAGAAGTGCCTTCCTGTATCTTAGTGGTGAAGAGGAGTCTGGAGACTTCGAACCTTTCGGATCTCGCCTGCTCTTCAAACAACTCATGAAGATGGAAGATGATGGTATAAGCATCCATATGCTCATGCTGCTTTTGTAGCTCAGGTACCATAGAGGCTAGCATAATGCAACTCGCAAGTTCAGAATCGGTCACATGTTTCTGATGGGCCAACAATTGGTCCGGAGTTGCATTTTCTGGAGGATGGTCGGGAAGTTGATTTTCAATGACATAAGCAAGCTTTTCCGCCTTGAGGACTATCCTCAGGTTTCGAAGCCAGTCCATGAAGTTCGGCCCAGTCAGTTTATTGGTGTCCAAAATGGAACGCAAGTTTAGAGAAGACATGATCGAGTGATTATCCTAGAAATACAAATTGAGTTTATGTGAGAAGAATGATTAAAGAATGTATCAACATACATAAATAAAATCCTATTTATTTTTCAAATTGAATAACCCTTTTTATCAATTCGGGAGATCGTAGGAACATCTCCAAATAGGTTGATATCCAACCATAGATAAGAACAACCATGACTGTGGCCATCAAGTTTTTCTTAGCTATGAAGGTAGGTAATTACACCGATTACATATCACATATATGTAACTATCACTTTATGCTATCAACTAATTGAATGTTTGCATAAATCATTGGGTTGTTAACTCATTAACAAGTATGTAACATTATACATAGCACCCAACTGCACCTCTCTTTACATCGACCTTGGCTGTGGCACAACAAATCGATGCTCCAAGCTTAAGGCTGACCCATTAATCAAGAAATAGTTTTAATATGGTTGGAGCTCATTCAACCGTTTAGTCAGGCTTGGATGTGTCCAACAACCAAAACTAAGGATTGACCTCTGACTCCAACTATATTATTCATAAACTAATTCCATGGTTTGAACATGTTGAGGTTCAAGTCGGGCATGGATGTGTCCATCAACCCAAACGAGAAACAAAACTCCGGTTCTAACCATATTAATGGAAGGTGTTAGCCTTAATATTTTGTAAGGGGTTTTGGGTCTCATCTTTTCTAAGCATTCATGACATATGATTATGTCATGACTAACGATTTCTTTAATAAAGTATGTATGTGACTTAATTTATCAAATCTCATGAATTGAATTAGGAACCGGATTTCCTCATTCTAATTTCATACTTTATTAAAGGAATTGTTTTGGGAAACAATTTCCTAAATTGTCATAATCAATTTCGGAAATAATATGTTTAAGATTTTGATTTCTCTAAATCAAATCTTATTAAATTAAGAGGCAATTCCCTTAATTCAACGACATATTATTTTCATGAAAATCTCAATTAAGAAAACTCTATAGGAAACTATTTTCCTAATTAATTTTGGAGACAACAACATGTAAGAGCATCACCTCTTAAATCATGTTTTATTCATGGATTTAATTAATTACAACAAATCATTTTCTAAGGGTGGCTCCCCGAGGCTCAGATACCCAAAGAAAAGTAATTTGTCGTAAATCCAATTTGGTCCGTTTCGGAAACGCAACCAAATCAAACATGACAATTTCATTCAAAATTGGGAAATTAAATTACAACAACTAACTTTAAATTGGACGGCTCCCCGAGGCTCAATCCAAAATAAAGAATTTTGTTAATAATTTAAAGCCAATTCGAATTTGAAATTGTCAACAAATTATCCATAAATTTGTCTAGACTTTCTCAAAAGAAAGTGCCCAAAATTGCGAGGTTTCATAATAGATTTTCAGAATGGTTGTAAGTTTCTGGTACAAAGAAAACTTACATATTTCCAAAATTGGAAAATTTCTAAAATTAGAAAAATTTCCAAAATTGGAAAGTTTCCAAAGATGGGAAGTTTTCACAATTATTATAAAATTTCAGAAACTAGAAAATTTCAAAAGTTTGCGAAATTTCATGAGGATTTCCAAACTTTGAAATTCCTAAATCTAAAATTTATCATAATTGGAAAGTTTCCATAATTGAAAATTTTTCCAAAATTGAGATCATGACAAAGTGTTCCGCAAAACAATTATATGATTATGTCGAACACTAACCGGCTCTGATACCACTGTTGGGACCGGGTGCATGTC
Source organism: Boesenbergia rotunda (assembly GCA_024364735.1). Lineage (NCBI taxonomy): Eukaryota > Viridiplantae > Streptophyta > Magnoliopsida > Zingiberales > Zingiberaceae > Boesenbergia > Boesenbergia rotunda. The sequence continues at coordinate 251,039 of JAGFNQ010004389.1, read as the reverse complement.
GACAAGGATACGGGTTCGTAAAATTTTAAATTTTTACGTGCAGCGGAAGAATTAGCATAAAATAATTTCCTAAATTATTTTAACCACGTATCTAGCATGCAACCTTATGGTGTGTGGACATAATCATAAATTAAAACTTTGCGGAAAAGTAAACTAATTTACTAAGTACCTCGCGTAACTCGAAGTAAGGGACGAGATCCAACCATAGCGTCCCTTGGAAGCTTCGCCTCTATTCGCGTCCACGCCGAGTTCTCTTCGGGATGACTTCGCAAAGTCACGAGTTTTGTGCCGACGAGAACTACTAGATTCTCTAAAGGCACAACTAGAAGAACAAGAGAAAAGAATGGAAACTCACCAACAAGAAACGGAATCTAAATTCCGGGAAGAGAGGAGTTGTGATCCGCGTCTTCTTCTTCTTGTCTTGGCTTCTCCTTCTCCTTGATAGCTCACGGCAACCAACCCTAAGGGAAGAAGTGCGCCGGCCCTAGGTGGATGAAGGGGCGCCGGCCCTAGTTGCCTCAAGGGGCGCCGACCCTAGGGTTGAGAAGGGGAAAAGGGAGGAAGAGAATAAGAGAGAGAGAGGGAGAGGATTAACTCTTAATCAACTTCATTGATTGGAATTGAGGGCTAGCCTTTGGTTCCTTTATATAGTAACCTCTCCCTTGCTAAGTCTCCTCTTTAATGGAATTAACGGAATTAATTTTCATAAGAAATTTATCTTATAAATTTTCTTATGAATAATTCCGTTATGCCTAGTTTTATTATAACTAACTTTATAATAAAACAAATTATTCTCTTCTTTAATTATGGAATAAATTTTATAAGAAATTTATAAATTTTTCTTTTAATGGAAAAATCAATTCATAATTGATTTTATTAAAATAAACCACTCCACGGATTATTTTAATTTCCCAAAAAGAAATAAATTTTTATAAATTTATTTATATAAATTTCTTTATACAAATTTTTTTTCCATAATTTATAAAACAAATCGCGCTAGATTTATTTTATTAATTAAACCAATTAAATTGGTTTATTCCCCTTTTAATGGCCGGCCAAACCAAGAGGGTGGACACCCTCTTTGGCCGTCCAAACCAAGCCGATTCCATCGCGAATTAAACTCATTTAATTCGCCCATTAAGCCTTCAAAAGACTTAGCCATTTTAAGTTTCCGTTGCGCCTCTGATTAACTCAGATTCGACTTATTTCTCTTGATCGGAAAATCCAATTTTCAACTCGTTTTAAATCCCTCGGATTACTCGTAGTGCGTGTGACTAAATAGGCTTTCGATTTATGTTGGCCGTCTATAATCAACTAATTATAGAACGATCATGAGTGGCACCTAGTAGTACATCATGACCCCCAATTAATCGAAAGATCAACGGTTTGACCTCAAAAGTAATTCTGAAACCCTTCAGCAGCTCTAATGAATCGTGCCCCATTCCCTTCACCACCTTATACCCACTTGGTTCAAGACATGGTCTGTTTGTGTCAGTCCCCACTAGACTGACTACGTCACACCTAGCCTAAGTAGTGTCTTTCTCGTCCTTTGGATTTCTAATTACTCTCATGTATTTAAGAGACTTGCACTCTAAACATGATATACTCTGGCCAGAGGTTTTGAGTAACAATCCGACGATAGGCCTGGGTATATATCTCCTCGCAAGGAGTGGTGAATCCTTTGTAGGCTGTTCAAACATCTTCGGGCACTTCGGCTTATACCCAATCATCCTGGGTCCACACCTCCTTGGAGATGCTTGCTTAAGATGTTAAAGTATAAGTCTCCATGACCAAGATGACTTGAACACCGCAAGTCAAAGGAACATCGCACTTAAGCTGCAGTAAGAACTTCATTGACATATCTACATGTAGATTCCCATATGAAGTCTTATAGCTAGTCACTCCAATGAACTAGTTCCCTTAACTAGCATCCATGTTTATCTCCGGACATCCCAATGTCACCAGCCAGTGAGAATCAGCTGATTAGAGAATAACCCATGCTAGTCTCAACATAATTGATAGTGTCCGTTTTTATCAATTCATCGACTAGGGATAATTTCAATACTTCACAATTGCATATTTAGAGATAATCACTAGTTGTGATCCCATCACAAATTCTCTTATGCTGTGAATTGTATTGCGGACATTCAGTAGATGAGTTTAAGATCTCAATCAAATACACAAACATGTATACTCAAATAGTGAATTATCATTTATTAGAATAAATGTTTACAATCATAAGGCGATTGCCTTAGGACACTTCTCTCATATTACTAACATTAAGTGCTAAGTTGTCTCTTCCCTTCCCCTCTCTTTTATACTACATGAAGGGGGCAAGTGAAGGGGCATGGTGCCTCTTCTCTTGATGACTCTTCACTTCCTTAAGCCTTTAACTAAAATCCTCTTCCTTTTCCACTAGCACTCTCTTGCTAGGTGAATTGGTTAGTACATGCATGGTGAAACACTAGGTCTAAGGTTCAATCCTTGGGGCATGCACTTCTTTTTATTTCTTTTATAATTATTTTTGCCAAGGCCCATATAAGAACCCACTAAGGTTTATGTTAATATTTCTAATTTAAATCCATTTCCATTCATGAAATTTTTTTTACCTAAGGTCCCTTAATGGCCATGGTATTAGAAGGGCCCATGTAAGGCCCATTATTACTTAACTTCTTAATCTATATGGAAAATCATGGATAATCATGCTAAGGTTCATACTAGTATCTCTATGTTCTTTGAGAATCTATCTAGGCACGATCAATATTTAATGAAAATATTGAGAAAATTTTCCGGGTCGTTACACAATTACTGAAAATCAAATTCACTTTACTATTGCTAGATTTGAATTTAACACAAGTTTCAATCAAATCTTGGATTTAATAATAAATTAAGGAAAATGATTCAAGCATCTCATAATACACTCATAAGGCAACCATGCATGATGTATTGATACATCTAAAATGGGTGAGATGTTAAGGACTAATCAATTGAAAAATATTTTTTCAAAATTGATTTTCAAAATTGTTAGAATATTTTACTAAAAATATATTTTCAAAATAGTGCTTCAACATAATAATGTTTTCATGGAATTCATGCTTGTCTGATTGATTATATATGATATGATTTCAAAAATTATATCATTTTCAAAATTGTTTGACTCACACAATTAGACACAAGCCTCTTAGGACAACACCAAAGTTCCTTAAGGCACTTAGATAGAGTCAAACGGTATTGGATATAGGGGGAGTGTTGTTTTTCATTCTTTTAAAATGGTTTTTTTAAAACTACACTTTGAACATTACTATCATTTGAAAATACTGTTCAAAAACGGTACTTTAAGTCATTATCATTTGTGTTTTCGAAAAAGGCTTATCTTGTAAAAATTATACGTTCAAAAATTTACCTTTTTCTTTGACCTTGATAAACCCTAAAGACACAGAGGAAGGTCCACTTCATGATCTTCAAGGACTCCTAGGATGTATCAAATTTAGGGGGAGTCTGAGTCAAAAGAAGAATTTCAGAGAAGTTTTTTATAATCATTTATTCTTGAAATCGGTAAATAATTCTTTGTAATCTAAACCAAATCCTAAAGACTCGAAGGAAGAGTACATGTGGTCAACAAGCTTCCCAGGACTGGGTCAAGTTTAGGGGGAGGTCAAGTTAAAAGAATTATTGAATATTTCAAATGTTTTCATGCGCGGTATTTTCAAATCCTTTTGAAAACATAAGTATCCCTTCAAAGACTATCAGTTTTCTTTAAAAATACTATTATTTTCAAAAATTCATCTGGTTTTAATCAATTTGAAATAATATTTTCTTGAGTTTGGAAAAATCTTTCAGGACACTTAGGAAAATGTCCTTGTAGTCAACAAGGTTTCCTATGATTGTGTCAGGCTGGAAGATAAACCAAGTCAAGTAAAATATTATGTCTTCAAAAATTCATACATTTTTCAAAATGTACTTACATATATTTTCAAAATACTATCATTTTTTTCTATCAAAATTTTGTTCAGAAATAGTACTTACTTGAATTTGGAGAATTTTCCAGGACACTTAGGAAAATATCCTTGTAGTCAACAAGATTTCCTAGGATTGTGTTAGACTGGAAAAGGAACCATGTCAAGTACTTATACTTTTCAAAATTCATACATTTCAAGTACTTATGTTTTTCAAAAAATCTAATACTTTTCTAAGCACCTATACTTTTCAAAATTCATAATATCTGTTAAAATACAACATGTTTCAAAGACCATTTTTCAAAGTATTTGTACCTTTCAAAGCTCATAGTATTCTTTCAAAAATACAATATTTTCTCAAAAAAAAAATATTGTTTAAGTTTTCTGAGTTCAAAATATTTAAGTACATAGTTTTATTCTATGCTTTCAAAAATTACACTAAGTATTTTCAAAAAGAACCAAAGGTCTCCATTGTTGGTGCAGGTTTTTTTTATGTATGACAAAGGGGGAGAGATGCGCCTTAAGTTAGAAATGCGCCTTAAGTTAGAAATAATTTTTTTTCTCTTACCAAAGGATCAATTAATCAAAATGTTTTTCAAAATGGGAGAGAGTGAAAGTTAGAAAATTTTTTTCTTATTTTTCCTAGAGGATCAAAAATATATTTTCAAAACTTAGATCATTTTTTATTTTGATCCCAAGGATAGTAAGTTAGCCCCTTCAACCAATCTAACTTAAGATATTGTCAAACATCAAAAAGGGGGAGATTGTTGGTGCAAGTTGCATCAATGATGTTCTCCTCTAAGTGTTTTAATGTTTGACAATAGACTTAAGTCAGTGATACATTAAATAGACAAAGGGGAGTTAAGAGAGAAGTTACAAAGTGGACCAAAGTCCAAGTGAATCTAGGCAATAAGTCCTGGTTCGAAGAATTGGGCACTAAGTCCTGATCGAGGATTGGGCATTAAGTCCTGGCGAAGGGCTGCTAGGCATCAAAGACCTGGCAAAGGGCTGCTGGGCACCTAGCGAAAGGCTGCTAGGCATCGAAACCGTAAGACTTGGCGAAGGGCAGCTAGGCATCAAAGACCTGGCAAAGGGCTGCTGGACACCTAGCGAAGGGTTGCTAGGCATCGAAACCCTAAGACTTGGCGAAGGGCTACTAGGCACCTAGCGAAGGGCTGCTGGACAAAAGTCCACCTGAAGGACTGGGTGGTAACCCTCTCCTGAGAGGAGTAGGTGAAAGGTGCGTTCTCAGGGGTGAGAACTTGCGTCGGTTTGACCTAGGATTTCATGGAAATCTGAAGTCCGAACCAAGTCCTTAAGACTAATATTGTATGTATATTTGCTTTGTGTTTGTGTATCTTGCAGGTACCAAGAACCGGAGACAAAGCAAGCGAGTGGCTGGAAAACAGCCAACCCAGGCGCCACTATTGATGGGGGCGCCCAGATCAATTAAGGAAACCCAGTTTTGGGTTGAATGCCTTGAAGCCAGGCGCCCAGTAAGGATCAGGTGCCCAAGCCAAAGAGGAAAATGACAGTTTCATGAAGTAAGCAGAATAGGCTTCCAGTTAGGCGCCCGGGATGATACGGGCGCCCAAGTTGAAAGCTGTATTTGCTGTTTCGAGGTCGAAACACAGATAAGCATTCACTCAGGCACTTGGGAGGTCCAGGGCACCCTGGTCAGAGGTTTTATCAGCTGCGGAGAGGTCGGCGCGGGGATAAGATTTGACCGAGTCTGTAGGGGCGCCCCCCAACGTATCAGGCGCCCTTATGAAGCCTATATAAGGGGCTTCAACCCCTCTGCTTCAGACACAACTGCTGAAAGTGATTTTGAGCATTCTGACCGACGACAACACGCTAAAGACGAGGCTCTACGACCGGGAGGCTCCAGGAGGAAGTGCGCGGCACTTCGGAGGTCCAGATCCGCCGAGTTTCAAACTCTAGTTGTTCGATTTGCATTTAGTATTATGTACTTACTTTGCTTTACTTTTGATTGTACTTCTACACTGTAAGACGGGTTTTCTCCGTCTCTGGAAATTCTAGAAAGGAGACCAATAGTGGACTCGCGCCGTGTACATAGGCCTTGGACGTACTGACCCTGGGGGGTTGGGAACCAAGTATTAAAATCCCGCTGTGTCCTTGTGTTCTTTCTATTTTATTTTCCGCTGCACTAACACTCTGAGTCCAGTACGAATGAAAGTTTTACGAAGATTTCTGGGAGAATTTTTACGGTCGATATTCACCCCCCTCTATCGATGGCACCGGTCCTACAAGGAGAAGTTACCTTTTGCCAACTGTCTCCTCGGGTTGGACTTTTGCTCGACCTCCGAGACTCCCGGATCTCAAGACGTCTGTACCTGAACCCGTCTCTACTACTGTCCGCAGTCCTCACTTGGTTAAGTCTCCTACCTGATCTTCCAGACCAGGTCTTGATAGATCGAAGATGTCGCTAGAGGGGGGGTGAATAGCACTTTTTCGTTGAATTCTCTACACAGAAGTTAGCGCAATACAAACAATAATATGCAAAGAACGAGAGAGAGCAATGCTAATACCGGAATTTACTTGGTATCCACCCAAATGGGTGACTAATCCAAGGATCCACGCGCGTACTCCACCTCCACTATAAAAAGTCTCCTTCAAGTGGAGAAACCTTTACAAAGGTGTTGTCTTCCTCTTTACAGAATGCAATGATTAGAGAGAGAGGAAGATGCGAAGATTTTATGCACGAGCAGCTCTTCGTTACCGTACGAAACCGTACCGTTCACATACAGAAAAGTCCTCTTTTTATAAGAGAACAAGTCAGCCTCGCAGACTGTCCAGCCCCGCACCAGTCGACTGCCCCTAGAGCAGTCGACTGGCCTAGCATTAATTGCTAGCCAACGTCTAGCCAACGGCTAGTTTTGGGGGTTCACCAGTCGACTGCCTCTGGGTCAGTCGACTAGTGGAAGGCTGAAAACCTTTTGTGAGTTTTGGCAGTCGACTGCCCGCTCACTTACAACCATTCTTCACATTTTCCTTCACGTGTGCCTTCAGGTTCACTCCCTTGGCTCGCCCCTTGAAGTCATCTTCCTCTGGCTCTCGTCCCTCGGATGCGCACACACGCCTTCCCTTGGCTTGCCTCCATGCCACCCTTCATGTGTGCCCTTGAAGTCCACTTCCCTCTGCTTGCCTCCATGACACCCTTCACTCCCTTGGCTCGCCACTTGAAGTCATCTTCCTCTGGCTCTTGTCCCTCGGATGCGCACACAAGCCTTCCCTTGGCTTGCCTCCATGCCACCCTTCACGTGTGCCCTTGAAGTCCACTTCCCGGCTTGTCCTTGGAGTCCTCCTCCCTCGGCTCTCGTCCCTCGGATATGTTCTCTATGTGTGATTCTTCAAGTCCTGCAAACTCAATCACACATATATCAAATACAACATAACACCTTAACCTTAAACTTATTGGCACACACATCAAAACCATGATCTTCCCGATCATTGTTGGGCTGATTGCCTCAACAATCTCCCCCTTTTTGATGTGTGGTAATATGTTTAAGTTTAGGGATAAAAATACCAGTCAACAAGGTGAATAACAGTAGCAATTGAAAAGCATAAGACATATCAAAATCCTAAGAGGTATCCTCCCCCTTAATCCATGTCTTCTCCCATTTTCAATTCTACTCATGATCCAAGTTAAGTTTCAAGCCCTACTTAACACTAAACAACATTAATTAAAAATGTAAGACATATCAAAACCTAATGTTGGATCGAGAAAACACGATAGAGGGGGGGGGTGAATATCGTGAAAGCGTTTTGGATTAGAAAAGAGAACGCGCAGCAGAAATTTAACTCCAACACACGGAACACAAGTATTTTTACTTGGTTCGGAGTCGCGGTCGGCTCCTACTCCAAGGCCCACGGTCCTTGACCGTTTACTGCGAGCAATTCTATAATGCACAAAGATTTACAAAGATCGTTACAATAGTAGTGCAATAAAGAAAATTATACTCTTCGTTACCGACGCCCGGTGTGGATCATACTTCGGAGCAGAGGGTCGTCGTCGGCGCTAGAATCTTGAGATTGGAGGTTTCCGGAGCAGAGCGCTTGAACGAAGAGCGTAGAGGCATTAGAAAATTGATGTGTTGAAGCCTTGGGGTCGAGCCCCTTTTATAATACTCCTGGGGGTGCCGTGGACACTGGGGGTGCCTGACACGTGCCTTCGGATCCGAGAAACCACATCCGAAGCTTGGTCAACGCTTATCCCTTCAGAATCGGCCTCGGAGCTTACGGGGGCGCCCGGGACACTGGGGGCGCCCTCCTTGACTTGGTCTGCTGGCTTCTGGTTACTTTGCTTCGATTGCTTTGACCTTGGGTGCCCGGGGCCTCCGGGGCGCCCTGCTTACTGCAGTTTCGAAGCAATTCTTGCTTCCTTGTTTTGCCTTGACCTTGGGGGCGCCCTGCCCAACTGTCTGCCCCTCTCCTTTGGGGCGTTCTGACCTGTAAAAACACATTCCTTCGGTCCTGCATTCAAGGTTAGTTCTAAAATAGCAAAGCAAGAGTATTAGATAATTTTTTACAGCCGTAGCTGTCTTGGTTCTGACTTCGGGTCTCCCAAATGGAACCCTAGGTCGAACCGACGCCTACTGTTCCCTCGACGGGGAACGCGTCCTCACCTACTCCTCTCAGGAGAGTTTACCTTTTGCGAACCGGCTCCTCCGGTTGGACTTTTACCCAGCAGTCCTTCGCCAGGTGCCTAGCAGCCCTTCGCCAGGCCTTCGGTACCAAGAAGTCCTTCGCCAGGTGTCTAGCAGCCCTTTGCCAGGTCTTAGATTCCCAGCAGCCCGTCGCTAGGTGCCTAGCAGTCCTTTGCCAGGTCTTAGACTCCTAGCAGCCCTTCGCCAGGTTCCCAGCAGCCCTTCACCAGGTTTTATGATTTCGATGCCTAGCAATCCTTCGCTAGGTGCCAAGTGTTGATGCAGTCTGGCCCTGTTTGTTGTTTTGGTGTTGACATCGATTTTAGTTTAGGTTGATTATGATGATTATGATTAAAGTCCTGGTCAGGGATCAGGCATGGGATGGAAAATCCTAGTCTGGAGGGTTAGGTGTTGAAAAGTCCTAGCTTGGAGGGCTAGGTGTTGGAAAAGTCCTAATTCGGAAAGGTTGGGTGAAAAGTCCTAGCTTGGAGGGCTAGGTGAAATGTCCTAACTTGGAGGGTTAGGTGCAAATTCCCATCCTGGAGAATTAGGTGAAAAAGTCCTGGCTTGGAGGGTCAGGTGCCTAGCTTGGAGGGCTAGGTTGGATGATGTTCTAACTCGGAAGGGTTGGGTGAAAAGTCCTAGCTTGGAGGGCCAGGTGAAAAGTCCTAGCTTGGAGGGCTAGGTGAAAAGTCCTAACTTGGAGGGTTAGGTGCAAATTCCCAACTTGGAGAGTTAGATGGAAAATCCTTAGCTTGGAGGGCTAAGGTGGATGGAAACGTAGCTTGGAGGGCTGAGTTTGAGTCCCTGGATCGGTCTGGTGATCGATCAGGGATTCTGGCACGCTGCTCCTTCATGGATCGGTCTGGTGACCGATCCAGCGATGACTGATCGGTCGGGTGACCGATCAGGGAGCACACAGTGAGGTTGGGAACCTACTGTGCTGCTCCTGATCGATCTGGTGACCAATCAGGGAGTATGCGTTTCACCCATTGACTGGCTTCTGATCGGTCTGATGACCGATCAGGGAGCGAGCAGTGAGGTTGAGTTCCCTTGCTGAACTACTCCTGATCGGTCTGATGACCGATCAGGTTTACTGTGCAGATCGTTCTGGTGAACGATCCAGCGTCGTAGGTTCCTCACTATGATCGATCAGGCTCTAGCCTGATCGGTCTAGTCATGATCTGATAGGTCTGGTGACCGATCAGGAGGCTACCTGATCGGTCTGGTGACCGATCAAAAGGCTTAGCCTGCGAAACTCAGAAATCGCCCAATATAAGGGTGGATCTGTCCGGTGAACGATCCACGACCTGGGATCGGTCTGGTGATCGGTCCAGGAGAATCTCAAAGAAATCACGATTTCTGATTGAGCGTTGGGGATCGATCAGGACAGAGCCTGATCGGTCTGGAACCAGCCTGATCGGTCTGGTGATCGATCAGGAGGCTCTCTGATCGGTTCGGTGACCGATCACTTTAATTCAAATTGCATTGTCAGACGCTCTGATCGCGTTTGAACACAACCGATTCGCTGCCACTTTCCTCTGATATTTGATATGCTGTTTGATTTGCTGCTCTAATACTCTGAGTAAGTTTCAGGTGACAGGGGAGGATTCAAACACTCAAGGAGAAGTCAAAGAGAGCTTTCCTTGGAGCAGGTTTGTCCCTTTCTCCACACAGGTTGCAACGGCTGGATGCAGGACTGAAGCTGCTGACTGAAGCTTGGCTGAGGGAGCTCAGGAAGTTCAGTTAGGGTTCAGTGTAGCTGGCGCGTTGGCAGTGAGGTAGCTGTAGGCTGCTGGAGATGAGATCATCTGTTGCTTAGCGGAGAAACAAAAGGAACGAGAGTTGTAGTGTTCAGTAACAATTTTGATTCTTGTGCTCTTGAGTTCCTGCGTTCTGTTTTGCTCCACATTAAGCTTGCTGTTCTTGAGTTCTTCAATCATTCTGAGCAAGCTATTGAGAAGCAATCATCATACTTGAGCGCTTGAAGGAGAAAACAAGAGGCTTGGAGTCCGACAGTGGGAAGACACGGAGAAGGGTTCTGCGTGAGATCGCCACTGGGTGGAGATCAGGGAAGCTTGCTGTGTTTTAGTCCTTGCTAAGTGTTTGAGTAAGATCCTTCTTGTTGTTTCTTTGTGCTTAACCTATATCCTTGTTTGAAACACACTGTGGAGAGGTTTCTCCACTGAGAAGGAGGTTGCTTTATATCCGGTGATCACCGGGGCTTGATCTGCCGACGATCAAGGGATCGCCCACCTTAAGGGCACGCCAAGGAGTTGGGGCAAGTTATCCCCGAACCTTGTAAACCCTCCTTGTTGGCGATCTTGCTAGTTGTGTTTGTTTCGCTTTCATTACATTTTCTGCATAATCTGTTTTCTACTCTTTCCGCTGTGCTACTGATAGTTTAAGTGCAGAAATATTGCTAAGCTCTTCAAATAAAAGTGGTTGGCTATATTCACCCCCCCTCTCTAGCCATCTCGTTCCCAACAAGTGGTATCAGAGCGAGGTTCTCTGTTTACGGCTTAATATCCGAGAGTTTTCATCAAGATGGCATTGAGAGAAGGATTCTCCACCACCTGACCTCCATTCTTTGATGGCGCCGATTTTCAATATTGGAGATCAAAGATGGAATACTATTTGAAGATGGATATCCATACGTGGTTCGCGGTGAAGGAGGGATTCATCCCTCCTAAGGATGATGAAGGCAAAGAACTTGAGTCATGAAGGTGGACAGCCGAACAAACAAGGAAGAGTGAAGCCGACGCGAAGGCAGTTGTCACTCTACAATGTGGCATGAACAAAGACCAACTCATCAAGGTTGGTCCCTTCACAAGTGCAAAAGACTTGTGGAACAAACTCATAGAGCTCCATGAAGGCACCCGAGACTCTAGAATTGCCAAGAGGGACTTGTTCCTCAATCAACTCCAAAATCTCTCCATGAAGGAGAATGAGTCGGTAAGTGAGCTCCATAGACGGTTCAAGGAAGTCCTTAATGGACTTCATTCAATTGATGAAAAGGTCGAGAATCACGACCCTATGAGGTATGTCTTGAAAGCATTTCCAAGGAATGCTTTGTGGTCATCTATGGTGGATGCCTACAAAGTATCCAAGGATTTATCTATTGTAAAATTAGATGATTTATTTTGTGAGATGGAATTGCATGAGATGGCTAACAAAGGCCCCAAGGAGAAGGGGATTGCCTTAGTTGCAGGGGATCGAGTCACTAAGAAGAAGAAGGAGAAGGAGGTCTCATCATCTTCATCTTCTTCAGGATCCGAATCCAATTCCGAGGAGGATGACAGCGACTCTTCTTCATCCAAAATGGTCAACTTTGTGAGGAGGATGATGCGAAGAGACCGACATTTCAAAAGGAGAGGTAACACTAGTGAATTCAAGCTTGATAAGAATAATGCATCTTGCTTTGAGTGTGGTAGGAAAGGGCATTTCAAGAATGAATGTCCGAAGCTTAAGAAGGAGGAGAAACCCAAAAGAAAAGAAGAGAAATCCAAGAAGAAGAAGAAAGCTTTGAAGGCTTCTTGGGATGAGTCATCCTCTAGTTCATCCGATGATGAGAAGGAGGAGAAGAGCACAAGGCAAGTGGCACTCATGGCTCTTGGAGAGGAGAGCAGTGATGAATCTTCAAGCTCCGCAAACACGGCTTCATCATCTTCGGATGATGAAGAGGTAACTTCTCTCGAGCTTGAAAAATGTTATAGAGCAATTGCATGTTTAACTAGTATGCTTAAGAAATCCAAAAATAAAGTTAAAGCATTGCAATTAGAGATTGATTAATTGAAAGCCTCTAGGGATGATAACATTGATGATTTACATGTAGAATTACTAGAAGATGAAATTAAATCTTTGAAACATGAGATTGTAAGCTTGAAATCCTCTAAGGTTGAGGAAATCAGTGACTTGCATGATAATGTGTTAGTGGAGGAAAACCAATCATTGAAGAGTGAAGTTGAGAAGCTCAAGAATATTCTTGGGAAATTCTCAAATAGCTCCAAGACCCTTGACATGATCCTAAATGCCCAAAGAGCGGTTTACAATAGGGCCGGTATTGGTTACTGCCCTAAGAAACCCTCATTCGTATCTCTCATGTCTAGGACTGACATGAGACAATCTAGGACACCCAAGACTCAAAAGAAAGTTGTCAAGGCATGGGTGCCTAAGTCATGTTTAGTTGATGCTTTAGGTCCCAAGGTTTGGGTACCTAAAACTTCTATTTTTCGAATTGTGTAGGTTATGATTAAGGGGGAGCATCTATCAACTTGGTTCGTTGATAGTGGATGCTCCAAACACATGACCGGGGATAGAACATTGTTTACCACACTTCACAAGAAAAGTAGAGGTAATGTATCATTTGGTAACAATGGTAGTCTTAAGGTCATAGGAATAGGAGACATTCAAATATCCGAATGTCTTAGAATCTCAAATGTCCTTCTAGTCAAGGGGATGAAGTTTAATCTCCTAAGTGTCAGTCAATTGTGTGACACGGGTTACACAATTGACTTCCAACCAAGTCAATGTCTAGTTAGACAAAATGACACCTTGGACACGGTACTAGTAGGAGCAAGAGTAGACAATATTTATCAAGTTTCATTTAAAAGTGCTACTAATGCTCTTGCTAAGTGTTTCATGTCAAGAGAAGAAGAGTCCACTCTTTGGCATCGGAGGTTAGCACATGTGAACATGAAGAACATCCGAAAGTTGGCCAACAAGGGACTAGTTCGAGGCTTACCAAGCATCAAGTATGGAAAAGACAAATTATGTGATGTGTGTCAAATGGGTAAGCAAACAAAATCTGCACATAAAGGTAAAAGCGCTGTAAGTACTTCCAATGCATTAGATTTACTTCACATGGATCTATTTGATTGTAGCACTATCATATCATTGAATGGAAGTAGATATTGTTTTGTTATCATTGATGATTTCACTAGAAACACATGGACCTACTTTTTGAAATATAAGGACCAAACCTTAGATATTTTCATTTCTTTTTGTAGAAGAGTTGAAAATGAGAAATCATTAACAATTAAGACAATAAAAAGTGATCATGGAGGTGAATTTCAAAACCAAAGGTTTTTAGAATTTTGTCAAGATAAGGGTTATAGACATGAGTTCTCTACTCCTAGAACACCACAACAAAATGGTGTTGTAGAGAGGAAGAACCGTGTTCTTCAAGAGGCTGCACAAAGCATGCTTAATGAGTACTCACTCCCGAGTTACTTATGGGCTGAAGCTGTAAATACAGCTTGCTATGTGCAAAATTGAGTTCTCATCCATAGGTTTTTAGGGAAGACTCCCCATGAACTTTGGTTTGGGAAACCACCTACGGTTAAACATCTTAGGGTGTTTGGTTGTAAGGTGTTCATCCTAAACACCAAGGATCACCTTGGAAAGTTCACGGCAAAGGCTGATGAAGGGATACTAGTCGGGTACTCCCTCGTTAGTAAAGCCTACCGAGTCTACAACAAGAAAACTAGATTAGTTGAAGAGTCTTCTGATGTGGTTTTTGAAGAAATTCCGAAGTCAATTGACCAATCAGAAAATGTAGAAGGAGGAGTTCAATTCGAACTAAGGAGACTTAGTTTGAATGAACCTCCAAGTGTTGTTGATGGTGATGAGTCTGATGACGATGAGCCTAGACAACCCATTGATCAGCCGGATCCTGAGGCTGAACTTTTGTCTAGTGAAACCGTTCAAGAAGCACCACCAACACCAAGGCAAACGAGATTAGCCTCTAGTCATCCCCAAGACCAAATTATTGGAGACATCCATCAAGGGGTTAGGACTAGATCATTCTTCTGGAATGAGGCTAATGAAGTTGCTCTAATTTCCTAAATTGAACCTAGAAAAATTGATGAAGCATTAAATGATCCCGATTGGATTATCGCGATGCAAGATGAACTAGGTCAATTTGAGAGGAGTCAGGTTTGGGACTTAGTCCCTAGACCTAAGAATACCATCATTATTGGAACCAAATGGGTCTTCAAAAACAAATTAAACCACAAGGGAGAAATTATTAGAAACAAGGCACACTTGGTAGCCAAGGGCTACAGTCAAGTTGAAGGCCTTGATTATGATGAGACTTATGCTCCCGTGGTACGATTAGAGTCCATCCGATTGATGCTTGCATTTGCAGCACATCGTGGCTTCAAATTATTTCAAATGGACGTCAAATCGGCCTTCCTAAATGGTTTGATTAGGGAAGAGGTCTATGTCGAACAACCTCCGGGGTTTGAGAGTACCGAACATCCAAACCACGTGTTCAAGCTCAAAAAGGCACTCTATGGCCTTAAACAAGCACCCCGGGCTTGGTATGAGCGGTTGTCGACATTCTTAATTGAAAAGGGCTTCGTTAGAGGTCAAATAGACCCTACACTATTTCTACGAAGAGATGGTGACAATATATTTGTAGCCCAAGTATATGTCGACGACATAATTTGTGGCTCAAATAATAAGGGCTATTTAAATGAGTTCATTGGACACATGGAGAGTGAATTTGAGATGAGTCTAGTGGGAGAGTTGACTTTTTTCCTGGGACTTGAAATCAAGCAAACTCGCGATGGTATCCATGTGCACCAATCAATGTATACACTAGAAATGCTTCGAAAATTTAATATGAGTGATTCGAAAGAGGTAACCACTCCCATGGCCACAAACACAAGATTAGACAATGATGAGAGTGGTAAACCTATCTAACTCAATATCGAAGCATGATAGGTAGTTTGCTATACCTCACAGCCAGCCGACCAGATATACTATTTGCTGTAGGTATGTGCGCGAGGTATCAAGTCTGTGCTAAGGAATCTCACCTAATTGCTGTTAAGCGAATTTTGAGATATCTCAAGGGTACAATTGGTGTAGGTCTTTGGTATCCCCGTACCGAATCTTTTGATTTGATGGTCTATACGGATTCCGACTACGCTGGATGTAAGTTGGACCGGAAGAGCACTAGTGGGGGCTGCCAATTCTTAGGGTCGTCCTTTGTAAGTTGGTCAAGTCGGAAGCAACATTGTGTTGCTCTTTCCACTACCGAGGCAGAATATATCGCCATGGGAGAGAGTATATCACAATTGTTGTGGATGATTCACACCTTAGAGGACTATGGTTTGAGTTACAAGGGTGTGCAAGTGTTATGTGATAACATTAGCACAATTAACTTAACCAAGAATCCGGTCCATCATTCTAGGACAAAACATATTGAGGTAAGACACCACTTCATTAGAGATCATGTAGCTAGGGGGAACATCATACTCTCACATGTGGAGTCAAAGTCAAACCTAGCTGACATTTTCACTAAACCACTTCCCGAGAGTGAATTTAGTTTCCTAAGACGGGAATTGGGAATGTGTCGCACTTCATGATGTTCAAACTGCGGTCAAAACTCTTCATGATGATTTCAAAATTTTTGGGAACAATTGGGTAACTTTGGGAACATCTCACACAAACTATAAGGTTTAACAAAACGTTTTTGTTTGCTAGATATGGGGTGAGATGTTAGGTTTAACTCAATTTCTCAAAATGTCATTACATCCCTTGAGGAATTAAGTTAACGAGATAATAATCACGGTGGTGACCAAGTATGGGGAAAACCATTGCATAACATATGTGTATATGGCTCCATGATCATACTTGGACATTCCAATCAAGGCAACTTGATTGGAAACTTGAATTTGGAATGAAAACTTGAATTTGTTTTGATTGATTGGTGTTTGAGTTTGACTCCATTTGGATGGGTCAAAGTGTTTGTTGAACCTATAAGGACTTTTGATTCTTGTTCAGGGATCAATTTTAGTCATAAAATCATATACAAGTTCGACAAAGTCCATCAAATCTCGTTTGGAAAATTCAGAAATTTTGAAACTGAACATTTCAGTTCGTATCAAGAACCCTGATCGGTCGACGGACCGATCAGGCATGGGGCTGATCGGTCCCCAGACCGATCTGGCTTCATCCTGGGATGATCGGTTCACAGACCGATCAGAAAGAGATCAGTGACCTTACGAATCTTTTGACCAAGGATTCTGAGCAAGCCTGGATCGGTCCCCGGACCGATCTGGCACCCTGTGGGGATCGGTCCACAGACCGATCAGGGAGCTCAGAGGTTTCTCTCCGGACCCTACTGATCGAATCCTGATCGGTCACCCGACCGATCAGGAGCATGTCTGATCGGTCATCCGACCGATCAGGACCATGCCAGTCCGATCAGGCTGTATCCTGATCGGTCTGGGTGCTGTCAGATCGAATGGTGATCCATTCAGATGCATTAAATTCTGGTTGGTGGACCGATCCACCAACCGATTAACTTTACGGAATACCTTCAACTCACGAACCCTAGCGCCGAAAAACCCCTTGCGTGATCCTGTGTGAGCAAGAAGGCTATCCTCGTGTTCTTCTTCCTCGCGTGAGCGTGAGTCCTAAGCGCGTTCCTCTCTCGCAGAAACACTCTGCGACCATCTCTTGCGCCGAGAGCACGTTTCCTGCGCACGGTTTCTTCCTCTACACTTCCAAAAACGACAACGATGGCACCAAAGTAAGTTTTTTGCTTTGGTTTTTCATTCATACCAGTCTATGATGCTTGTTTATGAAGCTAACCATAGTTTTTGTTCTTGTTCTTGGTGGTGTACCGTGGTCATGTTTTGCCTACCGTGATCTTATCTTCTGACCTTATGTCAATGATCAAATCTATCTATCTTTTGATTGGGTATCATCTTATATGATCAATTCGTGTTGTGTATGATCAATCTTATCATATGATTTGAATTCTGATGTGTATGATCAATTCAACTCCTTTAGGAAGCCTTCCAAGGGAAAGGAGGTTTTAGAGGGCAGTTCAAGGGGGAAAACTCCTTCGTCATCTACACCTCCTCCGAGGCCTCCACCTCCCCCACATACTCAATTTCAGAATATCGGTCTTGCTCTCAAATTTCAATGGCACAATTTTAAACTCATGCCGTGTCGAACTATAGACCCAACTTTTATCTATGAACACTGTCTAACAATACGACAACGAATTGAATTTTATAATCTTCAACCCATATTGCACTTTGAAGGACCGATCAACCTTGATTTGGTTTCTGAGTTCTATAGTAACATGGTGAGTGGAGAGGGCACGGGATGGAGAACCCGTGTTGCTGGTATCGATCTCGATTTCAATTGATCTATTTTCACTGATTTTCTCGGCTGTCGCCGGTCAGACAATGATTTCTTTCTCTATCCATTCCCTCCTAACCCTCTTCCAGTTCCTTTCGATGGAGTGACTCCCGATTCCATTTACGAGTACTTCCTAGGCCACCCCAGGCCAGGGGGTTCTGGTGAGTGCACCCGTGACTTTCCCACGTTTCCTGCTCTTCGTCTCTCCCCTGTTGACTATGTGTTGTTCAAAATCATCACCAATTGTCTCCTTCCCACTACCTCGAAACATCTCGATGAGATTCGACCGTTCCACTGCTTGATGCTTTACGGGTTGCATCAACAGCTAGATTTTGACCCAGTGGCTTCGGTTTACTTCTCTATCATCGTACACAGTATGCCTTCATCCCAGTCGGTCTATATGCCATTCGGCCACATCATCACTGCCTGGCTGGCGTCGGTTAGCATCGATGTTTCACAGGGCCGTATTGTGCCCATGACCCGACAGGACTGCCGTCTGGATCGTCGCATGCTTGCTCAGTCCGGCATTGTTCTCGGGACTCAGGGGCTAAGGTGGAAGGCTCGCAGACATGCAGGGGAGCTAACGAGAGCAGCCCGTGACTAGGGGCGACAGCTACTACTGCCGATTATGATGAGTGGGCTCCTGATCTATGCTGGCAAGTAGCGGAGATAGAGCGGAAGTTAGAGCACGAATTGCATATCTCTGAGCTCTGGCGATAGGAGGTCCACTCAGAGTTTCAGACTTTTGATCACCGTCTCGATGTTTTAGCCTCTGATGTCTCTGAGATGCACTCCTTCCAGGACAGATGGTATGAAGAATGATATCATCATACATTTCCAGATGGTGCATCTCCCAGTGACCCTTCACCAGGAGATATCATCTACATTGATGATTCGGACGATGCTCCAGCTGACGATTGACCGCTCTATGTTCATGTTTGTTGTTTTTGACGGATGTGTACATCCTGACCTTTATGTTTCATCTTGCTTAAGATGTTACTTTTTGATGATGCTATGATGACTAGTATTTGGATTTATGCTATACTACCATGATTATGTTTTTATCACATGATAGTATGCCTATTGTTGATGCCATGTTGTTTATATGACTATGATGTGTATCTTTGATCTATTGCCATGTTCATGCTTACAATGCCATGTCTACTTTATATTTATGGATATAACGGCATGCTTTGTGGGTTTATACTTCATACTCATATGATGCATGTGATTGCTATGTCTTGCTATATCTTTTTCACATGAGTTCGTATGGTTATTCCACAAACTATCACATCTTTGTTGATTTGGGATACCCCTAGGTTTGAGGGGGAGTTTGTTTAAAACTTAACAGCCCCTCTAGCTCCTTTTCGATGTTCGACAAAGGGGGAGAGTGTGGATTGGTTAAGTTTAGGTTGATCATGTTGTAGGGGGAGGATCTGGATTCCCCTATGATTCTAAAGTTGAGAAAATTGATTGAGATCCCTAAACTTAAAATCGGATTGTCAAACAACAAAAAGGGGGAGATTGTTTATGCAGTCTGGCCCTGATTGTTATTTTGGTGTTGACATCGATTTTAGTTTAGGTTGATTATGATGATTATGATTAAAGTCCTGGTCAGGGATCAGGCATGGGATGGAAAATCCTAGTCCGGAGGGTTAGGTGTTGAAAAGTCCTAGCTTGGAGGGCTAGGTGTTGGAAAAGTCCTAATTCGGAAAGGTTGGGTGAAAAGTCCTAGCTTGGAGGGCTAGGTGAAAAGTCCTAACTTGGAGGGTTAGGTGCAAATTCCCATCCTGGAGAATTAGGTGAAAAAGTCCTGGCTTGGAGGGTCAGGTGCCTAGCTTGGAGGGCTAGGTTGGATGATGTTCTAACTCGGAAGGGTTGGGTGAAAAGTCCTAGCTTGAAGGGCTAGGTGAAAAGTCCTAGCTTGGAGGGCTAGGTGAAAAGTCCTAACTTGGAGGGTTAGGTGCAAATTCCCAACTTGGAGAGTTAGATGGAAAATCCTTAGCTTGGAGGGCTAAGGTGGATGGAAACTTAGCTTGGAGGGATGAGTTTGAGTCCCTGGATCGGTCTGGTGATCGATCAGGGATTCTGGCACGCTGCTCCTTCGTGGATCGGTCTGGTGACCGATCCAGCGATGACTGATCGGTCGGGTGACCGATCAGGGAGCACACAGTGAGGTTGGGAACCTACTGTGCTGCTCCTGATCGATCTGGTGACCGATCAGGGAGTATGCGTTTCACCCATTGACTGGCTCCTGATCGATCTGATGACCGATCAGGGAGCGAGCAGTGAGGTTGAGTTCCCTTGCTGAACTGCTCCTGATCGGTCTGATGACCGATCAGGTTTATTGTGCAGATCGTTCTGGTGAACGATCCAGCGTCGCAGGCTCCTCACTATGATCGATCAGGCTGTAGCCTGATCGGTCTGGTCATGATCTGATCAGTCTGGTGATCGATCAGGAGGCTGCCTGATTGGTCTGGTGACCGATCATAAGGCTTAGCCTGCGAAACTCAGAAATCGCCCAATATAAGGGTGGATCGGTCCGGTGAACGATCCACGACCTGGGATCGGTCTGGTGATCGGTCCAGGAGAATCTCAAAGAAATCGCGATTTCTGATTGAGCGTTGGGGATCGATCAGGACGGAGCCTGATCGGTCTGGAACCAGCCTGATCGGTCTGGTGACCGATCAGGAGGCTCTCTGATCGGTCCGGTGACCGATCACTTTAATTCAAATTGCATTGTTAGACGCTCTGATAGCGTTTGAACACAACCGATTCGCTGCCACTTTCCTCTGATATTTGATATGCTGTTTGATTTGCTGCTCTAATACTCTGAGTAAGTTTCAGGTGACAGGGGAGGATTCAAACACTCAAGGAGAAGTCAAAGAGAGCTTTCCTTGGAGCAGGTTTGTCCCTTTCTCCACACAGGTTGCAACGGCTGGATGCAGGACTGAAGCTGCTGACTGAAGCTTGGCTGAGGGAGCTCAGGAAGTTCAGTTAGGGTTCAGTGTAGCTGGCGCATTGGCAGTGAGGCAGCTGTAGGCTGCTGGAGATGAGATCATCTGTTGCTTAGCGGAGAAACAAAAGGAACGAGAGTTGTAGTGTTCAGTAACAATTTTGATTCTTGTGCTCTTGAGTTCCTGCGTTCTGTTTTGCTCCACATTAATCTTGCTGTTCTTGAGTTCTTCAATCATTCTGAGCAAGCTATTGAGGAGCAATCATCATACTTGAGCGCTTGAAGGAGAAAACAAGAGGCTTGGAGTCCGACAGTGGGAAGATACGGAGAAGGGTTCTGCGTGAGATCGCCACTGGGTGGAGCTCAGGGAAGCTTGCTGTGTTTTAGTCCTTGCTAAGTGTTTGAGTAAGATCCTTCTTGTTGTTTCTTTGTGCTTAACCTATATCCTTGTTTGAAACACACTGTGGAGAGGTTTCTCCACCGAGAAGGAGGTTGCTTTATATCCGGTGATCACCGGGGCTTGATCTGCCGACGATCAAGGGATCGCCCACCTTAAGGGCACGCCAAGGAGTAGGGGCAAGTTATCCCCGAACCTTGTAAACCCTCCTTGTTAGCGATCTTGCTAGTTGTGTTTGTTTTGATTTCATTACATTTTCTACATAATCTGTTTTCTACTCTTTCCGCTGTGCTACTGATAGTTTAAGTGCAGAAATATTGCTAAGCTCTTCAAAGAAAAGTGGTTGGCTATATTCACCCCCCTCTCTAGCCATCTCGTTTCCAACACCAAGCAACCCTTCGCTAGGTCTTCTTTCTGTACACTCAGTGAACACATTAGACCAAAATAACATCTTAACTTTTGAACCCTTTGCCATTATCAAAACCCAGGTTCGACTTAGGTGCTGCCTGCACCAACAATCTCCCCCTTTTTGATTTATGGCAACCGGTACAAAAAGTTAAGTTTAAACAAAAACAGGTAAAATGTCAATTTAATTTCCTCCCCCTGGAAGGAATCTCCCGCTAGGTTTTTCAAAGGTTCGCGAGGTTTTAAAAAGTTTCTAAGTTTAAAAGGGAATTGTTTTTCAATACTTAGAAAAAAAATGTAAGTTAGAAAATATTTTCCAAAAACAATTTTTGGGTTGGGCATTTGGAAAATTTGCACTTAGAGAATTTACACTTAGAAAATTTTCAAGTAGAGAATTTACACTTAGAAAATTTTCAAGTAAATACTTAGTTTTCACACTTTAGAAAATTTTCTAAACTTCTTCTGAAGTTTTTAATACAAAAAAGAATTTTTACCATATTTTTGAGTTGCGAAAAAATTTTCCAATCACTTTAGAAAGTTTTCAAGAAAATTTTGAAATTAAAACTTAGAAATTTTTCTATTAGTGAAATTTAAATTAAGTACTTAGAGAAATTTTGAAAATATCTTAAGTCAAGTACTTAGAAATAATTTTAAAAATAATTTAATACAATTGACTTAAGGGATTTTACTTTTTGAAATTTTACTTTTTGAAAAGGAAGAGATAAATAAAGTTTTGAAAAAAAATTTAAACCTTCTCTCCTTTCCAATCTCTCCCCCTTTGCCATATATCAAAAAACAAAAACAATATAGTAACACAATATAACAAATGAAGTATGGTGCTATACTAAACTAATTCAAGGTTTAAACTGGACCAAATCAATTTGAATTATCTCTTTCGGGTCCTGTCTAACCCAATTAGCTACTTACTAACTGTTATAAACAGTAGTTTTCGCTAGGGTTAGTCAAGTTAAGTGTTTTGTTCAAGTTAGATTTTCTAAGCTTGACACTTAACCTGATTACTGTTTAATTTGTATTTAGTGCCCCAATTACTGCAGATGCACTGACTTAAAGCATCTTGAATTAAGGCAAAGACCTAAGCATCTCAACCCATTCTAGGTTATCAATTAAAAGTACCCTAAGGTGCTTGTGAGATGCTGGCTTCTAGATCTATAGGTACATGCAGTTATAGGGTTAGGGCCTAAGCTAAGTCCATTTGTGAAAAAACCCTAGTTTTGAAAGGGGGTAATTTTTCTTAAGAAAAACTAAGTCGAAAAATCATTTTTTAAAAAAATACATAAAGAAAATGATTTTTCAAAATTAAGTAGGAACTGATTTTAAAATCAAGTAATAAAGTAGTAAAAAAAATAGTAGTAGAGCAAACCTATTCTACCAAGCATAATCCTAACTGCCTTCCTAGTGAGCTGAACTCAGACTCAGGTAAGGGTTTGGTGAATATATCAGCTTAGATTTTGAGTCTACATGCTTAAGGACTATCTCACCCCTGGCAACATGATCTCTTACGAAGTGGTGTTTAACTTCTATGTGTTTAGTTCTGGAGTGTTGGATTGGATTCTTAGTTAGATTAATTGAGCTTATATTGTCAATGTAGACTTGAGTTTAGGTGTAGTTGAGCTGGAAGTTTTTAAGAGTGTGCATCATCCATAAGGGTTGTGCTACACACTCTCCTAAGGCAACATACTCAGCTTCAGTTGTGGATAGAGCTACACAGTGTTGTTTTCTGCTGCACCAACTTACTAGACTATTTCGTAAAAGTTGGCAGCTTCCACTTGTACTCTTTCTATCTAGTTTACAACTAGTATAGTCAGAATCCGAGTATCCTGACAAGTCAAAAGTTGAGGTCCTAGGATACCAAATCCCTACACTTAGGGTGCCCTTAACGTATCTTAGTATTCTTTTTAGAGCTGCTAAGTGTGTTTCCTTAGCACAGGTTTGGTATCTAGCACACATTCCTATAGTAAAAAGGATATCAGGTTTGCTGGCTGTAAGGTACAGTAGACTACCAATCATACTTCTATAAAGTTTAAGGTCTACTGGTTTACTATCAGGGTCACTATCTAATTTTACATTTGTGGCCATGGGGGTACTTATGCTTTTGGAGTTGTCCATTTTGAATTTCTTTATTAACTCCTTAGCATATTTGGATTGGTGGACATAGTTTCCATCCCTAGTTTGCTTAATTTGTAACCCTAGAAAGAAGTTGAGCTCACCAATTAAGCTCATTTCAAATTTATTTTCCATTATTTTAACAAATTCTTTTAAGAAATTTGAGTTGGTGGATCCAAAGATTATATCGTCGACGTAGATTTGTGCAATAAAGATGTCCTTTTCTAAGGTCTTAATAAATAGGGTTGAGTCAATTTGTCCATGGTTAAATTCCTTAGAGATGAGTTATGTTGATAGACGCTCATACCATGCCCTAGGTGCTTGTTTTAGTCCATAAAGTGCTTTAGTGAGTTTGTAAACATGGTCAGGTCTTTCTAAGTCCTCAAAACCGGGGGGTTGTTCTACATAGACTTCTTCCTTAATAAATCCATTTAGAAAAGCTGACTTTACATCCATTTGGTAGAGTTTAAATCCTTTATGGGATGCAAAGGCTAACAACATCCTAATAGACTTAAGTCTAGCTACTGGGGCATAGGTTTCGTCATAATCTAACCCTTCTACTTGACTGAACCCTTTGGCTACTAAGCGGGCTTTGTTTCTCACTATTTCTCCTTGATTATTTAGCTTATTCGTAAAAACCCACTTAGTATCAATAATGGATTTGCTCTCAGGTTTAGGTACTAGTTCCCAGACTTGGTTCCTCTCAAACTGGGCTAACTCTTCTTGCATTGCTATGATTCAATCAGGATCAGGTAAGGCTTCCTCTATAGTCTTAGGTTCAATTTTTGAAATCAGTGCAATCTGACTAAGGTTCCTATAGGAGGACTTAGTTCTGACTCCTAAGGTTGGATCACCCACAATTTGATTAGTTGGGTGACTGAGTCTGGGTTTCTTAGTTTTTCTGGAACTTGGTTCAGCCTCAGGTCCGGCCGGTCGGTTTGGTTCAGTATTTGGTTCAACTACCTGGGTTGGTTCAATTATTGGTTCAATTGACTCAATAGTTTGTTCATTTAGGGGTTCAATTAAAGGTTCAACAGTTTGTTCATTATCTTCTTGATCAGTATTTGATGAATTTAGATCTGGATTATTAGATTTTGATTTAATTTCTTCATCAAATATCAGATTTGTTGTGTCTTCAATTTTCTTAGTTTGTTTATTCTAAACCCTATAGGCTCTACTTGTTGTTGAATATCCTAAGAAGATGCCTGGGGTTGTCTTAGACTGGAATTTACCTAGATAGTCCTTGGTGTTTAGGATATGGACTTTGCATCCAAAGACCCTTAGGTAATGGAGGTTGGAAGTCTATGGTATTATAATTCATAGGATGTTTTATTGTGTCGTTTGTTAATTAGGACCCTATTTTGGATGTAACAAGCCGTACTAATTGCTTCTGCCCAAAATTGGTTAGCTAGGTTATTGAGCATAGCCCTAGCGGCTTCTTGTAGGGTTCTATTTTTCTGTTCAACTATCCCATTTTGCTGGGGGGTTCTAGGACACGAAAATTCATGTATATACCCGTTTATCTTACAAAACTCATCGAATCGTTGATTTTCAAACTCTCCCCCGTGATCGCTCCTAAGCCTTTTGATTTTGGTATCGTTTTGATTTTCAATTAACTTACAAAAATCACAAAATAAGTTTAGGGTTTCATCTTTGGTCTTTAGGAACCTAACCCAGGTAAACCTAGAGTAATCATCAACAATTACTAAGCAGTACCGATTTCCGCTTAGTGACTTGGCTCTATGTGAATCAAATAGGTCAAGGTGCAGGAGCTCAAGTATGGTTTGAGTTAGATCTGATTGAATTAGTTTATGATTAGACCTGGTTTGTTTACCTTGATTGGATGATTCACATATTAAGTTTTCATGGTTCTTAATTTTAGGTATACCTCTAATTAGGCCAAGTTGGGTGATTTTTGAGATTAATCTCAGATTAGTGTGACCTAATCTCCTATGCCAGAGGTTTGATTCTTCTAACTGAGTTAACATGCTTTAGGTACTAAGGGTAGGTTTATAGTATAAACATTATTTTTCCTAGAGCCCTTAAGCATGATTTCTGAGTCTTGCAAGTTTCTAATCAGGCAGTTAGAGTTGGTAAAGGTAACTACATAGCCAGTATTACACAATTGACTTATGCTAAGCAAGTTAAATTTGAAATCTTCAACCAAAAGCACCTTTTTAATAACTAAGTCAGATTTGAGTTCAATGTTACCTGACCCACTCACTTTGAGTGTAGCATTGTTGCCAAACGCTACTGAGCCTAGGTTCTTGAACTTGAGTTTAGTGAATTTCAATTTATCCCCAGCCATGTGTCTGGAGTACCCGCTATCCAACATCCATTGGTCCAAATCTTTATGTTCCTACACATAAAGAGTTTGTTGATTTGGATCCAATTAGAATCAGGAATAGCCTAAATTGATTTTCGCAACCTAGTCTGTCTCACCCAATCTAGAGTTATCAATCACGTTAACCTTATGGGGTTTTGTGAGACAGATTTTAGTAGAAAGTTTTATTTTGAAAAATCATGATTAATTTTGAAAAGTTAAATTAATTTTAAACACAATTTAAATTTATTTTGAAAAAAATGTTTGAATCTACGATTAACTGAAAATTTGTGTTAGATTCGAATTTGACAAAAAATAAATTGAATTTGAATTTCAAAAATTGGCTTCCAGGTCTTGGCTAGGCACTAGGCCTTCTTTGGCCGTAGCCTTATTCGATCATCAACCCTTTCCTTGACAAAACCTTAATGAAATTTCTTTTTCAAAATTATTTTTTGAAAAATTCTGGTCTAACTAGTTTGGGTCTTAGATCGGTAGCTTTGGCTAGTTTCACCAGTCTAAAGAGCCCAAGTAGTGTATACTTGACCTTATTAGAAAAGGCTTCCCTAACATACTATCATCTCACCACCACCCAATACTATGTTGTTCAAATTTCAGTTAATTGGTTTAGTCCTTAGTCTAAACAGTCCTAGGTCTAAGCATGGTAAATTGCAGAAAATAAATAGACAAGCAATCATGCAATTTAAAACAAAAAAAAATTATTTAACTATAAAAATTGTTTTTAAGTTGGGTCCCCCTGGACTAAAGCCACGGTAATGATTAGGCAAGATATGAATCTTGTCCTTGGCAATCCAATACTAATTTGGTCTTGCTTGGTTGTTCAGGCATAGTTTGGGTATCCATGCCTGAACTTTGGGTCTAGACTGATTCAGTACAGCATAGTAAGATCTTTGTCTCGCCTTGGTTCAATAACCTAACCCGGATTGATTTAGAACGGACATCTGTTTTCCAAGGATCATATCAAGACCCTTGGAACCAGAAGTGAATCATTCCAAAGCTGCTCTAAGGTCCTTGACTTGAGTTTTCAAGGAGGAGTTCTCTTTCTCAAGTTTTTCAACTTGAGTAGAGGTTCCTTCTTGAACCTTCTCAGTTAAGGATTTAGAGTCAGCTCTCTCTTTCAGGAGTTTTACTTCCTGTCGGAGGGACTCGACTCGGATTTTGGCTTTCGCCAAGTCTCGAGATAGATACGCAATTAATTCTGATAATTGAACTCTAGAAAACCCACTTACAGTGATTTGGTCGTCCTCTGAAAATGTGAGCTTTCTATCGTCGGGCTCCAATTCTGAATCGGTCTTGATTTCTTCCGAAGCAGTCAGGGCGAGCAGGTTCGACTGTGGGGCCTCTTCTTCTTCTTCAGAGGAAGACTCGTCCCACGTTGCTTGAAGGACCTTCTTCCTTCTTGTCTTCTTCGTCTCCTTCAGATTGGGGCATTCCGTCTTGTAGTGACCCTTCTTTTTGCATTCGTAACAGGTCACATTTGGTTTGGTCTTTTCATTTGAAGGTTCAGCTGGCTCTTCCTTTCTTCGGCTGACTTTCCTTCTGTTGGTCTGGTTTGTCAGTTCCTTGTAATAGTTCATGGCTAGCCGAACCAGCTTGGGTCGATTTCCTTCGTTGTCTTCTGAGTCTGAATCTGAGTCAGACTCGGGTGCAGGTTGAGGCTTCTTCTTGGTCATCTTTCTAGTTTTACCTGCAACAAAGGCAATGCCTTTCTCGGCCATGGTGCAGTTAGTCTGCTCATGTAATTCAAGTTCAGAATACAACTCATCTAATTTAATTTTAGACAGATCCCTTGAAACTTTGTACGCATCTACCATAGATGCCCACACAGTGTTTCTCAGGAAAGCGTTAAGGGTGTACCTGATCAGGTCACGGTTTTCTACCTTGTGACCGATTGAATGTAGACCGTTCATCAGGTCCTGGATTCTGGCGTGGAGCTGGGCTGCAGATTCGCTGTCGTTCATCTTAATTGTGTACAACTTGTTTAGCAGTAGGTCCCTCTTGCTGATTCGGGTGTCGGAGGTTCTTTCGTGCAATTTAATTAACTTACCCCAAAGTTCCTTTGCACTGTTGAATGGCCCCACCCGGTTCAGCTCTTCTTTGGTTAGGCCGCATTGGAGTGTTTGAGTCGCTTTAGCATCAGCCTCGATCTTCCTTTTCAGCGAGGTGCCCCATTCAGTGTAAGATTGTGGCACTCCTTCAGCGTTCTTCGGGATTTCCAGTCCAGATTGGATAATTATCCACATGTCCACCTGAGTTTTTAGGTGGACTTCCATCCAACTCTTCCAGTAGGAGAAGTCCTCCCCACTGAAGAGTGGTGGTCTGGCTGTACTGAACCTTTCTTGCATGGCCATTTGGATGTACTGAAATAAAATTTACAAAAAGAATTGTCCCAAGACTTGGTCTTGGATTAGCAGTACGGGAAGAATATATAAAAAAAAATTATCGAGTAGTGTTGCACCAACCTTGATTAACGATAAAAATTCGATTGAAAAAAAATTAAAAATTTCGAAGAAAAATCTGAAAAACTCCCAAATTGGTGGTTGCACCAAATTTGAGCTTCCCCGCTCTGATACAACTTGTTGGATCGAGAAAACACGTAAGAGGGGGGGGGGTGAATATCGTGAAAGCGTTTCAGATTAGAAAAGAGAACGCGCAGCGGAAATTTAACTCAAACACACGGAACACAAGTATTTTTACTTGGTTCGGAGTCGCGGCCGGCTCCTACTCCTAGGCCCACGGTCCTTGACCGTTTACTGCGGGCAATTCTATAATGCGCAAAGATTTACAATGATCGTTACAATGGTAGTGCAATAATGAAAATTATACTCTTCATTACCGACACCCGGTGTGGATCGTATTTCGAAGCAGAGGGTCGTCGTCGGCGCTAGAATCTTGAGATCGGAGGTTTCTGGAGTAGAGCGCTTGAACGAAGAGCGTAGAGGCGTTGGAAAATTGATGTGCTGAAGCCTTGGGGTCGAGCCCCTTTTATAGCACTCCTGGGGGCGCCCTGGACGCTGGGGGCGCCTGACACGTGCCTTCGGATCCGAGAAACCTCATCTGAAGCTCGATCAGCGCTTATCCCTCCAGAATCGGCCTCGGAGCTGACGGGGGCGCCCGGGACACTGGGGCCACCCTCCTTGACTTGGTCTGTTGGCTTCTGGTTACTTTGCTTCGATTGCTTTGACCTTGGGTGCCCGGGGCCTCCGGGGCGCCCTGCTTACTGCAGTTTCGAAGCAATTCTTGCTTCCTTGTTTTGCCTTGACCTTGGGGGCGCCCGGGACACTAGGGGAGCCCTGCCCAGCTGTCTGCCCCTCTCCTTTGGGGTGTTCTGAGCTGCAGAATCACATTCCTTCGGTCTGTATTCAAGGTTAGTTCCAAAACAGCAAAGCAAGAGTATTAGATAATTTTTTACAACTGTAGCTGTCTTGGTTCTGACTTCGGATCTCCCAAATAGAACCCTAGGTCGAACCGACGCCTACTGTTCCCTCGACGGGGAACGCGTCCTCACCTACTCCTCTCAGGAGAGTTTACCTTTTGCCAACCGTCTCCTCCGGTTGGACTTTTGCCCAACAGTCCTTCGCCAGGTGCCTAGCAGCCCTTCGCCAGGCCTTCGGTACCAAGCAGTCCTTCGCTAGGTGCCTAGCATCCCTTCGCCAGGTCTTAGATACCCAGCAGCCCTTCGCCAGGTGCCTAGCAGGCCTTCGCCAGGTCTTAGACTCCTAGCAGCCCTTCGCCAGGTTCCCAGCAGCCCTTCGCCAGGTTTTAGGATTTCGATGCCTAGCAATCCTTCGCTAGGTGCCCAGCAACCCTTCGCTAGGTCTTCTTTCTGCACACTCAGTGAACACATTAGACAAAAATAACATCTTAACTTTTGAACCCTTTGCCATTATCAAAACTCAGGTTTGACTTAGGTGCTGCCTGCACCAACACCTAAGAGGTAGCTGTTAGTGATATGAGAGAAGTGTCCTAAGGCAATCGCCTTATGATTGTAATCATTTATTCTAATAAATGAATATTCACTATTTGAGTATACATGTTTGTGTATTTGATTGAGATCTTAAACTCATTTACTGAATGTCCGCAATACAATTCACAACATGAGAGAATTTGTGATGAATTCACAACTAGTGATTATCTCTATATGTGCAATTGTGAAGTATTGAAATTGTCCCTAGTCGATGAATTGGTAAATACAGACACTATCAATTCTGTTGAGACTAGCATGTGTTATTCTCTAATCAGCTGATTCTCACTGGCTGGTGACATTGAGATGTCCGGAGATAAACATGAATGCTAGTTAAGGGAACTAGTTCATTGGAGTGACTGGCTGTAAAACTTCATATGGTAGTCTACATATAGATATGTCAGTGAAGTTCTTACTGCAGCTTAAGTGTGATGTTCCTTTGACTTGCGGTGTTCAAGTCATCTTGGTCATGGAGACTTATACTTTGACATCTTAAGCAAGCGTCTCCAAGGAGGTGTGGACACAGGATGATTGGGTATAAGCTGAAGTGCCTGAAGATGTTTAAACAACCTACAAAGGATTCACCACTCCTTGCGAGGAGATGTATACCCGAGGCCTATCATCGGGTTGTTACTCGAAGCCTCTGGCAGAGCATGACATGTTCAGAGTATGAATCTCTTAAATACATTAGAGTAATTAGAATCCGTAGGACGAGAAAATGTTAATTGGGCTAGGTGTGACGTAGTCAGCCTAGTGGGGACTGACACACATAGACCATGTCCTGAACCAAGTGGGTATAAGATGGTGAAGGGAATGGGGCACGATTCATTATAGCTGCTGAAGGGTTTTAGAATTGTTTCTGAGGTCAACCGTTGATCTTTCGATTAATTGGGGATCATGATGTACTACTAGGTGCCAGTCATGATCGTTCTATGATTAATTACTTAATTATAGACGACCAACATAAATTGAAAGTCTATTTAGTCACACGCACTACGAGTAATTCGAGGGATTTAAAACGAGTTGAAAATTGGATTTTCAGATCAAGAGAGATTAAGTTTGGTTGAGCCAAACGATAAGTCAAATCTGAATTTTTCAGAGATGCATCGGAAGCGCAAAATGACTAAGTCTTTTGAAGACTTAATAGATGAATTAAATAAGTTTAATTCATTGGGGCTTGGCTTGGATGGGCCGGCCAAAGAGAGCCTCCATCCTCTTTGCTTGGCCGACCACAACAAAGGGAGAGAACCAAGTTTTTGGTTCAATTTATAAAATAAACCAATTGTGGTTTGTTTTATAAAATTATGGATGATATAAATTTTTATATAATAAACTAAGGTTTGGTTTATTTTTCATGGAAATTAAATTGAATCATGGATTGGTTTATTTTATAAAATCAATCATGGATTGATTTACCATGATAAGGAAATTTATTCCATAGGAGTGAAGAGACTTGATTGATTTTTTATCATGAATTAAAATATGATTTTAACCATGATATAAAATCAAACTTGGCATGATGGAATAAGTTATTCCATATTTGAGAGGTTTGATGGTTGAGAGACCACTATATAAAGACCCAAGGCAAGACTTGGGTGATAATAAAAAAGATGAAGGCATAGACTCTCTCCCTCTCTTTCTCTCCTTCTCTTCTCCCCTTCTTGCCGTGCGCCAACCAGCCCCAAGAAGGAGCACCAGCCGGCCGCCCCTGCCCTTTCCCTGCTGACCACCACCTGCTGCCGGAGAAGGAAGCTCCGACCATCTCTTGGCCCGAAGAAGGTGCTACCGGAATTAGAGTTTGCAGGAAGGATCTTTTTGCCGCAAGCCTCTTCTTTTGCTTCGCCGGAATTTTGATTCCGACCATCCTTTTGTGGTTAGTCTTCTGACTTCTCTCTTGGTTTTTCTTGTTGCATTCTCGGAGAATCTAGTAGTTCTCGAGAACACGAACTCGTGACTTTACGAAGTCATCCCGAATATACTCGGCGTGGACGCGAATAGAGGAGGAGCTTCCAAGGGACGCTTACGGTTGGATCTCGTCCCTTCCTTCGAGTTACGCGAGGTAATACGTAAATTAGTTTACATTTCTGCAAAATTTTAAATATATGATCATGTCTACACAAGATAAAATTGCATGCTTAGATGTGTGGTTAAATAATTTGAGAAATTATTTATGCTAAACCTTCCGTTGCACGTAATTAATTTTTTAAATTACGAACCCGCATCCATGTCAACATGCACCCGGTCCCAACAGTAGCCTCCCCCTTAACCCATGTCTTCATCCATTTTTAATCATCCAAGACCCGTTTTAAGTCAAAAATATAACTTAAACCATCCATTCTCCCTCTTTGACACCATCATAACAATTGCCTCAAACAACCCAAACCCATGACATCAAATGAGAGAAAGTTGAATTTTTGAAAAATGTCACAGAAGCTAAAATCAGGCGTGCCAGTTGACTGCCCATGGGGCAGTCGACTGATACTCTGTCAGTGCCATTTTTCAATTTCTGAGCCTAATTTCAGGAACATCCAGAAAAATCTAAAAAATTTTAAAAATTTGCAGGCATGTTTGAAATGATATACTCTATCAAGGAAAAATATCAGTCCATATAAAATTTCAAACATGCTTGAATTTTGACAAAATCTCAAAATCCTTGAAAATAACTAAGTTTTGTATCAAAATTACAACCTAATTTTGCAATCATATAATATTTAAAAGTATGGAAAAGCATATAAAACATAAAATGGTTTTCAAACGTTTAAAATGTCCAACTATGATCTTTGGGCAAAGTGTCCATTGATTAAACACTTGCCTACCCCGTAGTTGGTCTATTTTTGATATTTTGATACTTGTAATGATTTAACATTATGCCACAAGCACAAGTGAACCAAATGTATCACCCTAATGGATCAAGCACACCTTTCCCAATCTATTACCCCAAGGTTCATCCTATACTTCTACAAAACACATTCCAAGGCCTCTTCTTAAAGATGTAAACTCCAATTCGAGAAGAGGCTTGGTAAAAATGTCGGCAAGGTTTGACTTGGACTCAACATAGTGTAATTCTATGTCTCCCCATGCCACATGCTCTCTAATGAAGTGATGCTTCACTTCAATGTGTTTTGTTCTAGAGTGGTGAACCGGATTTTTGGTCAAATTGATTGTACTTACATTATGACACAGGACTATGACCTTGAAATAATGTAACTCATAATCTTCTAAAGTGTGCATGATCCAAAGGAGTTGGGAAACACACCCACCCATTGCCACATATTCCGCCTCCGTTGTTGATAGGGCAACGCATGGTTGTTTTCTACTACTCCAACTAACTAAGGAAGACCCACGGAATTGACACCCTCCACTAGTACTCTTTCTATCTAGCTTACATCCTGCATAGTCCGAGTTGGTGTATCCAATAAGATCAACATTAGGGGTTCTAGTATACCAAAGCCCGACATTGAGGGTATCTTTTGTTAGTAGGAGCCCTAGAGCCAATTATGTGATGATTGACTAAGGACATTTTGTATCATATTCTATTATTAATAAAGGCATGTTTGTTTATTATACTTACTTTGTATTTGTGCCAAATAACTAAGTATAATAATATCCTTGGGTAGTAGGTTCTTATCTACATTATATCGATTGGTTGAATCGATAGTGAGATGATGTAGAGAACACAACTCTAAACCATTCCTAGTCAAGCATTAATATTCAAGGACAATATTAATGCATGAAGACTAGCATGTAGGTCAACTAATGACTTGAGCTCACAAGTCATGGATATGTGATATCAAGTTGACACATGGGTATACATTGGAGAATGTGTACTGAATGACCCTCCATGAGAAAGTTTGATAGTTTGTCATATGAGTGTCATAAACTTTCTCATGTGACTATTGGTATGAATAGTTCTTAGACCTGAAGTCACTACGGTTCCCTACATAAGGAGTTATGTACTTTGGTATCGTCAAACGTCACCCGTAATAGGGTGGACTATAAAGGTGATCACTGGGTATGTAATGAATTATGCGGAGGGATGTGAGTGATGTAGATGAGATCTATCCCTCCCATATGACGGGAGTGATATCTGTGGGCCCCTTGATCGAGTAGGACTACTAAAATGCATGGTCATGCTCAAATGAGTCAATATGAGATATTGAGCTCATTTGTTTGAGTGAGTCTACTCGGGGATCAAGAAACACAAGATTGACTGAGGATGACACGGTCTATGCCTCATTGGTCAATCTAGATATCGAGGATAGAAGGACAAGGTCATACATTATCGTAGTCACGGAGGTTAAGTCGGATCTCAACTTTTCTTGTTACTTGGGTAGCAATGATGCATTGCTAGATGCCGCTCATTGCTTATATGTCTAAAGTGGTTTAGACACATTGCCAATGTTACGAGAACCTATTAGGTCACACACTAAGGACACAATGCTTCGGAGATTAATTGATCTTGGTTTGACTAAGATTTGATTCGAGTTAGATTAATTGAGTTAAACTCAAGTGAATCCAATTAGATTATGGGATTGAGTCTAATTTGAGTTAGACTCATCTAGATTAGACTCAACCACTTAATTATGGATAATATTCATTTAAGGGTTTAATAAAATATTATTTAAGAGGAAGGCTAAGAGATATTCTATTCATTAGATGAATAGAATACTAAGAGTCTAAAGGGATACCAAGAGGCTTGGTATTCATTGGGTTTTATTAGCATTAAGATGAGAGGAGCTCAAGGGACATAGACCCTTGGTATTCATTAGATGAGTATAAATACCCCCTCTTGTCAAAGGTTAGAGGGTGCATCTCTCTTCCTCTTCTTTCTTCCTCCTTGTCCATAACTCTCTAGTGGAGGTTCTTGTGCTTTGTGAACCATCCCAAGTTGCTAGTACAACTAAGGTGGTTCCTCTCCGAGGCGTAGATCGTGTTCGTGTGGATTTGCATAGAGGCACGGACACTTGAACGTGTAAGAGATCCGACAAACTAAAGGACTAGCGGGATAAGCGAAGGGCACGCGACAAAGGTATTCCTATAAGATAGGAATTGTAGATCACTTTGTATGAGTTTTTCTTTCGCATGGATCGCTCGAGGGATCTTATTTCCGTTGTGATTTTAAATATTTTTACCTATAGATCCCTTCACCTTTAACATACCTTAGGATCCTCTTAACTACAACCAAATGGGACTCTTTGACACAAGATTGGTACCTTGCACACATACCTACCGCAAAATGTATATCGGGTCTACTAGCGGTTAAGTATAGTAGGCTACCAATCATGCTCCTATATTGCTTAGAGTCTACCATTTTCCCTTCAAGGTCACTATCCATTTTCACATTTGTTCCTATGGGGGTAGATGCTGCCTTAGCATTTTCTAGACTAAATTTCTTTAGCATTTCCTTAGCGTACATAGTTTGAAATACATGTATTCCTTCATTAGCTTGCTTAACTTGAAGTCCTAAAACGAAGGTTAACTCTCCTACAAGACTCATCTCAAATTCATCTTCCATACATTTACTGAATTCTTGTAGGAAGTCATTATTTGTTGACCCAAAAATGATATCATCTACATACACTTGGGCAACAAATATGTCCTTATCCTTAGATTTTAGGAACAAAGTAGGGTCAATTATTCCTCTCCTAAACCCCTTAGACACTAGAAATGAAGAAAGCCTTTCATACCAAGCCCGGGGAGATTGTTTAAATATATATAAGGTTTTTCTCAATTTGTAAATGTGTCTTGGATAATTAGGGTCCTCAAACCCAGGGGGTTGTTCTACATAGACCTCTTCCTGTAAAATACGGGGGAAAAAATAATATATATATATAGGTATATATACAATTAGAGGGAAAATTGTGGAATAATTTTCCTGAATTTTTGGAAATATTAGTAGGGAGAATTGGATGCAAGATGGGTTGGTTTTGAATTATTTTAGGAAAAAGTAAATTTTCGAAATATATATATATATATATATAGTTATAGTTATAGTTATAGTTATAGTTATAAAAGGAAAAGTATTAATTATATATAAAACCCTTTTCTTCTCCTCCCCTCGTGCCCTAGCCGCAGACGCGCCGCCGACTCGATTCCCTCCTCATCTCTGCTTCACGAAACCTAGCCGCAAGCACTGATTGACTCAACATCCATCTCCCCTCGCGAAGCCCGCAGCCAGCAGCCGCTGCTACTGCCTCCCTCTCCCCTTCGCGCGAGCCCTAGCCGCAGCCGTTTGCTTCTTCGCGTGCCACAGCCACCCTTGGGCGATCACCTCCCTGTTCTCCTCCGATCGCGTGGAGTTTGATCCATCTTCTTCTCCTCCATGTTCCCTGCGATTGAGATTGAGGGGTCGCCAGTTGCATCTCAAGTAAGAAATTGTTTGTTAAGGCGATTCTTGTTTGGAATTAATGATGGAATTTGGGTTAGTGCTATCTGTTAGTGTTCAGATTTGATTTTCCTTTGCCGTGGGTTGCTGGATTGGGATGAGCAGTGATTGAATCAAATTGGTTTTTGTAGAGAACTTAGCACGATTTAGGGATTTAGATGTATTAGAAGGGAGGAATCTGTGTTGGATTTCTTCATTTTGCTATATGCTCTGACCTTAAGAGTTTTGATTCTTGAATCTATAGATTGAGGCATATAATTAATTCTGAGATGGGGGGTAGATAAATTCCTTCTTTGGTTCCTGCCGTGAGTTTTGAGGTTTGATCTGAGTTTTTATCAATGCTGATCAGTAAGCTAAATTGAGCTTGATTCTGGATTGGGAGATCTATTGATTAACTTATGGGTTTGGTTTAATTTGAAATTTAAACCTAATGAGTTAACTTGGTAAATTCAAATTTCAAAACCTAATTGGAATCTAATTGGGATAATTACGAACCTTCTATTAAGTAAAGGTAATTAAATGGAAGGTGACGGATTAGGTTAACCCTAGAACGGATTAGGGATTAATTAGCTAGTTACTATTTTTGTAATAGCTAATTAAATCTGTCCTTGATACAGGGACTTGAGTTGGATTTTTATTACTGATATTGGTGGGTTCTCTTCGCATTTGGATTCTTCTATTTGGAGGCGGGTATCCTTTGACTTATCTTGTTGATATTGTCATATTGCTATGCATGGTCTGTTATAGATAACAGTAAGCTTATATGCTATATCTGCCTTAGTATACATGTATTTGATATCTGTTGCTTATCCTTGAGGTTATCTTCCTTTTAGCTTCATACAGTCTCGATAGTCGTTTATATCTGCCTTATTATACATGTATTTGATATCTGTTGCTTATCCTTGAGGTTATCTTCCTTTTAGCTTCATACAGTCTCAATAGTTGTTACGTGTATATATGTGTGCATAGAGGTAGTGATATGTTCCCTCTTGCATTTTGATATTTATAGATCACTGGTTACTTTTTCAGTATATCTAGTAGATTACTTGTATCCCATGATATAGGATTCAGACCTATACCTAGCACACTGAGGTGTTAGTGAGGACTTGGTGGGTGTTATGTGTTTGGGTCATGCATCATCCTTGCATTATTGCATGCTGACGATCATCGGCTCTTATGTAGTCTGAGTCCATCGTCAGTTACATGAGGATATGCACACACATCCACTCAGGGGTAGTGGCTGCCATAGAGTGTGTGCATTTGCCCTGTATTGCTTCGCATGACCACTATTTGGAGGGTGGTTCCGGTGCGTGGTAGCAGCCAGGGATCCCTTCTCGTCCTGAGACACGAGAAGATGAGAGCTAGACTCCCCCATTGCTTGACGTAGGAGAGAGACCTCCGCCAGCATCCTGTCCACTCGGTCACTCAGGAGCAGTGATAGCAGGGTGCGTACAGTTGTCATAGCTCTACCCTTTCGGACGTCCATTTATGACAGGTGGACAATGATCTGACTGGTGTCAGGGGTGACACATGTCATTGCACCATGTACATATTTTGCATCGTGCATTGTTTGCTGCATTTGATTTCTGCACTTGATTGACATGCATATATTAGAGACTTATTTACCTTGGATTATATGTTGTACTTGTTCCATAGGGATTATATTTCACCCTCTGCAGGATAGATGGATTCTGGTATGTACCATTATTCAGTGTCTTTAGCATATACCCTTGTCCATTATTCATATGAGACTGTATCAGCGTAGATCCTTATCGTTATTATAACGTACTATGCATATCTGCTGGGTATTCGCTGAGTTTATGGACTCACACCGTTGCCATACATTTTTGATTTTAGGTTGATATCTACTAGGAGGGTCCGAGTCGCCAGTCCCGTGCTTGCTTCTACACCCGATTTGGTTTTATGCTTTACTTTTCGTTTTTGGACCATGTTATATTTTATTTCGTTACATTAGATTATCGTGGACTTGTAGTTTGTGGTTGGCTTTATGGGATTGTACTTTTGAGTTCTATGTTGGACTGGGTGGGTGGTTTTGCTGTGTTCCTGCCCCCTGGCAGCTCAGGTAAGTTCGTGTTTTGGTTTTATGAGTAATTTGTCATATATACTATTATTCTGTTTGGATTTGAGGCCTGAGGCCTATTTAAACTGCGTGGTGATATTATATATTGTTGGATCGAGAGAAAACGATAGAGGGGGGGGGTGAATATCATAAGTCATTTCGGATTGAAAAAGAGAATACGCAGCGGAAAAGTTAAAACTAAACAACACACAAACACCAAGATTTTACTTGGTTTGGAGTCGCGGTTGGCTCCTACTCCAAGGCCCACGGTCGTTGACCGTTTACTGCGGGCAATTCTATAAGTGCGCAAAAAGGGTTTACAGAAAAGATGTTACAGTAGTACAGTAAACTTAAAAGGACAGCTCTTCGTTACCGACGTCCGGTGTGGAATGTATCTCGGAGTAGAGGGACATCGTCGGCGCTTGTTTCTCGAGTTGGGAGGTTTTCGGAGCAGAGCGCTTGAGCAGAAGAGCGTATTGGCGTTGAAGGAAGTTGTTCATGAAGCCTTGGGGTCGAGGGGCTTTTTATAGCCTCCCGGGGCGCCCTGAACGTTGGGGGCGCCCACCCACGTGTCATCCGATCCGAGAATGTCTCGATCAGCCCTTATCCCACTCGAATAGGGCTGAGAGTTGACTGTGGGGGTGCTCGGGACGCTGGGGGCGCCCTGGTTGACTCTTTCAGCGGGCTTCTCGGCTGGATAAGTTTTATCCGCTTCGTTGGTTTGAGCGTGGGGCGCCCGAGGCATCCGGGGCGCCCAAGAGGATGGGGGTTCCCCCCTCAGTGAGCTTCCGCTACGTTCTCTTACTTTACTTGTTTTGCTTTGACCTTGGGGACGCCCGGGACCTCCGGGGCGCCCTACTCAGCTGCTGCCTCTCTCCCTTGAGGTGTTCTGAGCTGTAGAGACTCGTTCTTTGGTCCTGCATCTAGGGTTAGTTGCAAATACAATAAAACAAGAATATGTTATGATTATACAGCCTTAGTTGTCTTGGTTCTGACTTTGGGTCTCCAAAATGGAGCCCTAGGTCGAACTGACGCCTACTGTTCCCTCGACAGGGAACGCGTCCTCACCTACTCCTCTCAAGAGAATTTACCTGATGCCAACCAGCTCCTCCGGTTGGACTTTTGCCCAACAGTCCTTCGCCAGGTGCCTAGCTGTCCTTCGCCAGGTCTTCAGTATCAAGCAGTCCTTCGCCTGGTGCCTAGCAGTCCTTCACCAGGTCTTCGGTTCCAAGCAATCTTTCGCCTAATGCCTAGCAGCCCTTCGCTAGGGCTTTGTATCCTAGCATTCCTTCGCCAGGTGCCTAGCATTCCTTCGCTAGGGCTTTGTATCCTGGCATTCCTTCGCCAGGTGCCTAGCATTCCTTCGCTAGGGATTTGTATCCTGGCAGTCCTTCGCCTGGTGCCTAGCATTCCTTCGCTAGGACTTTGTTTCCTGCACACTTAATGAGTCTGTTAGATAAATATTACATCTTAACTTTTGAACCCTTTTGCCATTATCAAAACACAGGTTCGACTTGGGTGCTGTCTGCACCAACAATCTCCCCCTTTTTGATTTATGGCAACCCGGTTCAAAAAGTTAAGTTAATCAGAACAGATGATAAAGGCTTAGTTTCCTCCCCCTGGAAGGAATCTCCCCCTATGTTTTTCAAAAGTTCGTGGGGTTTTAAAAAATTTCTAAGTCTAAAGATGGAATTAATTTTTCAAACACTTAGAACAATTTTCAAAAGAAACTTTAGAAACATATTTTCCAAAAAAAATTGGTTGTGCACTTTTGAAGATTTACACTTGTAAATTTTCAAGGATTTTTGAAAAGCTTTAAGTACTTAGAACCATAGCTTAAGTTTAAGATAAGTTCTTAGCAAAATTTACAACTGCTTATGTTTTATGTACTTAGAAAAACTTTTTGACAAACAGCTTGAGTTTAAGTACTTAAAAAGATTTTTGAACACATCTTAAGTTTAAGTACTTAAAAAGATTTTTGAAAAGTTTTAAGTACTTAAAAAACTTTTTGAAAAACAGCTTGAGTTTAAGTACTTAAAAAAGATTTTTGACACCAGCTTGAGTTAAAAAAGATTTTTGAAACCAGCTTGAGTTAAAAAAGATTTTAAAGCAGCTAGATTATGTACTTTTTGAAGAAAGGATAAAGTTTTTAATTTTGAAAAAATTTTAAAGCTTCTCTCCTTTCCTATCTCTCCCCCTTTGCCATATATCAAAAACAAGACAATATAGCAGAAAAAGATAAATAAATTGCATAATGTGCTGTACTGAACCAATTCAAGATAAACTGAATCAAACCAATTTAAATTATCTCTGTAGGGTCCTGTCTAACCCAATTAGCTACTTACTAACTGTTATAAACAGTAGTTTTCGCTAGGGTTAATCGAGTTAAGTGTTCTGTTCAAGTTAGATTTTCTAAACTTGACACTTAACTTGATTACTGTTTAAGTTGTATTTAGTGCCCCAATTACTGTATATGCACTGACTTAAAGCATCTTTAATTAAGGCAAAGACCTAAGCATCTCAACCCATTCTAGGTAATCAATCAAAAGTACCCTAAGTTGCTTGTGAGATGCTGGCTTCTAAATCTATAGGTGCATGCAGTTCTAGGGTTAGGGCCTAGGCTAAGTCCATTTGCAAAAAAGCCCTAGTTTTGAAGGGGGTAGTTTTAAAAAAACTAAGTAAAAAAAATTATTAAAAATAAAGGCTAAAAGGATTTTCAAATTAATTAAGGCTGATTTTGAAATTAAGTAAAGCAGTTTTAAAATTATTTTAGAAACTGATAAATCAAATAAAGCATTAAGAAAACCAACAGTATAGTAACCGTATTCTACCAAGCATAATCTGTTGGTGCAAGTTGCATTAATGATGTTCTCCTTTAAGTGTTTTAATGTTTGACAATATACTTAAGTCAGTGATACATTGAACAGACAAAGGGGAGCAAAGGAGAAGTAACCTAAGTTGAAGAAAAGTCCTAGTTAATCTAGGCATCGAAACCCTAAGACCTAGCGAAGGGCTGCTGGGCACCTAACGAAGGGTTGCTAGGCATCGAAACCCTAAGACCTGGCGAAGGGCTGCTGGGCACCTAGCGAAGGGCTGCTGGGCACCTAGCGAAGGACTGCTAGGCATCGGAACCCTAAGACCTGGCGACGGGCTGCTGGGCATCTAGCGAAGGTCTGCTAGGAGTCTAAGACCTAGCGAAGGACTGCTAGGCACCAAGCGAAGGACTGCTTGGTACCAAAGACCTGGCGAAGGATTGCTAGGCACCAGACGAAGGATTGCTTGGTAACGAAGACCTAGCGAAGGGCTGCTATGCACCTGGCGAAGGACTGCTAGGGAATGAAGTCTTGGCTCAAGGGACTGAGCAACTTAGCTGAGCGATGACTAAGGACAGGAGTAGAGACGGGTCAGGGTTTGAGCGTCTCGAGGTCCGGAAGTATCGGAAGCTAAGCAAAAGTCCACCCGAAGGACTGGGTGGCAATCGCCTCCTAAAAGGAGTAGGTGAAAGCCGAGTTCTCGAGGATGGGAACTTGTGCCGGTTCGACCTAGGGTTTCGAGGAGATCCGAAGTCCGAACCAAGTCCTTAAGGTTAATATTATATGTATATGTGCTTTGTGGTTGTGTATCTTGCAGGTACCAAGATTGGAAGACAAAGCAAGTGCTGGAGGCCTTGAAGCAGGGCGCCCCCAGCAGTGGGGGCACCCCCATGCATCCAGGGCGTCCCATCAGTGGGGGCGCCCAAGCTAAAGTAGCAAAATGGCAGTTTGGTGTGTTAGGCAGAATAGGCTTCAAGCGGGGCGCCTGGAACGTTCGGGGCGCCCGGAACGTCCTGGGCGCCAGGGTTCAAACCTGTATTTGCTGTTTCGAGTCCGAAACACAGATAAGCTTTCATGAGGGTGCCTGGGAGGTCCGGGCACCCTGGTCAAAGGTTTTATCAGCTGTGACGAGGTCGACGCGGGGATAAGGTTTGACCGAGATTATCGGGGCGCCCCGACGTCCAGGGCGCCCCCAGGAGTGCTATAAAAGGGGCTTCGACCCCTTTGCTTCAGACATAACTACAGTAAGCCATTCTGATCATTCTGACCGACGACAACGCGCTAAAGACGAGGCTCTATGACCGGGAGGCTCTAGGAGGAAGTGCGCGGCACTTCGGAGGTCCAGATTGGCCGAGCTTCAACTTTATTTTGTTCGGTTTGCATTTAATAGTCTGTACTTAATTTCCTATACTTTTGATTGTACTATTGCACTTTAAGATGGGTTTTCTCTGCCTCCGAAAATTCCGGAAAGGAGACCAATAGTGGACTCACGCCGAGTACATAGGCCTTGGACGTACTAACCCTGGGGGGTTTGGGAACCAAGTAAATAAATCCCGCTGTGTCCTTGTGTATTGTTTTTCTTTTTCTATTTTATTTTCCGCTGCACTAACACTCTGAATAGATCGAAAGTTTTACGAAGATTTCCACAAAAGATTTTAACGTTCGATATTCACCCCCCTCTATCAACGGCACCGGTCCTACATAATCCTAACAACGATCAGATAATCAAGAACAGCAAATAGTCTAACTCAATAAGTTAGCTGGTATAAGACAGAACCAGCACAATCATACAAGTCAGATATGAGTCAACCCTACTGAGTAGGGGCAGTCAAATAGTCACTAGTACAATGCCAATCAAATCTAGGAAGAGGGACCAGGATGATCAGAAGAGCCTGGCTGCCACGCTCTGAGTAGTGACATCATCTCAGTGTATCGAGCATCATCTACTTCTCGATCGTCTCTTCGAGCGTCCATCTGCTCGAAGTGGTAAGCCTTGACCTCCTCTCGGAGGCTGTGGAGCTCCGTCTGCATTTGAGTGAAGCGCTGGTCGATGGTCAGCGGTGGTGGCTCGTCTATGTGCTCACGAACCTCGGTTGCCAGATCTGCGACATCGACTTCAACGTCCTCGTCAAAGTCGATCGGTGGTCCGGCTCGCTGGCGTCTCCACCACAAAATCCCGGTAGCCGAGACCTCTATACCAGCTAGGAAAAGTTCCTAAAGCCTATCTCATCGAAGTCAGTCATCGAGGTCATCTCACCATCAGTGATGTTACGACCGTGATAATGAAGAATGGAAGTGATGATGTGGCAATAGGGGGTGCGTACCCGCCCCTGAGTGGTAACACTGGACGCATATAGGATCATATGGAATATGTGTAGTCCAATGTCGATATCAAGATGGTGGATCAGTGCATACAGAAGGAAGGTATGAAATGGTCGCATGGTCGCGACGTCCCTAGTGGATAACAGTAAGATGCAGTGGACTAAAACTCTGTAAAGAGAATAGTCCTGGACCTGAAGGTTCACAGACTGAAATCGTCTGACTAAGGAGTTCCTAGTCTCCCTATAGAAGTAGGAGTGTAGAGTATCTAGAGTAATGTGAGAGTAAGGAGCATCAAAAGGAGGATCCCTAGGAGGATAGCAGCAAAAGTGGACTGGGAGAGTCGTAGTCCTAGAAATCAGTTGAGCAGGGAGGGTGTGATTGTCAAGGGCATCCCTTGAACAGTAGTGACAAACATAAGACCATCTTGTCTAACTATGTTATTATAGAATTCTGCACATAGAGATGTATTAATGGGATGGGTGCAGAATACAAGGTTATCGAGTTGATAAAAGTTTATAACATTCATTGCCAAGGGACAAGATTGGGTGAAGAATTGTATATTTAAGTAGCTTGTTTTTATAGGCTTGTATGTCGTTCGGGCAAACTTATTACAAAGTTCTAAAGTTGGGAACCTAGGATCAGGACTAGGTTCGGTACCGGGGTCTGGTTGGTTTGCTCGGCGTTTTCTAAGATTAGAAATATGCATTTAAAGGAAGGAATTTAAGAACAATAATTTTAAATGCGTAAGAAAAAATAATTATACCGAGTGGCCGTTCGAGGAGGCATGGTCGAAATTGAGGGAGCAAGAAGGTCACTTGGTCGCCTTGGAAAGAAAATAGTTAGAGAGAAGGAAGGAGTTGGGTGTGACAAGATGAGGAGTTTTGGGTGCCTTATATAGGCAGTTCGGCTGGGGCGCCCGGGAGCTCCCGGGCGCCTGGGACAGGCGTCTACTACCTTTGGCAGTGACTTAAGGCTGGTTGGGGGCGCCCGTGATAGCTCGGGCGCCCCGGTCAGACTAGGATGGCAGCTTTGCTGCATTGACCGATCCTGGGGGCGCCCGAGAAGGCCGGGGCGCCCCGGTTAGGGTGTTATGGCATTTTTTTCGCATT
The DNA here is from genome assembly GCA_024364735.1 of Boesenbergia rotunda. Lineage (NCBI taxonomy): Eukaryota > Viridiplantae > Streptophyta > Magnoliopsida > Zingiberales > Zingiberaceae > Boesenbergia > Boesenbergia rotunda. The sequence continues at coordinate 206,358 of JAGFNQ010004389.1, read as the reverse complement.
GAACGAAGAGAAAGTGTTGGGAGGGCGCCCGAGGAGTCACGGGCGCCCGGATTAGGTTGGAAATGACACTTTGATGTTTTGTTGACCATTTGACCATGTTTTAATTATTTTGACCATGGTATGAAATGATTTGACTGCTTTGACTATGATTTGACTGCTTTGATCATGGTTTGACTGCTTTGACCATGGTTTGACTGCTTTGACCATGGTTTGACTGCTTTGACTGTGGTTTGACTTCTTTGACCATGGTTTGACTGCTTTCACCATGGTTTGACTACCTTGACCATGGTTTGACTAGTATTAGGTCAATGCCATTCTAAACTATAGGATTTAATGTTTGTATTTAAACAACAATGAATTTTGATTAAGTTAAATTTGACCGTCTCACCCAATCTAGGGTTATCAATCACGTTAGCCTTATAGGTTTTGTGAGACAGGTTTTGGTAGTTAGAATTATTTTGAAAAATTATGATTTATTAAAAAAATTGAATTAATTTTGAAAACAGATGATTTTTAAAAACATGTTTGAATCTACAATTAACTGAAAATTTGTGTTAGATTTGAATTTTACAAAGAATAATTTGAATTTAAATTTCAAAAATTGGCTTCCAGGTCTTGGCGAGGCACTAGGCCTTCTATGGCCATAGCCTTATTGGATCATCAACCCTTTCCTTGACAAAGCCTTTTAATGAAATTTCATTTTCAAAATTATTTTTTGAAATATTCTGGTCTAACTAGTTTGGGTCTTGGATCGGTAGCTTCGGCTAGTTTCACCAGTTTAAAGTGACCAAGTAGAGTATACTTGACCTTATTAGAATTGGCTTCCCTAACGTACTATCATCTCACCGCCACCCAATACTATGTTGTTCAAATTTCATTTAATTGATTGAGTCCTTATTCTAACCATTCCTAAGTCTAAGCATGATAAATTGCAGGAATTAAATAAACAATCAATCATGCAATTTGCAAACAAAAATTGAATTTTATCTAACAATAAATATTGTTTTTAATTTGGCTCTCTCTGGACTAAAGCCACGATAATGGTTTGACAATATATGAATCTTATCCTTGGGGATCCAATACTGATTTGATCCAGTTTGTTTGTTCAGGCACAGTTTGGGTACCCATGCCTGAACTTTAGGTCTGGACTGGTTCAGTACAGCATAGTAGGATCTTTGTCTAGATTTGGTTCTATAGCCCAATCCGGATCTATTTAGAACCGACTTCTATTTTCCATGAATCATATCAAGACCCTTGGAACCAGAAGTGAAACATTCTATGGCAGCTCTAAGATCCTTAACTTGAGTTTTCAAGAAAGAGTTCTCTGTTTCATGTTTTTCAACTTGAGCAGAGGTTCCTTCTTGAACCTTCTCAGTTAAGGGTTCAGAGTCTGCTCTCTCTTTCAGGAGTTTTACTTCCTGTCTGAGAGACTCGACTCGGATTTTGGCTTTTGCTAAATCTCGAGAAAGATAAGAAATTAATTCGCATAATTGAATTCTCGAAAAACCACTTACAGTTATTTCGCCGTCCTCTGAGAATGTAAGTTTGCCGTCGTCCGGCTCCGACTCTGACTCGGTCTCGATTTCTTCTGAGGCGGTTAGTGCGAGCAGGTTCGACTGTGGGACCTCTTCTTCTTCTTCGGAGGAGGACTCGTCCCACGTTACCTGAAGTACCTTCTTCTTTCTTGTCTTCTTTGTTTCCTTCAGGTTGGGGCATTCAGTCTTGTAGTGGCCCTTCTTCTTGCACTCGTAACAGGTCACGTTGGGTTTATTCTTTTCATTTGAGGGTTCAGCTGGTTCTTCCTTTCTTCGGCTGGCTTTTCTTCTGTTGGTCTGGTTTTTAGCTCTTTGTAGTAGTCCCGGGCTAGCCGAACCAACTTAGGTCGATTTTCCTCGCTGTCTTCTGAGTCTGAATCTGAATCAGACTCGGGTGCAGGTTGAGGCTTCTTTTGGTTGTCTTTCCTGCTTTACCTGCAACAAAGGCAATGTCTTTCTCGGCCAGATTGCAGTTAGTCTGTTCATGTAATTCGAGTTCAGAAAAAAGTTCATCTAACTTGATTTTGGAAAGATCCCTAGAAACTTTGTAAGCATCTACCATAGATGCCCACAAGGTGTTTCTTGGGAAAGCGTTAAGGGCGTACCTTATTAGGTCATGGTTTTCTACCTTGTGACCAATGGTGTGTAGACCGTTCATCAGCTCCTGAATTCTGGCATGGAGCTGAGCTGCTGATTCGCCTTCATTCATCTTGATGGTGTACAGCTTGTTCAGCAGAAGGTCCCTCTTGCTGATTCGGGTGTCGGAGGTTCCTTCGTGTAGTTCGATCAGCTTACCCCAGAGTTCTTTGGCGTTGTTGAATGGACCCACCCGGTTCATCTCCTCTTTTGTTAGGCTGCATTGGAGTGTTTGGGGCGCTTTGGCATCGACTTCAATTTTCTTTTTGAGTGCAGCGTCCCATTAGTGTAAGATTGTTGTACTCCATCAGCATTCCTTGGTATTTCCAGTCCGGACTGGATGATTATCCACATGTCCACCTGAGTTTTCAGGTGGACCTCCATTCTGCTCTTCCAGTAGGAGAAGTCCTCCTCACTGAAGAGCGGTGGTCTTGCGGTGCTGAAGCCTTCTTGCATGGCCATTAAGGATTTTATTTGAAAGAGAGAAAAGAAAGGAAAACTCTGTCCCAAGACTTGGTCTTGGATTAGTAGTGTGGGATAAAGAAAAATAATTATCGAGGGGTGTTGCACCGGTCTCGATTAACGATAAAAATTCCAATGAAAAGGAAAAAAAAATTAAAAAGATTTCGAAAAAAATCCGAAAGAAAATCTCAAACTGGTGGTTGCACCAATTTTGAGCTTCCCCGTTTTGATTCCACTTGTTGGATCGAGAGAAAACGATAGAGGGGGGGGTGAATATCGTAAGTCGTTTCGGATTGAAAAAGCGAATACGCAGCGGAAAAGTTAAAACTAAACAACACACAAACACCAAGATTTTACTTGGTTCGGAGTCGCGGTCGGCTCCTACTCCAAGGCCCACGGTCGTTGACCGTTTACTGCAGGCAATTCTATAAGTGCGCAAAAAGGGTTTACAGAAAAGATGTTACAGTAGTACAGTAAACTTAAAAGGACAGCTCTTCGTTACCGACGTCCGGTGTGGAATGTATCTCGGAGCAGAGGGACGTCGTCGGCGCTTGTATCTCGAGTTGGGAGGTTTCTGGAGCAGAGCGCTTGAGCAGAAGAGCGTATTGGCGTTGAAGGAAGTTGTTCATGAAGCCTTGGGGTTGAGGGGCTTTTTATAGCCTCCCGGGGCGCCCTGAACGTTGGGGGCGCCCCCCCACGTGTCATCCGATCCGAGTAAGTCTCGGTCAGTCCTTATCCCACTCGAATAGGGCTGAGAGTTGACTGTGGGGGTGCCCGGGACGCTGGGGGCACCCTGGTTGACTCTTTCAGCGGGCTTCTCGGCTGGATAAGTTTTATCCGCTTCGTTGGCTTAAGCCCGGGGCGCCCGAGGCATCTGGGGCGCCCGAGAGCACGGGGGCATCCGGAAGCATGGAGCCGCCCCCCTCTGTGAGCTTCCGCTGCGTTCTCTTGCTTTACTTGTTTTGCTTTGACCTTGGGGGCGCCCGGGACCTCCGGGGCGGCCTACTCAGCTGTTGCCTCTCTCCCTTGAGGCGTTCTGAGCTGCAGAGACTTGTTCCTTTGGTCCTGCATCTAGGGTTAGTTGCAAATACAATAAAACAAGAATATGTTATGATTATACAGCCTTAGCTGTCTTGGTTCTGACTTTGGGTCTCCAAAATGGAGCCCTAGGTCGAACCGACGCCTACTGTTCCCTCGACGGGGAACGCATCCTCACCTACTCCTCTCAGGAGAATTTACCTGATGCCAATCGGCTCCTCCGGTTGGACTTTTGCCCAGCAGTCCTTCGCCAGGTGCCTAGCTGTCCTTCGCCAGGTCTTCAGTACCAAGCAGTCCTTCGCCTGGTGCCCAGCAGTCCTTCGCCCAGTCTTCGGTTCCAAGCAATCCTTCGCCTGGTACCTAGCAGCCCTTCGATAGGGCTTTGTATCCTGGCATTCCTTCGCCAGGTGCCTAGCATTCCTTCGCTAGGGCTTTGTATCCTTGCATTCCTTCGCCAGGTTTCTAACATTCCTTCGCTAGGGCTTTGTATCCTGGCAGTCTTTCGCCTGGTGCCTAGCATTCCTTCGCTAGGACTTTGTTTCATGCACACTTAATGAGCATGTTAGATAAATATTACATCTTAACTTTTGAACCCTTTTGCCATTATCAAAACACAGGTTCGACTTGGGTGTTGTCTGCACCAACAATCTCCCCCTTTTTGATTTATGGCAACACGGTTCAAAAAGTTAAGTTAATCAGAACAGATGATAAAGGTTTAGTTTCCTCCCCTTGGAAGGAATCTCTCCCTAGGTTTTTCAAAAGTTCATGGGGTTTTAAAAAATTTCTAAGTCTAAAGATGGAATTAATTTTTCAAACACTTAGAACAATTTTCGAAAGAAACTTTAGAAACATATTTTCCAAAAAAAATTGGTTGTGCACTTTTGAAGATTTACACTTGTAAAATTTCAAGGATTTTTGAAAAGTTTTAAGTACTTAGAACCATAGCTTAAGTTTAAGATAAGTACTTAGCAAAATTTACAACTGCTTAAGTTTTAAGTACTTAGAAAAACTTTTTGACAAACAGCTTGAGTTTAAGTACTTAAAAAGATTTTTGAACACATCTTAAGTTTAAGTACTTAAAAAGATTTTTGAAAAGTTTTAAGTACTTAAAAAACTTTTTGAAAAATAGCTTGAGTTTAAGTACTTAAAAAAAGATTTTTGACACCAGCTTGAGTTAAAAAAGATTTTTGAAACCAGCTTGAGTTAAAAAAGATTTTAAAGCAGCTAGATTATGTACTTTTTGAAGAAAGGATAAAATTTTTAATTTTGAAAAAAATTTAAAGCTTCTCTCCTTTCCTATCTCTCCCCCTTTGCCATATATCAAAAACAAGGTAATATAGTAGAAAAAGATAAATAAATTGCATAATGTGCTGTACTGAATCAATTCAAGATAAACTGAATCAAACCAATTTAAATTATCTCTGTAGGGTCCTGTCTAACCCAATTAGCTACTTACTAACTGTTATAAACAGTAGTTTTCGCTAGGGTTAGTCGAGTTAAGTGTTCTATTCAAGTTAGATTTTCTAAACTTGACACTTAACTTGATTACTGTTTAAGTTGTATTTAGTGCCCCAATTACTGCAGATGCACTGACTTAAAGCATCTTTAATTAAGGCAAAGACCTAAGCATCTCAACCCATTCTAGGTAATCAATCAAAAGTACCCTAAGGTGCTTGTGAGATGCTGGCTTCTAAATCTATAGGTGCATGCAGTTCTAGGGTTAGGGCCTAGGCTAAGTTCATTTGCGAAAAAGCCCTAGTTTTGAATGGGGTAGTTTTAAAAAACTAAGTAAAAAAAATTATTAAAAATAAAGGCTAAAAGGATTTTCAAATTAATTAAGGCTGATTTTGAAATTAAGTAAAGCAGTTTTAAAATTATTTTAGAAACTGATAAATCAAATAAAACAGTAAGAAAACCAACAGTAGAGTAACCCTATTCTACCAAGCATAATCCTAACAACGATCTGATAATCATGAACAGCAAATAGTTTAACTCAATAAGTTAGCTGGTATAAGAGAGAACCAGCACAATCATACAAGTCAGATATGAGTCAACCCTACTGAGTAGGGGCAGTCAAATAGTCACTAGTACAATGCCAATCAAATCTAGGTGGAGGGACCAGGATGATCAGAAGAGCCTGGTTGCCGCGCTCTGAGTAGTGACATCATCTCAGTGTATCGAGCGTCATCTATTTCTCGATCGGCTCTTTGAGCGTCCATCTGCTCGAGGAGGGACTAGGTCGAACCGACGCCCTACTGTTCCCTCGACGGGGAACACGTCCTCACCTACTCCTCTCAGGAGAGTTTACCTTTTGCCAACCGGCTCCTCCGGTTGGACTTTTGCCCAATCCACCTGACCAGGTCTTCGTGCCCAACTTCCGATCAGGTCTTCGGTACCCAGCCCCTTGCCAGGACTTCGTGCCCAGTCCTCGACCAGGACTTCTTTGCCCGACTTTCGGTCAGGTCTTCTTGCCTAGTCCTTGACCTGGACTTCTTTGCCCAACCCTTTGTCAGGACTTCTTGCCTAGTGTACCTAGGACTTCTTCTGCACACTCAGTGAACAAGTTAGAACACAATAACATCTTAACTTCTGAACCCTTTGCCATTATCAAAACTCAGGTTTGACATAGGTGCTGCCTGCACCAACAATCTCCTCCTTTTTGATTTATGGCAACCCGGTTCAAAAAGTTAAGTTAAAGACATAGGTAAAGTAAAAGATTTAATTTCCTCCCCCTGGAAGAAATCTCCCCCTGAGTTTTTAAAAAATGCGTGGGGTTTTTGAAAGCATTTCTAAGTCTTTGTCTAAAAGTTTTTCAGGTTTTCAACACTTAGAAAATCTTCATAATGGGATTTTTAAGTTAGAAAAGTTTTCAAAAATATTCTTGAGTTGGGCACTTAGAAAATTTTTCACAACATTTACCTTTAGCACTTAGAAAATTTTCCAAGAAAATTTTAAAGTTTTGACATTTAGAACTTAGAACATTTTCAAACAGAGTTTTGAGTTAAGTACTTTGAACATTTTCAAACAAAATTTTGAATTAAGTACTTAGAACATTTTCAAACAGAGTTTTGAGTTAAGTACTTAGAACATTTTCAAACAAAATTTTGAATTAAGTACTTAGAACATTTTCAAACAGAGTTTAAGTACTTAGAAAATTTTCAAAACTATACTTTTTGAAAAAGGAGATAAATGTTTTTGAAAAATAAATTTAATTTGAAAAAAATTTAAATTTTAAAACCTTCTTTTCTCTCCTTTCCAATCTCTTCCCCTTTGCCATATATCAAAAAAAATATAGTAAAAAATTGAGTAAGGAAAGTAAAGTGCTGTATTGAACCAATTCTATGCATAAATTGGACCAAATCAATTTAAATTTTCTTTTTCAGGTCCTGTCTAACCCAGTTAGCTACTTACTAACTGTTATAAACAGTAGCTTTTGCTAGGGTTAGTCAAGTTAAATGATCTGATCAGGTTAGATTTTCTAAGCTTGACACTTAACCTGATTACTGTTCAATTGGTATTTATTGCCCCAATTATTGCAGATGCACTGACTTAAAGCATCTTGAATCAAGGCATAGACCTAAGCATCTCAACCCAGTCTAGGTTATCAATCAAAAGTACCCTAAGATGCTTGTGTGATGCTGGCTTCTAGATCTATAGGTGCAAGCAGTTCTTGGGTTAGGGCCTAAGCTAAGTCCATTTGCAAAAAAGCCCTAGTTTTGAAGGAGGTAAATTTTTGAAAAAAACTAAGTCGGAAATCATTTTAAATTTCAAGATAAAACTGATTTTTCAAATAAATTTAAATAGCAAATAAAAAATAAAATAGTTTTGAACAGAAACATAAGTAGAGCAGTCCTATTCTACTAAGCATAACATTCATTTAGTAACTGGTAAAAGGTAGATAACTCATCAAGTAAACAACTAGCAACTAGATATGATAAGTGCATAAAAAGTCAACTGGTCGAAGCAAGGACCAACACAGTCAAACATGAGTCAAGTACAAGTCAATAGTACAATAAGACAGCTGAAATCATCTGGAGTCTAAGAGGAGGGGTCCGGAGGAAAGAATGGACCGGGCTGCCAAGATTGGAACATGGACATCATTTCATTATGTCGAGCCTGATTTGCCTCATGTTCGGCTCAAAGGGCATCCATGTACTCAATGTGATGTGCCTCTTTTGCCTGGCGATCGGCTAAAATAGCTTCCATGTGCTCGTTATGGTAGGCTCGGTTTACATCGTGCTCTGCTTGAATCGCGTCGACCAACTCGATGTGGTGGGCCTCCACCTCCTCTCGGAAGCTATGGACCTCTGTTTGAAGTAGTGTCAGTCTCTCGTCGATCGTCGGGGCTGGGGGCTCATCTATGTGCTCCTGAATCTCGGCAGCGAGATCTGGGATGTCGACCTCTACCTCCTCATCGGAATCGATCTGGGCTCCGGCTCTCTGCCGTCTCCACGATAGACCCCCGGTAACCGAGACCTCTATGCCCACTAGGGAAAAATTTCTATGCCCAATTTCGTCAAATTCGGTCATCGTGGTCATCTCTCCAGCGGTAATATTGCGACCGTGATGATGAAGAAGGGAAGTGATGATGTGGCAGTAAGGGGTGCGTACTTGACCCTGAGTCGTAACACTGGACGCATATAGAATGGTGTAGAACATGTGAAGTCCAATATCTATGTCTAAGTGATGGATCAAAGCGTACAGCAAGAAGGTATGAAATGGTCGCATGGTCGCGACATCCCTAGTGGTCAAGGGAAGAATGCAACGGACTAGAACACTATAAAGAGCGTAGTCCTGGACCCAGAGATCTACTGACTGAAATCATCTAACCAAAGGGTTTCGGGCATCTCTATAGAAGTATGAATAAAGGGTGTCCAGATCAATATGGGAGTAGGGAGGAGCAAAGGGAGGGTCTCTAGGAGGGTAATAGCAGAACTTGGACTGGGAAGGTCGTAGTCCAAGGAATCTATTAAACAACGAGGGTGTGATAGTCAAGGCATCCCCTGTACTGTGGAAACATAGCTAAGGTCATCTTGTTTGATTAGGTTGTTGTAAAACTCTGCACATAGGGTCGTGTTCACAGGATGGGTGCAGAAGACAGGATGGTCAAGCTGATAGAAATTGATGACGTCCATAGCTACTAGACAGGACTGAGTGAAAAACTGCCTATTTAGGAAACTTATTTTGATAGGTTTATAGGTCGTCCAAGCGAACTTATTGAATAGTTCTAAAGTCAGAAACCTAGGGTCAGGGCTAGGCTCGGTCCCAGGGTTGGGTTGATTAGCACGACATTTTCTAAAATAATAAGGAACATGCATTTAAGTAGCGAAATAATAAAATAAATTTAATTATAAATGCATAAAAATGATACCGGGGAGCCATGGTTGAAGTTGGACGTTTGAGGGTACGTGAGGGGCTTTCGGGCGCCTTGGGAGGAGGAGAGTTAGGGAGGAGGTTTGTTTTTGGGATGGCAAATGAAGGAAGAATCGGTGGCCTTATATAGGGGTTGGCCGGGCGCCCGGGAGGTCTCGGGCGCCTGGTTCAGGTGTCAGCTATCTTTGGCAGGTTTTTCTGCCTTGACCGTTGGCCTTGGGGGCGCCCGTGAGGACCCGGGCGCCTGAAGTCACCTGTCACTCGTGGCAGCTTTTGCTGCCTTGAATGGAGATAAAGACCTAGGCGCCCGATAGGTCACGGGCGCCCGGGTCAACTGGGTAGGGTTGACAGCTTTTGCTGTCTTGGTCAAAGAGAAAGTTGGGGGTGCCTGAAAGGTCCCGGGTGCTCGAGTTGACCAAGGTTTGATTATTGACAATTTGACCAGGTTTGACTGTTTTGACCTGGTTTGACTCTATTGACCAACCAACAATTAAGTCAATTAAGCTCTAAATTACATGATTCATTGTTTTTACTTGACAAAAGTATAGAAACCAGATGAATTTTGAGTTAAGTTAAGTCCTAACCATCTCATCCGGTGTATAGTTGTCAATCACGTTGACCTTATGGGTTTTGTGACATAGGTTTTGACAAAAAAGATTTTATTTTAAAAAACATGATTAATTTTTGAAAAGTTGAATTAACTTTGAAAACAGTTTGATTGAATTTTAAAAGTGGTTGAATCTAAGATTAATTGAAATTTGTGTTAGATTCAAATCTGATAATAGTAAGGTAAATTTGGTTTTCAATAATCGGCTTCCAGGTCTTGGCGAGACACTAAACCTTCTTTGGCCGTAGCCTTATTGGATCATCAACCCTTTCCTTGACAAAGCCTTTTATTGAAAATCCATCTTCAAGTTACTCCTTGAAAGATTTTGGTCTAACTAGTTTGGGTTTTGGATCGGGAGCTTCGGCTAGTTCCACCAAGATGGCTTCCCTAACGTACTATCATCTCACCTCCACCCAATACTACGTTATTCAAATTTCAGTTAAATCGTTTCAGTCCTTAGTCTAACCAGTCCTAGGTCTAAGCATGATAATTTGTAGAAATAAATAAACAATCAAGAATACACTTAAAACTAAGGAATAAAAGAAATTTATCTAATTATGAAACTCGTTTTTAAATTGGCTCCCCCTGGACTAAAGCCACGATAATGGTTAGGCAAGATATGAATCTTGTCCTTGGGGATCCAATACTGGTTTGGTCCAGCTTGGTTGTTCAAGCATTGTTTGGGTACCCATGCTTGAACTTTGGGTCTAGATTGGTTCAATACAGCATAGTATGACCGTTGTCTCGACTTGGTTCGATATCCCAACCCAAATTGATTTAGAATGGACTTCTATTTTCCAAGGATCATGTCAAGACCCTTGGAACCCGAAGTAAATCGTTCTAAAGCCGCTCTAAGGTCCTTGACTTGAGTTTTCAAGGAGGAGTTCTCTTTCTCAAGTTTTTCAACTTGAGTAGAGGTTCCTTCTTGAACTTTCTCGGTCAAGGATCTTGAGTCAGCTCCCTCTTTCAGGAGTTTTACTTCCTGTCGGAGGGACTCGACTCGGATTTTGGCTTTCGCCAAGTTACGAGATAGGTAAGCAATTAACTTTGATAATTCAACCTCAGAATAACCAGTTACCGTTATTTTGCCGTTCTCTGAAATGGTGAGCCTTCCGTCGTTTGGCTTCGATTCTGATCCGGTGTCGATATCTTCCAAAGTGGTCAAGGCGAGAAGATTTGACTGTGGGGCCTCTTCTTCTTCTTCAGAGGAAGATTCGTCCCATGTGGCTTGAAGAGCCTTCTTCCTTCGAGTCATCTTGGCTTCCTTTAGATTAGGACACTTCGATTTGTAGTGTCCCTTCTTATTGCATTCATAGTAGGTCACATTTGGTTTGGTCTTCGAAGTTGAGGGTTCAGCTGGATCTTCCTTTCTTCGACTGGCTTTCCTTCGGTTGGTCTGATGCTTCAGCTCCTTGTAGTAGTCCCGGGCTAGCCAAAGCAGCTTGGGTCGATCCCCTTCACTGACTTCTGAGTTTGAGTCTGAGTCAGACTCGGATGCAGGCTGAGGCTTTTTCTTGGCTATCTTTCCTTGGGGTTTACCTGTAAGAAAAGTGATACCTTTCTCGGCCAAAGTGCAGTTAGTCTGCTCGTGTAATTCCAATTCTGAAAATAATTCATCTAATTTAATTTTAGAAAGATCCCAAGAAACCTTGTAAGTATCTAGCATAGATGCCCACAGAGTATTTCTTGGGAAAGCATTTAATGTATACCTGATAAGGTCACGGTTTTCTACCTTGTGACCGATTGTGTGCAGACCGTTCATCAACTCCTGGATCCTGGCGTGGAGCTGGGCTGCTGACTCGCCTTCGTTCATTTTGATTGTGTATAATTTGTTCAGCAGTAGGTCCCTTTTGCTGATTCTGGTGTCGGAGGTACCTTCATGCAATTCAATCAACTTGCTCCAAAGTTCTTTTGCACTGTTGAAGGGACCCACCCGATTCAGTTCTTCTTTGGTTAATCCGCATTGCAGTGTCTGGGTTGCCTTTGCATCAGCATCGATCTTTTTCTTCAGCGAGGCGTCCCATTTTGAGTAATGTTGTGCCACTCCTTCAGCATTCTTGGGGATTTCCAGGCCAGATTGGATAATAATCCATATATCTACCTGAGTTTTTAGGTGGACTTCCATCCGACTCTTCCAGTAGAAGAAGTCTTCTCCACTGAAGAGTGGTGGTCTGGCTGTGCTGAAACCCTCTTGCATGGCCATGAAAATTTTTGAAATAACAAAAACAAAGAAATTCTGTCCCAAGACTTGGTCTTGGATTAGTAGTGCGGGAGAAAAATTAATTAAAAAAACGACCGAGTGGTGTTGCACCAACCTCGATTAACGAGAAAAAAATTCAAAAAAAAGAAATTAAAATTTTCATAAAATCTGAAAAACTCTCAAATTGGTGGTTGCACTAAATTTGAGCCACCCGCTCTGATACCACTTGTTGGATCGAAGAAAACGATAGAGGGGGGGGTGAATATCGTTAAAAACTTTTCGGACTTAAGAAAGAGCAAATACGCAGCAGAAAGAAAATAAGTGCACAAGAACACAAGCCGATTTTTTACTTGGTTCGGAGTCGCGGTCAGCTCCTACTCCAAGGCCCACGGTCCTTGACCGTTTATTTTAGACAATACTATAATCGCAATAAAGATTTACAATTTAAGTACAAGAGTATATCAGGAAATTGAAATTGCTACACTTTTCGTTACCGACGCCCGAGGTAGATCGAATTTCAGAGCAGAGGGTTGTCGTCGGCGCTGGGATCTCGAAGTCGGAGTTTGCCACGGCGTAGCACTTGAACGAAAAGCTTTGGAGCGTTGAGAAAAAATGATGCCGAATCCTTGGGGTCGAGCCCCCTTTTATAGTGCTCCTGGGGGCACCTGATTCGTTGGGGGCGCCTGACATGTGCCTTCACCTGCGAGAACCTCAATCTGCAACTCGGTCAGCGCTTATCCCCTTCGACTCGGCCCCTTGAGCTGACTGGGGCGCCCGGGACCTCTCGGGTGCCTAGGTTGACTTGGTCCATTGGCTTCGTGGCAGATTTGCTTCGATGGCCGCTTTGGCTTTGACCTTGGGCGCCCGGGACCTCCCGGGCGCCTAGCCCAGTGTGGTTTCGAAGCAGTCTTGCTTCATTGATGTTCTGGCGTTTTACCTTGGGCGCCCGGGACCTCCCGGGTGTTAGTGATATGAGAGAAGTGTCCTAAGGCAATCGCCTTATGATTGTAAATATTCATTTTAATAAATGATAATTCACTATTTGAGTATACATGTTTGTGTATTTGATTGGGATCTTAAACTCATCTACTGAATGTCCGCAATATAATTCACAGCATAAGAGAATTTGTGATGGGATCACAACTAGTGATTATCTCTAAATGTGCAATTGTGAAGTATTGAAAATATCCCTAGTCGATGAATTGATAAAAACGGACATTATCAATTCTGTTGAGACTAGCATGGGTTATTCTCTAATCAGCTGATTCTCACTAGCTGGTGACATTGGGATGTCCGGAGATAAACATGGATGCTAGTTAAGGGAACTAGTTCATTGGAGTGACTAGCTGTAAAACTTCATATGGTAATCTATATAGATATGTCAATGAAGTTCTTACTGCATCTTAAGTATGATGTTCCTTTGACTTGCGGTGTTCAAGTCATCTTGGTCATGGAGACTTATACTTTAACATCCTAAGCAAGCATCTCCTAGGAGGTGTGGACCCAGGATGATTGGGTATAAGCCGAAGTGCCCGAAGATGTTTGAGCAGCCTACAAAGGATTCACCACTCCTTGCGAGGAGATGTATACCCAGGCCTATCGTCAGATTGTTACTCAAAGCCTCTGGCCAGAGCATATCATGTTTAGAGTGCGAGTCTCTTAAATACATGAGAGTAATTAGAAATCCAAAGGACGAGAAAGACACTACTTGGGCTAGGTGTGACGTAGTCAACCTAGTGGGGACTTACACACACAGACCATGTCCTGAACCAAGTGGGTATAAGATGGTGAAGGGAATGGGGCACGATTCATTAGAGCTGCTGAAGGGTTTCGGAATTACTTCTGAGGTCAAACCGTTGATCTTTCGATTAATTGGGGGTCATGATGTACTACTAGGTGCCACTCATGACCATTCTATAATTGGTAAATTATAGACGGCCAACATAAATCGAAAGCCTATTTAGTCACACGCACTACGAGTAATCTGAGGGATTTAAAACGAGTTGAAAATTGGATTTTCCAATCAAGAGAAATAAGTCGAATCTGAGTTAATCAGAGGCGCAACGGAAACTTAAAATGGCTAAGTCTTTTGAAGGCTTATTGGGCGAATTAAATGAGTTTAATTCGCGATCGGTTCGGCTCGGTTTGGCCGGCCAAAGAGGGTGTTAACCCCCTTTGGTTTGGCCGGCCACAACAAGGGGAAGAAACTAATTTATTTGGTTTAATTAATAAAATAAATCTAGCATGATTTGTTTTATAAATTATGGATAAATAAATTTGTATAAAGAAATTTATAGAAATTTATTCTTTTTATGGAAATTAAAATGATCCATGGAATGGTTTATTTTAATTTTATAAAATCAATTATGAATTGATTTTTTCATAATAAGAAAGTTTATAAATTTCTTATAAAATTTATTCCATAATTAAAGGAGAGAAGTATTTGTTTTATTATAAAGTTAGTTATAATAAAACTAGGCATAACGGAATTATTCATAAGAAAGATTATAAGATAAATTTCTTATGAAAATTAATTCCGTTAATTCCGTTAAGAGAGAAACATGGCAAGGGAGAAGCAACTATATAAGGAACCAAAGGCAAGCCTTGAATTCCTAATCAATTAATCAAGAGATTAGTTGCTCTCTCTCTGTCTCTCTACACGCCTCTCTCTCTCTAGGGTCGGCGCCCCTCTCTCTCTAGGGCCGGCTCTCTCTCCTCCCCTAGGGCCGGCGCAACTCCCAAGGTGGGCGTGAGCTTCATCCACCAAGACGACCTCGAAGAAGAAGAAGCGGATCGCATCTCCTTCCTTCTCGGAATTTGGATTCCGATTCTTGGTGGTTAGTTTCCTATCTTCTCTCTTGATCTTCTAGTTGTGCCTTTAGAGAATCTAGTAGTTCTCGTCGGCACAAAACTCGTGACTTTGCGAAGTCATCCCGAAGAGAACTCGGCGTGGACGCGAATAGAGGCGGAGCTTCCAACGGACGATACGGTTGGATCTCGTCCCTTTCTTCGAGTTACGCGAGGTACAAAGTAAATTAGTTTACTTTTCCGCAATGTTTTAATTTATGATTACGTCCACACATCATAAGGTCGCATGCTAGATACGTGGTTAAAATGATTTGTGAAATTATTTTATGCTAATTCTTCCGCTGCACGTAAAATTTTAAAATATTACGAACCCGTATCCTTGTCGACGTGCACCCGGTCCCAACACCGGGCACCTAGCCCAGTGAGCTGCCCCCTTCCTTTGGGGCGTTCTGAGCTGCAGAAACACAATCCTTCGATCCCTACAACCAAGGTTAGTTCCAAAACAAACTATGCAAGAATGTTAGTCATTATTTACAGTCGTAGCTATCTTGGATCTGACTTCGGGTCTCTCAAATGGAACCCTAGGTCGAACCGACGCCTACTGTTTCCTTAACGGGGAACGCACCCTCACCTACTCCTCTCAGGAGAGTTTACCTTTTACCAATCGGTTCCTCCGGTTGGACTTTTGCCCAATCCACCTGACCAGGTCTTCGTGCCCAACTTCCGGTCAGGTCTTCGGTGCCCAACCCCTTGGCAGGACTTCTTTGCCCGACTTCCGGTCAGGTCTTCTTGCCCAGTCCTTGACCAGGACTTCTTTGCCCAACCCTTTGCCAGGACTTCTTGCCTAGTGTACCTAGGACTTCTTCCTGCACACTCAGTGAATAAGTTAGTGTTAGTGATATGAGAAAAGTGTCCTAAAATGAACCATGGATTGGTTTATTTTATTTTATAAAATCAATCATGGATTGATTTACCATGATAAAGAAATTTATATAAGGAAATTTATATAAAGAAATTTATATAAAGAAATTTATTTTTCATGGAAATTAAAATGAACCATGGATTGGTTTATTTTATTTTATAAAATCAATCATGGATTGATTTACCATAATAAAGAAATTTATATAAAGAAATTTATATAAAGAAATTTATATAAAGAAATTTATATGATAAATTTCTTATGAAAATTTATTCCATAAGAAAAAAGAGACTTGGTTGATTTTTATCATGATATAAAATCAAGACTTGGCATGATGGAATAAGTCATAGAAAATTTATATGATAAATTTCTTATGAAAATTTATTCCATAAGAAAAAAGAGACTTGGCGGTTGAGAGACCACTATATAAAGGACCCAAGGCAAGACTTGGAATTAATTCGAAATAAACAAAAGTATTCTTGCTTGGGCTCTCTCCCTCTCCTCCCTTCTTTCTCTTGGCCAGCCTCTCCCTTCTTCTCCCTTCTTCTTGCCGTGAGCACAAGGAGAAGCACCGAGTCGACGAAGTTCTTCCGTTGGGACGATCTTCCTCTCCGGCCATCATCACCTTGGGATTGGGCGCAAGTCATCTTCCTCCTCCTCGCCGGAATTGTGATTTCGGCCAACCTTGGTGGTGAGTTTTTCCGATGTGATTACTTCTCTCTTGGTTTTTGTCGCGTCCCGGAGAATCTAGTAGTTCTCGAGAATACGAAACTCGTGGCTTTGCGAAGTCATCCCAAAGATACTCGGCGTGGACGCGAATAGAGGCGGAGCTTCCGAGGGACGCTTACGGTTGGATCTCGTCCCTTTCTTCGAGTTACGCGAGGTAACAAGTAAATTAGTTTACGTTTCTGTAAAATTTTAAATATATGATCATGTCTACACAAGATAAGGTTGCATGCTTAGATGTGTGGTTAAATAATTTGAGAAATTATTTATGCTAAACCTTCCGCTGCACGTAATAAATTTTAAAATTACGAACACGCATCCATGTCAACATACACTCGGTCCCAACAGTTAGAACACAACAACATCTTAACTTTTGAACCCTTTGCCATTATCAAAACCTAGGTTTAACTTAGGTGTTGCCTGCACCAACATAATGGACTCTAATCTAGCTATGGGGGCATAAGTCTCATCATAATTCAATCCCTCAACTTGATTAAATCCCCTAGCTACTAATCTAGCCTTGTTCCTGAAGACCCATCTTGTAGTTACAATGGTGCAATCATTGGGCCTAGGAACCAAATCCCAAACCTCACTTCTCTCAAATTGATTTAGCTCTTCTTGCATAGCTAAGACCCAATCTACATCTCCCAATGCTTCATCACTAGACTTAGGTTCTAATTGAGAGATTAAGTTGATTTGACTAGTTTGGTCTCTAAAGTAGGACCTAGTCCTTACTCCTTGAGTGACATCACCCACTTTTTGGTCAATAGGGTGATCTTGGTGATGTCTCAAGGGCCTAGAGGTTGTGGGTTCATTAACTACTTCTTCATCATCCTCTAGGGTACTTCTTACTCCCCCTTGATCATTGCCCTCCAAATGTAGGTCTTGGATTCTTTGAGCAAGGGGTTGGACTTCTTCCATATCCTTATCAATTGAGGCTTTTCTAGGGTAGGTATTTATTGATTCATCAAAGTCAACATTTGAGGACTCCTCAATCACCTTTGTCCTTTTGTTGTAAACTCTATAACCCCTACTAGTGGATGAATAACCAACTAGGATTCCTTCATCGACTTTTGACTCAAACTTCCTTGGGTCATCTTTGGTATTTAGAATATAGACCTTACATCCAAAGACCCTAAAGTAGTGAACTTGTAGAGTTCTTCCATTCCACAACTCAAAGGGTGTTTTTCCTAGGAACCTATGTACCAAAACTCGATTTTGAATGTAACAAGCGGTGTTAACTGCTTCGGCCCAAAAGTAGCTAGGAAGGGAATATACATTAAGCATAGTCCTAGCAGCTTCTTGTAGGGCTCTGTTTCTTCTCTCAACTTCCCCATTTTGTTGAGGAGTCCTTGGGCATGAAAATTCTTGCTTATATCCATTTTCTACACAAAATTGTGAGAAACTTAAATTTTGGAACTCCCCACCATGGTCACTCCTAATTCGGTTAATTTTGAGGTGTTTTTCATTTTCTACCCTTTTACTGAACCCTATAAAAATTTCTAAGGTATCGTCCTTATGTTTCATAAAGAAAACCCACGTAAACCTAGAAAAATCATCTACAATGACTAAACAATATTTACTCCCTACTAGTGAAGGAGTACTATGACAATCAAACAAGTAAATGTGTAAAAGCTCTAATGGTAAAGTAGTAGTGGTTAGAGTTTTACCTCTGTGTGATGATTTTGATTGCTTACCCTCTTGGCATGCATCACACAATTTTGTCTTCTCATACTTGATCATAGGTAGCCCCTTCACCAACTCCTCCTTGGCCACTCTTGCAATGCTTCTCATGTTGACATGTCCAAGCCTCTGGTGCCACAACCACCCTTCTTCTTCTTTAGACATGAAACACTTAGCCAAATTGTTAGTAGCATAAGCAAGATCAAGATAATACAAGTTAGCCTCTCTATACCCTTCTAGTATGACATTATCGGATTCATTTTGTTTTATTAGGCACTTCCTAGCATGGAATTCAACCTTATAGACCGCATCACATAACTGACTTACACTAAGTAAATTAAATTTCATGTCTTTGATTAAAAGTACCTTATAGATAGAAATTGTAGAAGATACCTCAATGGTGCCCCTACCAATTATTTTCAGTTTTCTTCAATTTCCAAAGTAGACCGTCCCTTCTCTTAGGTAGCTAATAGTAGTGAACTTGCTCACATCTCTGGTCATATGTCTTGAGTACCCACTATCTACTATCCACATGGTTGAGGCCTCCTTCACCTTCACCTATACAACATGGAAAACATACTCTTTTGGTACCCAGATTTTTGATCCACAAGCATCATTTAAAAATTTCTTAGGTACCCACACTCTCTTGATGTTTCCCTTAGTCCCTTGTCTCCTAGATGCACCAATTCTACCCATGAGTGAGACAAAGGTCACTTCCTTTGTCTTTGGCCTATATCCTAATCCGGCCTTGTTATAAATGACCCTTTGACTATTAATTATCATATTTAAGTTGCTAGAGCCCACTTGAAATTTCTAAGTGCCTTTGTGAGGTCCTCTACCTTTTTCCTTAGTTCCCTATTTTCAATTTCAAAACATGAATCATGTGATGTAGGAGAACAAGCATGTAAGTCTTCCTTAAGTTTTGTAGACTCTACTCTAAGCATGGAAATTTCATCTTTCAAGTCCTTAATCTTAATTCTAGCTTTAGCTAAATTCATGTTGGTGCTAGAAATAATTTTAACTAAAGTGGAAGAGGGTAAGCTGTATACCTCACTTACCGATGCTTCTGACTCGAATGATGATGATGAAGCGCTCTCATCTTCACTGCTCGAGCTTCTTTCATCATCTGATGACTCTGAGTGGTCCACTGCCATGAGAGCAAAGTGAGACACTTGCTCCTCTTCTTCCTCCGAGGATGAAGGATCATCCCAGGTCGCCTTGAGGTTGGTGGCACTCTTCTCCTTTCCCTTCAACCTCTTCTTGTCACCCTTCTTCTTTTTTTTTAATCAAAGGAAAGATCTTATTCCAAGAACTTGTCACCTTTCTTCTTCTCCTCCTTCTTTTCATCTCTTCTCTTTAGTTGAGGGCACTCGTTCTTCATGTGTCCCTCTTGGTGGCAATTGTAGCAGATGATGTCCTTTGCCTTACCCTTGCCTTTGGACCCTTTCCAGTATAAGACTTGTTAGAAAAACTTTTGAAAGCCCTACTCATTTTTCTTACCATGAAAGCCTCTTGGTCGCTATCCATAGAGGCACTGGACTCCTCTGAGTCGGATGAGGAGGAGTAGACCACCTTCTTCTTCTCCTTCCTCTTCTTCTTCTCCTTTTCTGCAATAAAAGCTATACCTTTCTCTTTGGCCGAAACATTAGCTTGCTCGTGCAGTTCAAATTCACAAAACAGATCATCTAATTTAACTATAGACAAGTCGCTCGATACTTTGTAGGCATCAACCATAGATGCCCACAAAGTAGTTCTCGGGAAAGACTGTAGAACGTACCTGACGAGATCCCGATTTTCAATCTTTTCTCCAATCACATAGAGTTCGTTGATGATCTCCTTCACCCTTCCATGCAGCTGGCTGACAGTTTCGTTGCTCTTCATGGATAGGGATTGAAGTTGGGCAATGAGCAAGTCCTTCTTTGCTCTTCTGGACTTGTTGGACCCTTCATTCAGTTCAACGAGTTTGTCCCACAACTCTTTGGCGCTCTTGAATGACCCCACCTTGTTGAGTTGCTCCTTTGAAAGCCTGCACTGAAGTGTGGTGGTGGCCTTGGCATTTGACTGCGCCCTCTTCATGACACCCTTCGACCATGATCTCATGGGTGTCGGCTCTCCTCTTTCATCGACGGGTGTATCGAATCCATCTACAATACTAATCAAGTTTTCAATGTCATTCATAAGATAGTAGTACATTCTACCTTTCCAATACGTGGAAGTCGTTCCTGTCGAAGAAGGGTGGCCGTGCAGTGTTGTATCCCTCTTGAAACACCATTTAACTTTGCTCCGGTCAACAATGAGTTCTTCCGAAGCGAACTGGCTCTGATACCAATTGATAGATCGAAGACGTTGCTAGAGGGGGGGGTGAATAACACTTTTTCGTTAAATTCTCTACACAGAAGTTAGCGTAATACAAACAATAATATGCAAAGAATGAGAGAGAGCAATGCTAACACCAGAATTTACTTGGTATCCACCCAAATGGGTGACTAATCCAAGGATCCACGCGCGTACTGATAAGTACTATTTTGTTGATCATTTCATACTTTTAAATCCATGTTTGACCCATATTTTACTTGCTTAATATTGAGTTTATCCTAGGTTTTATGAATTTATTCTATTTTTGGGCTTTATTGTAATTCTTGATACATTTGAAATATTTTGGCACTAAATTGTTAATCTACTTTTATAGGCTTAGAAGGATCATAGACCTAGGTCATGCTGGGTCAAACTTGAGTCAAAAGTGGACCCGGATCGAGTGATCAAGCATCCGACTAATATGGGTCATCCGATTAAAAAATGGCTAGATCTGAGCCATTTGAGAACTTTTGATGCAATCCGAGCTAGGGTTAAGGCTAATCAAGCACTGAGGTCAAGATCTGAAGGTTTCATCCAAATCAGAGATTATTCAGTCGTTAGATCAAGCTCAGGAGGATCTAGACCGTCCATTCAAAGATCAGGTAGATTTGAGCCATCCGTTGCAAATCTGGAAGATCCGAGCTACTAAGAGGCAGATCCTGACCCTTGATCAAGATCTGGAAAGTTTGATCAAGATCTGAGGAGATCCAGCCGTTGGATGGATAAAGGAAGATCTCAGCCGTCCAATGCTAACAGATATAAACCGTTACCTTCTCCCGATCAGAGTGTCGCGTCTTCGCCACAGCTCAGCTCCTTCATTTTTTTCTTCACTATTCTTCTTGAATTCTCTTCATCTGAGGGCATGACCACATCGATTCTAACCTTGGATCGAGTTCTAGATCGTAGAGGCTTCTTCTACGTGAGATTTTCAGTTTGATTTCTCTACTGAACAGAGCAAAGTGAGGGTTTCACCAGCTCTGTCATTCGATTGATTGGATCTCGATTTTGGGCCATTTTCACCCATCTGAGCAAGTCTGAGGGTTCTCTGGATTGCTCTGATCGTCCCCAAATCATCATCGCAATCCCACATAGCGAGATCGAGGAGATCGGATGGATCCTTCAGTTGGGAGCAGAGTTTGAGTTGAATCAATCACTGAGGCAGATTCTTTCCAGCGATTTGTCAAGCTATGGGGTTCATGGCTTGCTCTTGTGTGACGGCAAGAAGAACTTGAGCCAAAGGAAGGGATCGATGCTAGTTTCTTAGTGAATTTTCAATTCCAAGCAGTAGTTTAAATTTCTGCGTATCAATCTTTTCTGAACTTTGTATCAGTGGACTTAGTTTCCTTTTCTGAATCGTTTCTGCCTTAATTAGTGTTTCAATTCTGCACTCTTATTAGCTAGGTTGTTTGTGTAGTGAACATTGCCCTTGATCTAAGGTTGCTTCGCAATTCAATTTATTCCTGCATATTAGTTTTAGTTTCTGCGTATCAACTCTGTTTGCGTATCAACTTCAGTTTTGCAATTTCAGCTGATAGCTTCTGAATTTATGTCAAGTAAACATTAGTTCTTCTAAAGCTTTTTTGAACTTTAGATTAGTGCATCGATTTCAGCTTGTTTGTTGTTCTGTATCCCATTTGTTGCGTATCAGTTTTATCTTCTGCTAATCAGTTTGCTTGTGTATCAGTTTCCCTTCGGCAATGTTTCAGTTTATCCTTTCTGAAATTTGTATCAAGTAATATTAGTTCTTATGAATCCTATCTGAACATTAGCTTGGAGAATTTAGTCTCAGCTTGATTTGTTTGTTCTACATTTGGTTAGTTGTTGCATTTCTGAATTCAAGTTCTGCAGTCCTGCACATCACTTCTGCATCAAGTTGTGTCTGAATTGCTTAGTTTTCGGATGCTGAATTTCTTCCTTTAATTCTGTGTATCACTTCACTGATAGCTTGCCTTTCCAAGTTGAATTGATTAGTTCCATTTCTGAATTGTCAGTTCATTGTTTCTGCAAGTTTCAATTCTCTTTTCGGCACATCAGTTTCCATTGCTTGCAAGTTTGTATCAAGTAAGAAATTTCAGAATAGTTTGGTGTACAGCTTGCTAGCAATTCTGTTTGTTTTGAATCTAATTCAGCTGAAGTTAAACACACTTTTGGAGTACCATTGCATTTGAAGTCATTAGTTTGCATTAAGTTGTTTCTGAATTTTAGATCCCATTTCTGCCTTAGGTTTATATTTCCTGCATTTAATATCAGTTTTCGGCACATTAATTTTTTTCTTTTGCATATCAAGTTTGGGATTCCATTCCTGCAATTAGGTTTATGGTTTCTACATTAGTATCAATCGAAGATTCAGCCACTAATTACACTTTGTTTCACATTTGTTTGCTTTGAGTTTTAATCCCTGAAGTGTTGCACAACTTGTAGTGTAGTATTTCATTCGATGTCAGATTGGTTTGCAATTTCTGCGAATTTACATTAGTTGATTAATGTTGTCTATTGGTTGAGTCATTAGTTGTCATTACCTAGTCTAAGTTTGCTTAGTTAAGTTTCTTCACTTTTCACTGTGTTTTCATTTCTGATTGCAAACAAAGCCCAATTCTTACTTGAAACCCAAAACATTTGACGACACATAAACACGAGCTCGAATCAAACATCCTTAACTAGTCCTAGGAAAAATACGACCTGTGGCCCCTTTACTACATTTTTATCTTGGTTAGCATAAAGGGTTTCCAGCTTTACAAATATCTAAATTTGAGACCCATATTTGTGACCCCTATCATTGGGGATTCATCAAATTTTTGGCGCCGTTACCGGGGAATTCACTAGTTGAGTTTGTTTGTTTAAGCTTGTGTTCTTATTTCATATTTTGCTTGATCTATTTTTGTGCTTATCTCTATATCTTGTGATTTGCTTTATCTGTTTCATTTTTCCATATACATTTGCTGCGATTTGTTTATTTTATGACCAGGTCAGTAGGTGGTGATCTCAAAGAATTAGACCCTGAAATTGAGAGAACTTTCAGAGCAAGGAGGAACCAAGGCATAATTTTAGAGGCTATGGATATTCCTCCTCTTCAGACTATTCCTACTCATTCAGGCATTATCATGGCAGGCCACCAGAAGACCATGAAAGAACATGCAGCACCAGATGATACCTTTTAGTATTCCACCATTACTTATCCAGAGCTGACTGGTGATTTTGAGCTTAGATCCGGACTCATCCACTTGTTGCCTAAATTGCAAGGACAGTCTGGGGAGGACCCCAATAGACACTTGCATGAGTTTCACGTTGTCTGCTCCACCATGAGGCCTCAGGGTATTTCAGAGGAAGATATTAAGTTGAGGGCTTTTCCATTTTCCCTGACTGGAGCAGCAAAGGATTGGTTCTACTATTTACCTACTGGGCACGTGTCTAGCTGGATTTCCATGAAGAAGGCATTTCTAGAAAAATATTTCCCAGCCTCCAGAACTGCAATCATCAGAAAGAGCATATGTGGTAGACAACAAGTGCTGGGGGAGACTCTTTATGACTATTGGGAGAGATTTAACAAACTTTGCTCCAGTTACCCACAGCACTAGATCAGCGAGCAGCTTCTCATTCAGTACTTCTACGAGGGATTATTGTAGATGGATAGGATCATGATAGATGCTGCAGCTGGAGGAGCCCTAGTCAACAAAACACCAGATCAAGCTAGGGAGTTGATTTCGAACATGGCAGAGAACTCACAACAGTTTGGGAGTAGAGCTTTGTCTACTAGAGGAGTCAATGAAGTTCAGATGGTATCAAATGAGCAGAAAGAAATCAAGAATTCTCTAGTAGAGCTCACATCATTGATTAAGAAAATGACTCTTAATAATGCAAGACAAAATTCTAACTTTTCGGTACCTCCACAATCAAGCCAAGTGATGAGGGTATGTGGTATTTGTTAGATCGAGAGAAATGATAGAGGGGGGTGAATATCGTAAAACGTTCGGATTAAGAAATAGAGAATGCACAGCGAAAATTAACACAAACACATGCGAACACTAAGGTTTTTACTTAGTTCGGAGTCGCGGTCGGCTCCTACTCCAAGGCCCACGGTCGTTGACCGTTTACTGTGGGCAATTCTATATGCGCAAAGAGTTTACAGAAATAGATTACAATATTAGTACAGTAAACTAAAAGAAATCTGCTCTTTGTTATCGACGCCCGAAGTAGATCGTATTTTTGGAGCAGAGGGACGTCGTCGGCGCTTGTATCTCGAGTCGGGAGGTTTCCGGGACAGAGCGCTGGAGCAGAAGAGCGTGAATGCGTTGGAGAAAATGATTGCTTGAAGCCTTGGGGTCGAGGGCCCTTTTATAGCCCCTGGGGGTGCCCGAGACGTCGGGGGTGCCCCCCCCCCCACGTGTCACCTGATCCGGACACAT
Organism: Boesenbergia rotunda; assembly: GCA_024364735.1. Lineage (NCBI taxonomy): Eukaryota > Viridiplantae > Streptophyta > Magnoliopsida > Zingiberales > Zingiberaceae > Boesenbergia > Boesenbergia rotunda. The sequence goes on along the minus strand of JAGFNQ010004389.1, from coordinate 181,613 downwards.
CTCGTTCAGCTTTGATCCCTTTAAACTCAGGATCGAGCTTTGACGGGGGCGCCCGGGACGCTGGGGGCGCCCGGGACGCTGGGGGCGCCCGGGTTGACTGGGTCGACTCTTATCCGTTGGCGTCGCTGGCTTCTGCTTCGTTGGCTTGCACTGGGGGCGCCCGGGACGCTGGGGTGGCCCGGGAGCACGGGGGCGCCCCGCCCATAAGCTGTCGAAGCACTCTTTTTGCTTCATCAGTTTTGTATTTACCTTGGGGGCGCCCGGGATACTCCGGGCGCCCTACTCAGCTGTTGCCTCACTCCTTTGAGGCTCTCTGAGCTGCAGACACTCGTTCCTTCGGTCCTGCATCCAGGGTTAGTCTAAAACAACATAAAGCAATAATATGTTAGTTTTATACAGCCTTAGCTGTCTTGGTTCTGACTTTGGGTCTCCCAAATGGAGCCCTAGGTCGAACCGACGCCTACTGTTTCCTCGACGGAGAACGCGTCCTCACCTACTCCTCTCGGGAGAATTTACCTGATGCCAACCGGCTCCTCCGGTTGGACTTTTGCCTAGCAGTCCTTCGCTAGGTGCCTAGCTGTCCTTCGCCAGGTCTTCAGTACCAAGCCGTCCTTCGCCTGGTGCCTAGCAGTCCTTCGCTAGGTCTTTGTATCATGGCATTCCTTCGCCAGGTGCCTAGCAGTCCTTCGCTAGGGCTTTGTATCCTGGCATTCCTTCGCCAGGTGCCTAGCAGTCCTTCGCTAGGGCTTTGTATCCTGGCATTCCTTTGCCAGGTGCCTAGCATCCCTTCGCTAGGACTTTATTTCCTGGCAGCCCTTCGCCAGGTGCCTAGCAGCCCTTCGCTAGGACTTTTCCTGCACACTTGAGTAACATTGTTAGATCACCAATAATACTTAACTTTGAACCCTTTGCCAATATCAAAACAAGGTTCAATATGGTGCTTCCTGCACCAACAGTATTTGCTCTAGTCAGGAACATAATTCAGATTCATGTCCCAACCTCCAACAAGATGAGACAATAGCAGCATTGGTTAGGGGACAATTTCAAGCCAGGAATAACCCCTACTCTTCTACTTATAACCCTGGTTGGAGGGATCATCCAAATCTGAGATATGGAAATTCTTTCTACCAACAAAACCCATCACAACAACAATTTCAGCAGCCTCAACAAAATTTCCAGCAACCGCAGCAATCTCAGCAGCAAAATCAGCAATTCCAGCCCCATTTTCAGCCATTTTAGCCAACATTCCAGCAATTCCAGCAACCATTTCAAGGGAATCAACAAGGTTTTCAAGGGAATTTGAATTTTCAGCAACAATATCAACCCTTACAGCAACAATTTCAACAACCACAGCAAGGTTTTCAGCCTTTTAATCAAAGCTTTCAGCCACAAAATCAAGGATTTCAACCCACTCAATTTCAATCTTCACCACAACCATTCCCACTTCAAAATTAGAATTTTCAAGGCTATAATTCTCAGCAAGTTCAACCATCATTCCAGCCCAATTTTCAGCCTTTTCAACAGCCATTTCAGCCCTACAATCATCCCCAACAAACCCAATTCCAAGAATCACAACAAGGTAGTCTTTTTGGCGTCTTACAAAACATCGAAAGGCAAATTGGACAATTGGCTAGTGGGATAAATCAAAGTCAAGCTCAAGGATCAAGTCAACTACCTTCTCAAGCTACTCCTAATCCAAAGGGAAATGTTAGCGCTATTACTTTGAGGAGTGGGAAGGTTACTTCAACTCGAAATGGTCCAAGAGCAGATTTTTCTGAAAACAGGGCAACACCTACATTTATAGCACCAATCAGCCCCGAAATCACTTCAAAATCAGTTGCTTCCACCCCTAGTCCGTGCTCAACTCCTTCATCAAGTAATCCTGTGATTTTGGTGGAGAATGAGGGAGAAATCAGAGCTGAAACCAACATTACAGCAGCTACATCAAATGGGACAGCAGCTCAAAATTCAGCCCCTCCAATGTCGGTTCAAGAAAAAGAAATGAGAGTTCCCTTGCCCTTTCCGCAGCAGAAAACTCAAGCCAAAAGGCAAGTGGAGGAGGAGAAAGCCAAAGAGTACAATGAGCTAGTAAAACTTTTTAGCAAAGTAGAAATTAATGTACCCCTGTTGACCATGATTAAATAGATTCCTAAGTATGCAAAATTTCTGAAAGATCTATGTGTTCACAAGAAGAAGCTTAAGGAGAATGAGTTGGTTAGCTTGGGAAAAAATGTTTCAGCACTCATCCATGCCATCCCTCAAAAGTGTGAAGACCCTGGAGTTTTTACTGTATCATGCTAGATAGGGAGGACTATATTTCATGATGCTATGCTAGACTTGGGAGCCTCCATCAATGTAATGCCTAGATCGGTCTTCCAGATGCTTGGCATTGGCCCTCTGCAGCCCACTGGAGTGGTAATTCAGTTAGCAGACAGAAGCCAGACCCATCCAGCAAGAGTTATTGAAGATGTTTTGGTAAAAGTTAAAGAGTTAATTTTCCCTGCAGACTTCTATATTCTAGACATGGAAGGAGACTATCTTGCACATAGATCCCCACTCATCCTTGGGAGACCTTTTCTGAAGACTGCCAGGACAAAAATTGATGTTTATGCTGGCACCCTTTCGATGGAAGTGGGGGACACAGTAGTCCAGTTTAGTATTTTCGATGTCATGAAGTACCCTAGGGAAGATCACTCTATTATGAGCATTGACATTCTGGATGGACTGGTTGATACAGATTCAGTGGCTGAGGGAGTTCTACATGATTTCTCTAGAGGAGATATTTTTACAGAGGAGGCTGAGGGAGTACTTGCTATTGCGACTGAGGATATTTCAGAATTTATTTCAGATTCACTTCCAGCTGGTAAGGATTTTCTAAGTGTAGGGGATTGCACAGAGCCCCAAGGATCACCTAATTTTGTTGAGATTCCAAAGGATTCAGAGCGCAGGTATGATAGTGTAGGGGATTGCACAGAGCCCCAAGGATCACTCATACCCACTGTGCAGGGCCAGATTGAACTTAAGCCATTACCAGGCCACTTGAAGTATGTGTACCTAGGAGAGGAGCAAAATTTTTCAGTTATTATTGCACAACATTTGGAGTCAGAGCAGGAAGAGAAATTATTGCAAGTCCTGAGGCATTACAAGAAGGCGATTGGGTGGACTTTATCAGATATACCAGGTATCAGCCCATCTACCTGTATGCACAGGATATTCTTGGAAGAAAATGTTAAACCCGTGAGATAGCCACAAAGGAGACTTAATCCACTCATTTTGGATGTTGTAAAGAAAGAGGTGACTCGACTTCTACAGGCAGGTATTATTTACCCCATTTCTGATAGTCAGTGGGTTAGTCCCATACACGTGGTGCCCAAGAAATCTTGGGTGACAGTGGTGGAAGATGGAAACAACGAACTAGTGCCCACCAGAGTTAAGAATTCCTGGAGAGTCTGCATTGATTACAGAAAGCTCAACAAGGTCACAAGAAAGGACTACTTCCCTTTACCCTTTATTGATCAGATGCTTGAAAGACTGGCAGGGAAGTCCCATTATTATTTTTTGGACGATTATTCAGGCTACTTCCAGATTTGTATAGATCCAGAGGACCAAGAGAAGACTACCTTCACTTGCCCCTTTGGCACTTTTGCCTACAGACGTATGCCTTTTGGACTCTGCAACACACTAGGAACATTTCAGCGATGCATGGTAAGTATATTTGGTGAGTTGCTAGAGCATTGTATGGAGGTATTTATGGATGACTTTTCAGTTTTTGGCACGTCTTTTGATTCATGTTTAGAAAATTTGTCTAGGGTTTTACACCGTTGCATTGAGATTAACCTTGTGCTTAATTTTGAAAAATGTCACTTCATGGTAGAGCATGGTATTGTACTTGGACACATAGTCTTTAGGAGAGGTATAGAGGTAGATCCTGCAAAAATAAGTGTTATTTCTTCTTTATCTTACCCCGTATGCGTACGGGATGTTCGTGCTTTCCTTGGACATGCAGGATTCTACCACAGGTTTATTAGAGACTTTAGTGATATTGCTCAACCCTTGACAAGACTGTTGCAAAACGAGGTGGATTTTTGATTTGATGATAAGTGCAAAGAAGCTTTTCACAGACTCAGGGAGGCTCTTACCTCAGCTCCTATCATTAAATCACCTGATTGGAATTTACCCTTTGAATTAATGTGTGATGCATCTAATTTTGCAGTGGGAGCTGTTCTAGTACAGAGGGTGGATGGAGCACCTCATGTCATATGCTATGCCTCCAAGACCCTAGATGCCACCTAAGCAAACTATACCACCACTAAAAAGGAGCTTCTTGCCATAGTTTTTGCTTTAGACCGTTTCAGATCTTATTTATTGTGCTCACATGTTGTTATTTTTTCCGATCATGCAGCTCTAAAATACTTGTTGAAAAAGCCTGATGCTAAACCTAGACTGATCAGATGGATGCTCCTGCTCCAAGAATTTGGCGTGGAGATCAAAGATAGAAGTGGCAAAGAAAACCTAGTTGCAGATCATCTAAGCAGAATTGAAGGAGATGGATTACCTGCCACCATTGCGATGATTTTTGTAACGACCCGGAAAATTTTCTCAATATTTTTCTTTAAAATATTGATCATGCCTAGATAGATTCTCAAGGAACATAGGGATACTAGTATAAACCTTAACATGATGATCCATGAATTTTGATATAGAATAAGGAGCTAAGTGCTAATGGGCCTTACATGGGCTTTTCTAGTATCATGGTTATTAGTGGATTTTAGGTAGAATGTAATATAAATAGAAATGAGTTTAAATTAGGAATATTAGCACGGCTATGGGTAGGCCATAGGGGGTATTACCGGAAAAAAAAGTGCATGCACCAAGGATTGAACCTTGGACCTAGTGTAACACCATGCATGTACTAACCAATTCACCTAGCAAGGGAGTGCAAGTAGAGAATGAAGTGGATTTTGGTTAAGGCTTAGGGAAGTGAAGAGTCATCAAGAGAAGAGGCACCATGACCCTTCACTTTCCCCCCTTTATGTAGTATAAAAGAGTGGTTGAGAGGGGAAGAGACATAGGAGTTACTCTTTTTCTTCTCTTCTCCCACCAAAGCCATTCCTCTCCTTCCTCTTTCTTCTTCTAGCCGAAACCCACAAGGGTTTTTTTTCCTTGGAAAAGCTTCACAAACGACTCCATCTTGAAGATCCAAGGCTTTCTACAAGGCTACAAGGACTAAGGAGCAGTTTAGGGTTAAGAAGGTTTCTCTTTTATTTCTATTCAAGGATTATATCCAAGATAAGGAAAGGTAAGACCCCCTCACCTGTGGTATAATTGTTTCTCTGATGTCTATCAAGATTTAAACTTTTGTTTAAGATCTAAGTTGAGAAAACCATGAGGAAGGGCCTTTAGGGTTTCGGCCAAGGCTTGATATTGGGCTTAGGGATGATGTAAACTCTCTTTTGTGCACCTCAATGTTTTATTATGATAAGTAAGGGATAGATTATGATTTAGGGAAAGTTTGTGGCACCCTAAAGTCCTCTAGGGTTTCGGTCCCTATCAACATGTCATGGATAGGATGATATCTAACCCTTCAAGCATGTTTATTATGTTTTCCTATGATTTAATGGATCTTAATTATGAATGATAGGAATTTTTCCATGTGCTTGTGACCCTCTAGGGTTTCGGCCAAGGTCCCAATATAGGGCTAGGACTTAGGGTTAGCTCCAATTATGGGGCTTAATGGCTCCCTATGGCTTGTATGTAATGTATGAGTTTTCTTTTACGCATGAAACCTTTCAAATTGATTTAAATGATGGAGACTCATCCTATGAAACTTTCAGCCAACTCTAAGTTTTAGGGTTTGGGTTGGGTTAAGGTCTCAAGAATACTTGTTTATAGGATTCTATGATGTATGTACATGTTTAAGTATGTTGTAAGAATTTTCATGTCACATAAAAACCCTAGCTTCATGTGTTATGTATCATGACTTGCATGTTTAGGTTATGTGCTATGTTTAATCATGAATGTTTTAAACCTTATCCCATGAACCTAGGTAATATGTATCATGTCCATATGAATCCTACCCATGCATGCTTTATGATAGATATCATGATTAGGTATGCTATGTAATATGTATCATGTATGAAAAGATCTATGTATGTTTACCCTATGTACCATGATCATGCATGCCTTATGAATTAAGATGCTGATTATGTATGTATGTCATGTTTTATGAATGAAGATGATGAATGAAAATGATATTCATGGCTCTAAGTCATAATGATGTAGGCATGACATATCTTATGAATGAAGATGATGAATGATGATGATGTTCATGCCTTTAAGGCATAATGATGTTAAGTATGAATGATGAAATGTTAAGTATGTTTATGTCATGCTAAGGGATGGGCACCTTAAGAACGCCTCGGTTCTGGACTACCGTAGCTGTCCACGGTTCTGGAACTACCGTAGTTGTTCCTATTCTTATGTCATATTTCATGAAACAAGATTATGTTATGCTATGTATGTTCTATGAATGATGAAGCATGTGAAGTATTTTATTTTTTTAAGAATGGGCTTGTACCGGACCGAAGTAAGGGTCCAAGGGATGGGCACCTTAAGAACGCCTCAGTTCTGGACTACCGAAGCTGTCCACGGTTCTGGGACTACCGTAGCTGTCCAACAAGGATGGGCACCTTAAGAACGCCTCGGTTTTTGGAACTACCGTAGTTGTTCCTACCCTAGTAGGTCGAGGCTAGCTACCTCGTATTTACTTAGGGATGCACGCTTATGATGTATGAATGTGGTACAAGCCGGGGACCCCCATGATGTTATGATTATGTTTAAGTATTTATAATTATGATTTTCAAATTAAGCATCCTTATGATATATGCATTTGACTCATGCATCCATACATGTTAAGAATGACGCCATGATAAGTATGTTTATGTTTATGTTCATGTTAAGAATGATGCCATGATAAGTATGTTTATGTTTATGTTCATGTTAAGAATGACGCCATGATAAGTATGTTTATGTTTATGTTCATGTTAAGAATGACGCCAAGATAAGTATGTTTATGTTTATGTTCATGTTAAGAATGATGTCATGATAAGTATGTTTATGTTTATGTTCATGTCAAGAATTATGCCATGATAAGTATGGTTTAAGCATTATGTTTATGTTTATGTGACGTATGGATTTTCGTGAGTAGGAAAGGGTCTTACTAAGCCTATGTGCTTATAGTCTTATTTTTCTTATACCGCAGATCAAGCAAGAGGTTACTAAGGGAAGCAGCAGGAGGGGCAAGGGCATGTGTTTGGCAGTGACATGGCAAAGGATTCCTCTATTTACACTTATCACATGTCTTGTGTTTGAAATGCCTCCTTTGGTTCTATGCTATACTTATGATAGTTATGTCTAAGAAATACTTACTACCTATGATGCTTATGGATAAGTTACTTGCTACTTATGGTGTTTATGAATAAGTTATGGAATGTTTATATCATGATGCTATGTATGCTAGTAATATGTTAAGTTACAATGTCACCATGTTCATGAATGATAATTTAGGCATATATGTATGATTCATGTAGTAAGTTTAAAGAAAAAAAATTATTCTGCTGCATTAAGATGTTCATAAGCCTATGTTTGTTAGCGTAACACCGCCTCTCGCCACACCATAAGGTGTGGGAAAAAGGCGGGCGTTACAATTTTAGAGACAAGCATCTTCTTGCAGTACATGGTGAGACACCTTGGTATGCAGACCTAGTTAATTTCTTAGCTGCACATGTTTTTCCTACACACTTTTCTAAAACTCAAAAAGATAAACTTAAAAGTGATGCAAAATTCTATGTATGAGATGATCTTTATTTATGGAAATTTTGTAATGATCAAATAATTAGGAGATGTGTACCAGACCATGAGTTTTCTTCTGTCCTTACCTTTTGCCATTCATCAGCTTGTGGGGGGCATTTTGGACTCCAAAGAACTGCTAGGAAAGTGTTAGAGTGTGGATTGTATTGGCCCACCCTATTTCATGATTCATATGTGTTTTATAAAAATTGTGATAGATGTCAGCGAACTGGGAACATAGGAGCGAGAAATGAGATGCCCCAAAACACTATACTTTTCTGTGAGATTTTTTATGTTTGGGGAATAGATTTTATGGGACCTTTTCCTGCATCATTTGGTTATTTGTACATTTTACTTGCTGTAGATTATGTTTCTAAATGGGTGGAGGTCATTCCCTCTAAGACTGATGATTCCTGTATTGTTGTTAGTTTTGTTAGGTCACATATTTTCTGCAGATTTGGAATTCCAAGGGCAATAATAAGTGACCAAGGATCTCATTTTTGCAATAAACACATGAATACATTGATTAATAAATATGGGATTGTACATAAGGTTTCTACATCCTACCATCCCCAAACAAATGGACAGGCTGAAATTTCTAACAGAGAGATCAAATCAATTTTAGAAAAGACTGTGGGGCCCAATAGACAAGATTGGAGCAAAAGGCTAGATGATGCACTTTGGGCCTATAGAACGGCATTCAAGACTCCGATAGGCATGTCTCCCTACCGATTGGTCTATGGTAAAGCTTCATCTTCCCGTGGAAATAGAGCACAAAGCATATTGGGTAGTGAAGGCTTGTAATTTCAATGCTACCAAGGTGGGAGAAGAGAGAAAACTTCAACTTCAAGAGCTTGAAGAGATTAGGCTAGAAGCATTTGAAAATTCAAGGATCTACAAAGAAAAGACCAAAAACTTCCATGACAAGCACATCTTGAAGAAAGACTTCCAAATTGGTGACAAGGTCTTATTGTATAAATCAAGGCTCAAATTGATAAGAGGTAAGTTAAGGTCAAGGTGGGATGGTCCATTTATTGTAACTAGCATTTTTCCCTATGGAGTTGTTGAAATTAAAGATGAATCTAACAGTTTTGTTTGGAAAGTCAATGGCCACCGGCTCAAAAAGTACTTTGAAGAATTAAAGGAGCTAGAGGTGGATGATTTGGACATCAAAGACGCTATCTACCCAACCTAAGGGGAGTTTACTTTTCTTGCACTTACATTTCATTGTATATATCATTTTCATGTTTCTAAAAGTAAATTTTTTCTTTTTGAAGTAAATTGTTGATAATAAAATCTTAGGTAAAATAGGATGAATAAATAGACATTGTAAATACCATGTTATTTCTTTTGGTACTTTTTCTTAATGAATAGGAATAAATATATCCCTCTAGGTTGTCTTCATATCATTTTAGAGTCTCTTGAAAATAAATTAAATTTGGTTGTTAAAACTTAAAGTTTGAGCTAATGGATGAATTCTTGGATGCTTGAGTACTACTTGGCTATGGATTCTAAATTGATAAATTGAGATGAATGATTTGTACCTAGTGAGAATTAGACTTATTTTTGTGACACACATATGTGATTATACTCTAGAACTTGCTTAGGTTCTTTCAATGTCATATTTCTATGTTTGGATCACATCTATAGAGACTAATCAATTTGCTTTTCCTTTCCATATCATTTTTGGCAATAATCATAGTTGATACATAATCTATTCTATTTTCCTTCCTATATTTCTACTCTTAACGATACTTCTATATGGACTTGTTGTTTGGGATGTTTCTTGATGCTACTTTGCCCGAGAAGGACAAAAGATCAAGTGTGGGGGAGGTGACTAGTGTTTTGGAATTATTTTGGATCAAAGATGCATTTCATTTCAAGAAAGAAAAAAAATGCAAGAAACAAAGATGCATTTCATTTGTATCAAGGATGCATTTTATTTCATCTATGCGGTTGAAGCAATTCTGTGCCAAGTTGAATTCGGCTGAAGAAGAAAGGAAATTCTATGCCAAAGTGGAAAGAAAGTGGTCAAGTAGAGTATCAAGAAATGGTATCCAAAAGAAAAAAAAAATTCCAAGAAGAGCATATTATTTCAGTATCACTAGATTGCAATGGATATCTCTTGCAACTTCAAGAAGTACAAGATCCGATTAGAATTGTGGAATCCCAATTGAATGTGAAGAAGGAAAAAAAACTGAAAAATTCAGCTATGAAAACAAAAAGCTGAATTTTGGGAGTTAAAAGAAAAAGAGTTGGAAGCAAACCGTGCCAAGTCTAAAGCTCAAATGAAACCTTATGCGTGTGAAGCTGCAAAGTGCTGAAAAATCTGTTGAAGAGCTGTTGTTGAATTTGCAAGAAAGGGAAAAAAAATCTGTTGGAATGCTAGTAAGGCACTTTTGTTCCAACTTCAAACTGAATTCGTGCTTCCTAAATCAGCAATGTATTGCTGAATTTAAACAGAACTTGCAGAATGGTTTTTAACTAGACTCAACCTCTTGGGAGTAGATTTCAAACTACTGAATGAGATTGGCAGTGCAGTGCTATTAAGGCAAATGGATGAAATCAGTTAAGGAAAAGTGCAGTGCCGTGGTTAAAAAAAAATGCAGTGTTGATTAGAAATTCTCAAGTGAAGCATTTAAACTCTCCACTACTATTGATGCTAATTACTTTGAGAAATCAGAGAATTGCAAGGTCTGAAATTAACTGCCGTGGAGTTGAAACTTGAAATAGAAAAAAAAGGTGATAGAAGTGTTCCAACTTGAAGAGGATGTGTATCAAGAGTGATTCCCTAATTGTTATTTGATGTCTCAAGTTTTTCTGATACAAACTCTGGTCCAAAGTGTTGCAAATGAAGTTTGACTCCATTAGAAGGTTTGAGAGCGGATAAAAAAAATAGTTCTGGTCAAAAATTGTGAAGCAGTTTCTCTATTTGGCTCCATTTGAAGTCTCTAGTTCATAAAAAAAAAATGTTTGGAAGCCGAATTACAAGAAAAGATTGAACAAAAAGAAGAAGAGCAGAAGTAGAGAGTGAGCTGCAAACACAAACAAAGAAATTCAGTAGCTGACCAAAAGAAAAAAAAAAGAGAAAGAAAAAAAAGGAGACAAGTGGCACGCAAAAGCAAATGGCACAATGAAACCAATGAGGTTTTCTTCATCCGAATCAAGGGCAATGCCAAATTCTTACTCCACCACACTTTTGACTTCAATAGAAGACTATAAAGAGGGCAAAGTGCATTAGAAATATTCTTGAGCAACCAAGTTTTCCACTTCATCAACCTTTCTATTTTCTTAACTTTTACTTCATTCTTACCATTTCACATGTCTTTCACTTGTTTGAATAAATTTTTGTAGATGTGGATCCGTGATGACCGCGTGTCGTACCACGAGTATCAAATACAATTAAAGTATCAAACTCCTCTAAACTAATGTAGCATAGAGTAACTCGAGTCATCTCCCAACGAATATAGTTGATGCATGATAAACCTTAGGATCGTATGTTATTGCTTTTGGATTTTGGATGATAACTGGGGTTTGGATTTGAGTTGCTAAGACTAATAAATGAAAGACAATGTAGGTAATAAATCTAACCTCACTAAACTACACTTTCCAGAAGATTAAAAGAAACATAAGGTAAAGCATTAACGAAACCTACACTAATCTAGTTGCATTCAATTAAAGACAAAAACTTAAAGAAATTGAAAGGGATCAGACAAGAAAGGATTAATGAAGATAAAATACAAGAAATTAAATCTAACTATTGGAATAAGCATTTTGTCAAACAACTTGCGAGCATGAATCAAAATAACAAAGGTACGTGCAAACTAATATGGGAGATCAAGCATCAATACAAAAATTCATCATAAGAAGAAACATCCTAACACAAGAACAATTAAAAAGCAATCGGATGTGAAGTTGTTGTCCAGAATCGCTAGAAGAAAAAGCTGCTGGCTAGAAGATGAAGCTGCAATCGGATGTGATGAGAAGAGCTGCTGCTGTAAAGAAGTGGATCGCCGAATCAGCTAAAAGGAAGAACTACTGGAAATGCTATAAAGAGTTGCTGGAATTGAATTGCTGTGAAGAGCTACTGGAATTGAATTTGCTGGGAAGGAAGCTACTTCCACTCGGCCCTGTGAAGAGGAAAGAAACTACTGGAAAGGAATTGCTGAAAAGAAATCTGCTGGCTGCTGGATCTGCTATGAAGTAGAAAAACTATGAAGGAAAACTGCTGTAAAGAAATTGCAGTGAAGAAATTGCTGTAAAGAAATGGTTCGCCGGCGGTGAAGGTGGATGATCGCTTCCCTCAACCCGAGAGAGAGGTGGCGGTGAAGGTGGAGATGATGAGATGCTAGGAGATCAGCTAGGGTTCGAACCCCGGGCCCTAGCTTGTGCGATGGCGTCCGATGAAGGAAGAGATGAGAGGAAGTGGAGATGATGATGATTCCCCTCGATGAGAACCCTCCTCGATGAGAACCCCCTCGTGTTTGCGATGGTGTGAGGGTGGAGAGTGGATGGAGCTCCGGCAGGCGGCGAGATGGAAGTGGATCGCCGCCCCTTGGTGGAGGTGGATGAGTTGAGTCGGGAACCCTCATCTGCCCTTTCCTTCGCGTCTCTGGCCTCCTTATGTTTGGCCCGGCTTCAGCCCAGCCTTACGGTTCGCATCAGCCTCAGCCCAGCATTTGGCATGACCCAACTGTTCGACATTTGGCTTGACCCAACTGTTCGGCATTTGACTTGACCCAACTGTTCGGCTGCCCAGCTATTTGGGTCAGCTCTATGTTTAACCTAGCATTTGGGTTCAGCCAAGTCTTTGGTTCAAGGTCCAATCTTTAATTCCTTACAAAAATCATGAAATAATACCAAAATTTAGAGAAAATTATACTGAGCTCCAAAAAATAGATCCTAATCGTAAAATATGATATAAACATGATTTAAACATACGAGAGGATAAAAATTGCCAAGTAAATGAGCAAATAAAATGACCTAAAGTGCTAGCTATCAATCCGTATCATGAATAATGGTGGAGAGTAGATAACAAGCAAGCCTATGGTAGTGCAAAAAGCATGTGTGTTTGAGTGAGCTCCACTTTCATCATGAATTTAGAACTCAAGAAGAGAGCCACCAACATTTCCCTTGAAAGGCTTAGTGAGTTGAATTCATCTCAATGAATCATGGAGGATGAAATTGCTAAGTTGTTGATTTAAGGACGAGATACTAATCCATAGAGCTTAGATTTTTTCAGAATTGACGACCTTAGGTAATTACTTTTCAATTGCTTCTAACTATGTTTGGAAAGAATTTAAGGGATACATATTTAGTAGTTTTCGTGAGACGCTCAAGTTTAAGTATGGGGGAGTTGATAAGTACTATTTTGTTGATCATTTCAGACTTTTAAATCCATGTTTGACCCATATTTTACTTGCTTAATATTGAGTTTATCCTAGGTTTTATGAATTTATTCTATTTTTGGGCTTTATTGTAAATCTTGATACATTTGAAATATTTTGGTACTAAATTGTTAATCTACTTTTATAGGCTTGGAAGGATCATAGACCTAGGTCATGCTGAGTTAAACTTGAGTCAGAAGTGGACCCGGATCGAGTGATCAAGCATCCGACTAATATGGGTCGTCCGATTAAAAAATGACTAGATCTGAGCCATTTGAGAACTTTTGATACAATCCGAGCTAGGGTTAAGGCTAATCAAGCACTGAGGTCCAGATCTGAAGGTTTCATCCAAATCAGAGATTATTCAGCCGTTGGATCAAGCTCAGGAGGATCTAGACCGTCCATTCAAAGATCAGGTAGATCTGAGCCATCCGTTGCAAATCTGGAAGATCCGAGCTACTGAGAGGCAGATCCTGACCCTTGATCAAGATCTGGAAAGTTTGATCAAGATCTGAGGAAATCCAGCCTTTGGATGGATCAAGGAAGATCTCAGCCGTCCAATGCTAACAGATATAAACCGTTACCTTCTCCCGATCAGAGTGTCGTGTCTTCACCACAGCTCAGCTCCTTCATTTTTTTCTTCACTGTTCTTCTTGAATTCTCTTCATCTGAGGGCATGACCACATCGATTCTAACCTTGGATCGAGTTCTAGATCATAGAGGCTTCATCTTCGTGAGATTTTCAGCTTGATTTCGCCACTGAATAGAGCAAAGCGAGAGTTTCGCCAGCTCTGTCATTCGATTGATTGGATCTCGATTTTGTGCCATTTTCATCCATTTGAGCAAGTCGGAGGGTTCTCTGGATTGCTCTGATCGTCCCTAAATCATCATCGCAATCCCACACAGCGAGATCGAGGAGATCAGATGGATCCTTCAGCTGGGAGCAGAGTTTGAGTTGAATCGATCACTGAGGCAGATTCTTTCCAGCGATTTGTCAAGCTATGGGGTTCGTGGCTTGCTCTTGTGTGACGGCAAGAAGAACTTGAACCAAAGGAAGGGATCGATGCTAGTTTCTTAGTGAATTTTCAATTCCAAGCAGTAGTTTAAATTTCTGTGTATCAATCTTTTCTAAACTTTGTATCAGTGGACTTAGTTTCCTTTTCTGAATCGTTTCTGCCTTAATTAGTGTTTCAATTCTGCACTCTTATTAGCTAGGTTGTTTGTGTAGTGAACATTGCCCTTGATCTAAGGTTGCTTCGCAATTCAATTTATTCCTGCATATTAGTTTTAGTTTCTGCGTATCAACTCTGTTTGCGTATCAACTTCAGTTCTGCAATTTCAGCTGATAGCTTCTGAATTTGTGTCAAGTAAACATTAGTTCTTCTAAAGCTTTTCTGAACTTTAGATTAGTGAATTGATTTCAGCTTGTTTGTTGTTCTGCATCCCATTTATTGCGTATTAGTTTTATCTTCTGCTAATCAGTTTGCTTGTGTATCAGTTTCCCTTCGGCAATGTTTCAGTTTATCCTTTCTGAAATTTGTATCAAGAAATATTAGTTCTTATGAATCCTATCTGAACATTAGCTTGGAGAATTTAGTCTCAGCTTGATTTGTTTGTTCTGCATTTGGTTAGTTGTTGCATTTCTGAATTCAAGTCCTGTAGTCCTGCACATCACTTCTGCATCAAGTTGTGTCTGAATTGCTTAGTTTTCGGATGCTGAATTTCTTCCTTCAATTCTGCGTATCACTTCACTGATAGCTTGCCTTTAAGTTGAATTGATTAGATCCATTTCTGAATTGTCAGTTCATTGTTTCTGCAAGTTTCTATTCTCTTTTCGGCACATCAGTTTCCATTGCTTGCAAGTTTGTATCAAGTAAGAAATTTCAGAATAGTTTGGTGTACAGCTTGCTAGCAATTTTGTTTGTTTTGAATCTAATTCAGCTGAAGTTAAAAACACTTTTGGAGTACCATTGCATTTGAAGTCATTAGTTTGCATTAAGTTGTTTCTAAATTTTAGATCCCATTTCTGCCTTAGGTTTATATTTCCTGCATTTAATATCAGTTTTCGGCACACTAATTTTTTTCTTTTGCATATCAAGTTTGTATCAAGTTTAGATTCCATTCCTGCAATTAGGTTTATGGTTTCTGCATTAGTATCAGTCGAAGATTCAGCCACTGATTACACTTTGTTTCACATTTGTTTGCTTTGAGTTTTAATCCCTGAAGTGTTGCACAACTTATAGTGTAGTATTTCATTCGATGTCAGATTGGTTTGCAATTTCTACGAATTTACATTAGTTGATTAATGTTGTCCATTGGTTAAGTCATTAGTTGCCATTACCTAGTCTAAGTTTGCTTAGTTAAGTTTCTTGACTTTTCATTGTGTTTTCATTTCTGATTGCAAACAAAACCCAATTCTTACTTGAAACCCAAAACATTTGACGACACATAAACACGAGCTCGAATCAAACATCCTTAACTAGCCCTAGGAAAAATATGACCTGTGGCCCCTTTACTAAATTTTTATCTTCGTTAGCAAAAAGGGTTTCCAGCTTTACAAATATCTAAATTTGAGACCCACATTTGTGACACCTATCATTGGGGATTCATCACGTACTCCACCTCCACTATAAAAAGTCTCGTTCAGGTAGAGAAACCTTTACAAAGGTGTTGTCTTCCTCTTTATAGAATGCAATGATTAGAGAG
The DNA here is from genome assembly GCA_024364735.1 of Boesenbergia rotunda. NCBI lineage: Eukaryota > Viridiplantae > Streptophyta > Magnoliopsida > Zingiberales > Zingiberaceae > Boesenbergia > Boesenbergia rotunda. Next base: position 165,672 of record JAGFNQ010004389.1, on the reverse strand, counting down.
AGAGGAAGATGCGAAGACTTTATGCACGAGTAGCACTTCGTTACAGTACGAAACCGTACCGTTCACGTGCGGTAAAGTCCTCTTTTTATAAGAGAACAGGTCAGCCTCGCAGGCTGTCCAGCCCCACACCAGTCGACCGCCCCTGGCGCAGTCGACTGGCCTTGCATTAATTGCTAGCCAACGGCTAGTTTTGGGGGTTCACCAGTCGGCTGCCTCTGGGCCAGTCGACTGGTAGAAGGCTGAAAACTGTCTGTGAGTTTTGGCAGTCGACTGCCCTCTGGCCAGTCGACTGCCCACTCACTTACAACCATTCTTCACATTCTCCTTCATGTGTGCCTTCAGGTTCACTCCCTTGGCTCGCCCCTTGAAGTCATCTTCCTCTGGCTCTCGTCCCTCGGATGCGCACACAATCCTTCCCTTGGCTTGCCTCCATGCCACCCTTCACGTGTGCCCTTGAAGTCCACTTCCCGGCTTGCCCTTGGAGTCCTTGATGGACCCAAACTAGCTGTCACGAATGTGTGGGTCTCAAATTTAGATGATGTATAAAATGCTGGAAACCCTTTTTGCAATCAAAGAATGAAAACGTAGTAAAAGGGCCACAGGTCGTATTTTTCCTCGGGACTAGTTGATATGTGTTCAATTCGTGCTTGTATTTATGTGTCATTTGTGAATTTGGGTTTCGAATAAATATGATTTTGGTTTCAATTAGAATGAAAACTCAATGGAAAACAATCTGGTAAACAATCTGATATTAAGTGCAAGCCAATTACAGAGTAAATGAATCCAAACAATGTTAAGCATCTAAAACAATTCACTAAGGCACTGCCGAAACCTAACTTGACTCTAAATGCAAGCAACCACTTGATACCAAAAGTAGAAAACTGATGTACCAAAAATGAAACTCAATGCAAAATGTATTGCTGATCAAATCAGCTTGAAAGAGCTTGGCTGATCAAGGTAGGAACAACTCAATTCAGAAATGAACTGTAGATAAGTGAGCCTATATGCAGAAATGGAATACGGCAACAAAGTGGATGTGAAACTCAAACAAAATAACTGAATTCAAATGCAAAGGAATTCTAATGTAAAGCTAAACTAATACAAACAGTGCCAAAACATGCTTGATACGCAGGTGAAAACGCTTGTGCCAAAATTTCCACTTTTGTGCCAAGAGCTGAACTAAATGCCACAGCTGTAACCTAGCAAATCAGAATATTCTGCAATTGATTGGAATGCAGAACTCCAAAACTCTAATGCAGAACTAAGCTGCAGAATTACAGAAAATTGGCTGCAGGAGCATGTTTCTGCAGAAACTGCAGAAATTCAGGCTGTCCATGAATGCAGCAATTCGAATGCAAGAAATTCAGATTGTAGAAACATGAATTCAGAATCAATTCATTGATACAAGGTACTGATGCTCAGAAATTATACTAATCAGCTCAGAAACAATTCATGTTCTGCAGAGACTGTCCATGAATGTTACAACAATTCGAATGCAAAAGCAAGAACGCAGAAATGTAGGAATGCAGTGCGGTATTTCTGAAAATGAAGATTGAAACGCTAAAACCAAACAAACCTGAAGCCAATTTCAAGAGAATTCAAATGCAAAGATTTACTGATACAAACTTCGGCAGTTTCAAACTTAGAGCTGCAGAAACAAACTAGAGTTGCAGACATGAAACCGAATTGCAAAAACCTGCTACAAGAGCAAATTGAGTAGAAATTCAGGTAGAAATCTAGATGCAAAATAAACTTAGATCCAATGCATTGTCACACTAATTGTTTTCTCTGATTCAGAGCATCAATGCTAGACAGAAATTAAATTCGTGGGAGGTTGCAAAAATCAGAAATAAACTGCACGCAGAAAAAGAATTGCTGCACCTATTTAAATGCAGCGCAAGAAAGCAAACAGGCTGGAATCAGTGCATTAGTCTACAATTCAGAAAAGCATAGAAGAGCTAATGATTACTTGACACAACTCAGAAAAAACCAAACTGAAACTTACTGAAATTTACTGATACGCAGAAGGTATAACTGAAACACAACTTCAAAACTGATACGAAAGCAATTAAGCGAAAATTAAACTGAAATTACAAACTATTGTTCACTAAACAAGTTAACTAGCTAACTACTTGCAGGAATTGAACCTAATTAAGGCAGAAAATAATTCAGAACAGAAATTACAGCAACTAAGATAGAAATTCAGAAATAGACTTGTGGCAGTAATGAGATTACAGCTAAGAACTGAAATTAGCTAAAGAAATCTACTCCTCAATCACTCTCTAGCTCGAGTACTCCTTGTTCGTCACGCAAGGGTGAGCCTCGAACCCGCAAGCTTCAGCAAATCGATGGAAAACAGCATCTGCGATTCAAAACCAGCTCATCTCTGCTCAAATCCGAAAACCCATCCAATTCCTTCAACTCAGCTGCGATGATGGATTGGGATTGATCCGAGCACTCCAGGGAACCCCTCTGAACTACTCAGGATGATGAAATGATGCATAGCCGATGTTGACGAAATCAGATGGCAGAGCTCTGGAGACCTCACAAAAGCTCTGTTCTTGGGCAATTGAGAGCTGGAAATTCACCGAGAACCCTTCCACTGACCTAGAACTCGATCTAGTGAAGAAATTAAGGGGTCGCGCCCCTTGGATTGAAGAAAACTAGAGAAGAAATGAAGAACACGAAGAACGCGAAGAAATGGCAGAGACGCGACGAAGGCTAAAGGCTGTGGAGTTTCTGATTAAATACATAGGAATGGACGGTCCAGATTGATTTGGATGAATCCAACGGCTGATATTGCTCTGATCTGACCCAAACTTTCTAGATGTTGATCAATGGTCAGGATCTGCCTCGTGGTAGCTTGGATCCTCCAGATTTGCAACGGATGGTCCAGATCAACCTAATCTTTGAATGGACGATCTAGAGCCCTCCGAGCTTGATCCAACGGTTGATTGAGCTCTGATTGGGATGAAACCTTCAGATCTTGATCAGAGTGCTTGATCAACCCTAACCCTAGCTCGGATTGCTTCAGATGGTCACAGATCGTTCAGATCTAGCCGCTTTTGAATCGGACGATCCAAATTAATCCGAAGCTTGATAACTCGATCCGGGTCCACTTCCGACTCAAGTTTAACCCAGTATGCCCTAGGTCCAGGATCCTTTCATGCCTACAAAGATATATCAAAAATTTAGTGGCCAAATAATCCAAATATGTGCAAATTTGCAATTAAGTCCAAAATAAGAGGAAATCCTAAAACTTAGGCTAATTTCACAATTAAGCAAGCAAAACATGGGTCAAACATGGATTTTAGCAATTAAAATAATCAACAAAATGGTACTTATCAGTCCTCCTCCCTCGGCTCTCGTCCTTCGGATATGTTCTCCATGTGTGGTTCTCCAAGTCCTGCAAACTCAATCACACATATATCAAATACAACATAACACCCTAACCTTAAACTTATTGGCACACACATCAAAACCATGATCTTCCTGATCATTCTTGGGCCGATTGCCTCAACAGGTCTTCGGTGCTCAGTCCCCGACCAGGTCTTGTTGCCTAATACCTTGAACTAGGTCTTCATGCCCAACTCTCGATCAGGTCTTCGGTGCCCAGCCCTCGGCCTGGACTTCATGCCCAATTTCTTGAACTCGATCTTCGTGCCTAACCCTCGGTCAGGTCTTCGATGCCCAGTCCTCGGCCAGGATTTCGTGCTCAACCCTACAGGTCAAGACTTCATGCCTAGGTAAACTAGGACTGTCCTGCGTGTTGGTACAGGCAGCACCTAAGTCGAACCTGAGTTTTGATAATGGCAAAGGGTTCAAAAGTTAAGATGTTATGTTGGTCTAACATGTTCACTAAGTGTACAGGAAAAGAAGCCCTAGGTACACTAGGCACGAAGTCCTGGTCAAGGACTGGGCACGAAGCCCTGGCAAGGAGCTGGGCACCGAAGACCTGCTCAGAAGGTGGGCACGAAGTCCTGGTCAAGGACTGGGCACGAAGCCCTGGCAAGGAGCTGGGCACCGACGACCTGCTCGGAAGGTGGGCACGAAGACCTGGTCAGGTGCATCGGGTAAAAGTCCAACCGGAGGAGCCGGTTGGCAAAAGGTAAACTCTCCTGAGAGGAGTAGGTGAGGACGCGTTCCCCGTCGAGGGAATAGTAGGCGTCGGTTCGACCTAGGGTTCCATTTTGGGAGACCCAAAGTCAGAACCAAGACAGCTACGGCTGTAAGAAATTATCTAACACTCTTACTTTGTTGTTTTGGAACTAACCCTGGATGCAGGACTGAAGGAACGAGTTTCTGCAGCTCAGAATGCCCCAAAGGAGAGGGGCAGCAGCTGAGCAGGGCGCCCTGGAGGTCCCGGGCGCCCCCAAGGGCAAAGAAAACAACCAAGCAAAGAGTTGCCTCGAAACTGCTCTAAAGCAGGGCGCCCTGGAGGTCCCGGGCGCACTGAGTCAAAGCCAAGAAATGAACCAAAGCAAAGAAGCAATCGTGAAGCCTGTTGACCGAGTCAAGCAGGGCACCCTGAGCAGCCAGGGCGCCCCCAATGTCCCGGGCGCCCCCGTCGGCTCCGGGCTCTATCTTGGAGGGATAAGCTCTGACCGAGTTTCGGATAGGGGTTTGCGGATCTAGAGGCACGTGGAGGGCGCCCCCAATGTCCAGGGCTCCCCCAGGTGCACTATAAAAGGGGTTCGACCCCCAAGGCTTCAGAACACACTTTTCCAACGCCACAATCCTCTTCGCTCAAGCGCTATGCTCCGGAAACTTCTAATCTCGAGGTTCTAGCGCTGACGACGACCCTATGCACCGAAGTACGATCCACACCGGGCGTCGGTAACGAAGAGTTAAATTATTCCTTTTACTGCAATACTACTGTACAATTCTCTGTAAACCTTTGCGTATTATAGAATTACCCGCAGTAAACGGTCAAGGACCGTGGGCCTTGGAGTAGGAGCCGACCGCGACTCCGAACCAAGTAAATCCTTGTGTTCGTGTTTGTTTTTGTGTTAATTTTCCGCTGCGCATTCTCTTTTCAAATCCGAAACGATTTACGATATTCACCCCGCCCTCTATCGTATTTTCTCGATCCAACAAGTGGTATCAGAGTGGGAAAGCTCAAATTTGGTGCAACCACCAATTTGAGAGTTTTTTTTCGGATTTTTAAATTCTTAATTTTTTTTAATCGAATTTTTATCGTCAATTGAGGTTGGTGCAACACACTCGATAAATTTTTTTTTTCTTCTTCCCGCACTGCTAATCCAGGACCAAGTCTTGGGACATTTTGTTCGTTATCTTTTATTTCAGATAATTATCAAATGACCATGCAAGAAGGATTTAGTACGGCCAGACCACCACTTTTCAGTGGTGAGGATTTCTCCTACTGGAAAAGTCGGATGGAAGTCCACCTGAAAACTCAGGTGGACATGTGGATAATAATCCAATCTGGACTGGAAATTCCGAAGAATACTGAAGGAGTGCCACAATCATACACCGAATGGGATACAACACTAAAAAGAAAAATCGAGGCCGATGCTAAAGCAACTCAAACACTCCAATGCAGCCTAACGAAAGAAGTACTGATCCGGGTGGGACCATTCAACAGTATAAAGGAACTCTGGGGTAAGCTAATTGAGCTGCACGAAGGAACCTTCGACACCCGAATCAGCAAAAGGGATCTTCTCCTAAACAAGCTGTACACAATCAAGATGAATGACGGTGAAACAACAGCCCAACTTCACGCCAGAATTCAGGAACTGATGAACGACCTTCACACAATCGGTCACAAGGTAGAAAACCGTGACCTAATCAGGTATACCCTTAACGCTTTCCCGAGAAACACCTTGTGGGCATCTATGGTAGATGCGTACAAAGTTTCAAGGGATTTGTCTAAAGTTAAATTAGATGAACTATTTTCTGAACTTGAATTACATGAGCAGACTAACTGCACACTGGCCGAGAAAGGCATTGCCTTTATTGTAGGTAAAACTGGAAAGATAACCAAGAAAAAGCCTCAACCTGCGCCCGAGTCTGAGTTAGATTCAGACTCAGAAGACAGCGAAGGAGATCGACCCAAGCTGGTCCGGCTTGCCCGGAACTACTACAAGGAATTGAAGAATCAATCCAACAGAAGAAAAGCCAGCCGAATGAAGGAAGATCTAGCTGAACCAACTAAGAACAAATCAAGTGTGACTTGCTTCGAATGCAACAAAAAGGGACATTTCAAATCGGAATGCCCTAACCTAAAAGAAGCCAAGAAGGCAAGAAGAAAGAAGGCTCTTCAAGCAATGTGGGATGAGTCTTCCTCCGAAGAAGAAGAAGAGGCCCCACAGTCGAGCTTGCTCGCCCTGACTGCCTCAGACGAAATTGAGACCGAGTCAGAATCAGTGCCGAACGACGGAAAGCTCACGTTTTCAGAGGATGGCGACATTACTGTAAGTGGGTTTTCTAGAAATCAATTGTCTGAATTAATTGCCTATCTTTCTCGAGACTTGGCGAAAGCCAAACTCCGAGTCGAGTCCCTCCAACAGGAAGTAAAACTCCTGAAAGAGGGAGCTGACTCTAGATCCTTAACTGAGAAGGTTCAAGAAGGAACCTCTACTCAAGTTGAAAAACATGAGAAAGAGAACTCCTCCTTTAAAACTCAAGTCAAGGACCTTAGAGCAGCCTTAGAACAATTCACTTCGATTTCAAGGGTCTTGACATGATCCTTGGAAAATAGAAGTCGGTTCTAAATCGATCCGGGTTAGGCTATCGAACCAAGTCTAGACAAAGATCATATTATGCAGTACTGAATCATTCTAGACCTAAAATTCAGGCATGAGTACCCAAACTATGCCTTGAAGGATCGTTTAAGGCGTGCTAGAGGGGGTGAATAGCACTTTTGCGTCGTTTTGATCTCTATAAAGTCATTAGCACAGCGGAAACAATAATATGCAAAGTAAATAAGGAATAAACAATGCTAACAATCAGATTTACTTGGTATCCACCCCTGTCGGGTGACTAATGTTGGGATCTTCAGGCGACATAAACATAAAACGCAGCGGAAACAAGATCCCACGAGCGATCCATGCGAAAGAAAACTCATACAAAGTATATCTATCTAATAGATTTATCTACTGTTTATACCTTTGGAGCGTGCCCTTACGTTTATCCCGCTCGTCCAAGCGCCGCCGGATCTCTTGCACGTTCAAGTGTCCGTGCCTCTATTCGTATCCACACGAACACGATATCTCTATTTCAGAGAAGAACTACCTTAGTTGTGCTAGCAACTTGAGGTAGTTCACAAAACACTAAGAACCCAAGATGTGAGTTTCGGCCAAGATGGAGAAGAGAAGGAATAGGGGAAAGAAAATGACAAGTTGTCATCCAAATGACAAGGGAAAAACTCTTTTATACTCATATCATGAGGAGTTTTTGCCTTTTAAACTTCCCTTCATTAAACATTTTAATGTAACTCTCTAACTTTTCATGTAACACTCTAATGGTGAGAAACTCTCCATCTTCCTCTCTTATTAATTCATTAAACATTTTAATGAATTAATATTTCATCCAAATGTGGTTGAGTCTAATCTAAATGAGTTTAACTAAAATAAGATCTTAATCCATAATCCAATTGGATTCACTTGAGTCTAACTCAATTAATCCAATTCCAATTAAATCTTAGCCAAATCAAGATCAATTAATCTCCGAAGCATCGTGTCCTTAGTGTGTGACCCAATAGGCTCTCGTAACGTTAGCAATGTATCTAAATTAATTTAGACACAAAAGCAATGAGCGGCATCTAGCAATGCATCAATGCTACCCAAGTAACAAGAAAGTCGAGATCCGACTTAACCTCCGTGACTATGGCAATGTATGACCTTGTCCTTCTATCCTTGATATATAGATTGACAAATGAGGCATAGACCGTGTCATCCTCAATCAATCTGGTGTTTCTTGATCCCCGAGTAGACTCACTCAAACAATTGAGCTCAATATCTCATATTGACTCATTCGAGCATTACCATGCGTTTTAGCAGTCCTACTCGATCAACAGGCCCACAGATATCACTCCCGTCATATGGGAGGGATAGATCCCATCTACATCACTCACATCCCTCCGCATAATTCATTACATACCCAGTGATCGCCTTTATAGTCCACCCTGTTACGGGTGACGTTTGACGATACCAAAGTACATAACTCCTTATGTAGGGAACCGTAGTGACTTCAGGTCTAAGGACTATTCATACCAATAGTCACATGAGAAAGTTTATGACACTCATATGACAATCTATGAAACTTTCTCATGGTGGGTCATTCAGTACACATTCTCCAATGTATACTCATGTGTCAACTTGATATCACATATCCATGACTTGTGAGCTCAAGTCATCAGTTGACCTACATGCTAGTCTCCATGTATTAATATTGTCCTTGAATATTAATACTTGACTAGGAATGGTTTAGAGTAGTGTTCTCTACATCATCTCACTATCGATTCAACCAATCGATATAATGTAGATAAGAACCTACTACCCAAGGACATTATTATACTTAGTTATTTGGCACAAATACAAAGTAAGTATAATAACCAAACATGCCTTTATTAATAATAGAATATGATACAAAATGTCCCTAGTCAATCATCATATTATTGGCTCTAGGGCTCCTACTAACAATCTCCCACTAGCACTAGTGCCAATCACTGTAGTATCTAATACCGAGTGACCTAGTATGACCATCATGCTTCTTTTGTGCCAAAGCCTCTTGGTCAAAGGATCTGCGATGTTAGAATCAGTGTGTACTCTGCATATCCTTACATCTCCTCTATCGATGATCTCTCGAATGAGATGGAAGCGCCGTAGTATGTGTTTGGTCCGCTGATGGGAGCGAGGTTCCTTAGCCTGCGTAATAGCCCCATTGTTGTCACAATAGAGGTCTATCGAGTTTGCTATGCTAGGAACCACACCAAGCTCTGTAATGAACTTCCAGATCCAAACAGCCTCTTTTGCCGCCTCTGACGTGACAATATACTCGGCCTCTGTTGTAGAATCTGCGACTGTGTTCTGCTTCGAACTCTTCCAGCTCACAGCGCCACCATTCAGGCAAAATACATACCCTGACTGCGATCTATAGTCATCCCTGTCTGTTTGGAAGCTTGCGTCACTGTAACCCTTTACAGCTAGCTCCTCATCGCCTCCAAATATCAAGAAATATTCTTTCGTCCTTCGTAGGTACTTAAGAATATTCTTGATAGCTGTCCAGTGACATTCACCTGGATCTGACTGGTACCTGCTCGTCATGCTCAAAGCATACAAAACATCTGGACGAGTACATAGCATGGCATACATGATAGACCCTATAGCGGATGCATAAGGGATCTGATCCATACGGTCTCTCTCCTCCTTAGAAGAGGGACATTGAGTCTTTGAAAGACTCACACCATGTGACATTGGCAGAAATCCCTTCTTAGAATTCTGCATAGCAAAACGATTAAGAACCTTGTCAATATATGTACTCTGACTTAAGCCAAGCAATCTCTTAGATCTATCTCTATAGATCTTAATGACTAGGATATAGGCTGCTTCACCTAAGTCTTTCATTGAGAAGCAATTCCCAAGCCACATCTTTACAGACTGTAGTGAAGGGATATCATTCCCAATGAGGAGTATGCCATCTACATACAAGATCAGGAAGATAACTGTGCTCCCACTAACCCTCTTGTAGACACAGGGTTCATCTTCATTCTTGATGAAACCAAACGCTTTGATTACATCATCGAATCGAAGATTCCAGCTTCGAGAAGCTTACTTTAGCCCATAAATGGACCTTTGCAACTTACATACCTTTCCAGCATGCTTTGGATCTACAAAACCCTCAGGTTGTGTCATGTACACATCCTCGAGTAGATTCCCATTTAGGAATGCGGTTTTGACATCCATCTGCCAGATCTCGTAATCATGGTAAGCTGCAATAGCAAGCAGGATCCGAATAGACTTAAGCATCGCAACTGGGGAAAAGGTTTCATCATAGTCGATACCATGAATTTGCTTGAAACCTTTAGCTAACAATCGCCCTTTGTAGGTATGCATGAGTCCATCCATGTCAGTCTTTCTTCTAAAGACCCACTTACACCCAATGGGTTTAATCCCCTCAGGTGGATCAACCAAAGTCCATACTTGGTTAGTGTACATGGATTCCATTTCGGACCTCATGGCTTCTAGCCATTTCTCAGAATCTGGGCTCATCACAGCTTCTTGATAGGATGTAGGCTCATTCAACTCAATGAGCGTCACATCATCATGGTCAGACATGAGAAAAGAGTATCTCTCAGGCTGACGATGTATCCTATCAAATCTGCGAGGAGGTTGGTCTACTTGAACAGCCTGTTGTTCCACAACTTCTTGTGTAACAACCTCATGATCCACAACATCTTGTGGTGCCTGTTCAATGTCCATTAAGGCCTCAGTACTATCTTCATCTTGAACTTCTTCAAGATGGATTTCACTCCCACTAGTCCTTCTAGAAATAAACTCCTTTTCTAGAAAAACACCATTTCTAGCGACAAACACTTTGCCTTGTGTGGGATTGTAAAAGTAATGTCCCTTTGTTTCCTTGGGATATCCTACAAAGTAGCACTTATCAGATTTGGGTCCTAGTTTATTTGAGACTTGACGTCGAACGTAAGCCTCACAACCCCAAATCCTCATAAAAGATATCGTGGGACTCTTCCCAGTCCATATAGTATATGGTGTCTTTATAACAGCCTTTGATGGAGCTCGGTTAAGTGTGAAAAGAGCTGTCTCTAGAGCGAAACCCCAGAAGGAAGTAGGAAGATCCGTCTGACTCATCATCAATCGTACCATATCTAATAGAGTATGATTTCACCGCTCGGACACACCATTCCACTGTGGTGTTCCAGGTGGAGTGAGTCGGGATATGATCCCACACTCTGCTAGATGGTCACGAAACTTTTGGCTAAGGTATTCACCACCTCGATCTGATCGAAGCATCTTAATACTTTTTGCCAAGTTGGTTTTGTACTTCACTCTTGAATTCTTTGAACTTTTCAAAGGATTCTGACTTGTGTTTCATGAGATACATATAGTCATACCTACTGATATCATCAGTGAAAGTGATGAAGTACTGATAGCCTCCTCTAACTGCGACATTGAAAGGGCCACATACATCAGTATGTATGAGTCCTAACAACTCTGTCTCTCTTTCGCCATGTCCACTAAATGGAGTCTTGGTCATCTTGCCTAAAAGAAAAAAATCACATGTCTCATATGATTCAAAATCAAATGAGTCCAGTAATCCATCCTTATGGAGCTGGGATATGCGACTCTCATTTATATGTCCTAAGCGACAATGCCAGAGATATGCTTGGTTCAAATCATTTGGTTTGAACCGTTTGGTATTATGTTATAGATTGGGTTATCTAGATCTAGAAGATAGAGTCCATTTATCTATGGTGCATTACAATAGAACATATCATTTAGCATTATAGAACAACATTTGTTCTTTATGGTAAATGAAAACCCTTTCTTGTCCAAACAAGATACTGAAATAATGTTCTTAGTTAATGCAGGTACATAAAAGCACTCTTCTAGTTCTAGGATAAGCCCAGTGGGCAAAGACAAGAAATATGTTCGTATAGCAATAGCAGCAACTCTTGCTCCGTTGCCTAGTCATAGGTCCACTTCGCCCTTGGTCAATTATCTAGCTCTTTGAAGGCCCTGCACATTAGTACAAATGTGAGAAGCACATCCGGTATCTAATACCCAAGAAGAAGAGATAGATAGATTGACTTCTATAACAAAAATACCTGAGGCAGAAGTCTCACATCTTTTCTTCTTTGCTTCTTCCAGGTAGAGTTTACAATTCCTCTTCTAATGTCCGGTCTTACCACAATGGAAGCAGATCCCTTCCTTAGGCACTTTGCCTTTGGCTTTGGATGTAGTAGAATTGGCCTTGCCTTTGGCTTGGGTCTTACCCTTGCCTTTAGGCTTCCATTTGCCATTGCCTTTGTTAACCATCAGTACATTACTGGTCTTGGCTTTCTTGAGATTGGGCTCAGCAGTTCTCAACATGCTGAGCATCTCAGGTAAAGGCTTATCAATTTCATTCATGTTGTAGTTCATGACAAATTGATTATAACCCTCCGGCAACGATTGCAGGATAAGGTCTGTTGCCAATTCTTGGCCCAATGGGAATCCTAGTCTTTCAAGGTTCTCCACATACCCAATCATCTTGAGTATGTGAGTTCCTATAGGAGTTCCCTCTTGCATCTTGCATGCAAATAGGGCTTTGGGCACCTCAAAGCACTCGTGCCTAGCTTGCCCTTGATATAGTTGTTTTAGATACTCAACCATATCATGTGCATTCATGTTCTCGTGTTGCTTCTGAAGCTCAGAGTTCATAGTGGCAAGCATTAGGCATGATACATCCAATGCATCATCCTGATGCTTCTTGTAAGCATCTTTTTCAGCACGGGTGGCGGTAGCGACGGGTGCTTCTGGAAGGGGTTGCTCTAGAACGTACAGTTTACGTTCTTGTTTGAGGACTATCCTCAAGTTCCTGTACCAGTCCAGGAAATTAGCTCCATTAAGCTTGTCCTTCTCAAGGACAGATCGCAGAGAGAGAGTGTTCGACGTATTAGACGATATGGTGATCTACAACAACACAACATGAAGAAATAAGTATCATATCTAGATCATTTAATTAGGCCTTTAATTAAATGATGCTCCCACTAAATCGTAGAGCTTTTGTAGGGGCTAGTCATGGATGTAGGCAAACTTACTTTGCTCACACTACTAGCTCCAAACCAAACAGCGACTACATTTATGTGAGACAAGATCCAAATTATACTTCATCTTGAATTTGCTTTGGCTAATCGCCCAAGACTCGGTACAATTAGGTAGGTAACATTTTACCAATTACATTGTATGCAACTCTTGAAAAAGGGTTAAGATTCACATTACACATCATCTTGAGTTAGCTTTGGCTAATCGCCCAAGACTTAGCATAATTTTTCTCTTATCCAATTTTCCCAATTTTGGGATATGCCTCTAAGTTTCTCAATCCAATTGAGGTGACTTAGTTAAGTCTCACCCAAAGTTCGATAGCGGGATATCACAATTGTCCACTCGCACTCTACCAAGATAAAATGCGTTGCTTTGCTTTGGTAAACCCAACAACAAATGATCGAGGTAGTTTATGAGTACCGAACCTTGGTAGGCATATTGAGTTGACTTAATTAAGATTAACATCTAAGCATGCATCACATACACACACATAGCATATATCAATATATAGGCAAGAAAATGTGACATGGTTATGGACAGTATACTACGATCTTCTCAAGCCAATGAGAAGATCGATGGTCAACCTAAGGATAACTTCTTCTCCAAGAGCATCCTCCGGTCATCATGTGTGGTTGGCATCCTCCTTGTAACTTCATTCTTCAATGGACACTCCATTCCTCTTTTGTACATTACAATGTAGGAAAACTCGAGTTACATTCGAGTCTAAATCTAATTTTACAATTAGGAAGAATAGATACAAGGCACGACACACATGCCGTATTATGAATTACAAAATGCACACACACACATACATCCAATCACATTGGGGTTAAGGCCATAACCATTCACCATGTCATCATTTATACACAATAGATTTAGGACATTGATTTTATTATGAGTGCAAAAACAAAATTTACTTTGTTGTTCCCCGAGTGAGTCGCTGCCCAGATTCATCAACATGAATCCGAGACCCATATAGCAATGGTATGATCACTCGGACTCTGCTTTCCCGAGATATTCTCGGGGTTTTCTCACTCGGGACGACCCGAGCTTATGTCTTCCCGAGTGACCTCGGGAAGCTTTCTACTCGGTATGACCTCAGAGGTCAGTCTTCCCGAGTGGGAGGTCGGGAGCCCGACTACTATAGCATACAGTTTATGCAACTCATAATATATCTTCTCCTACTTTTATATCACATATAAAAGTACAAAAACTTTGTACGATCTTTCGAAAGTGGCTCTGATACCACTGTTGGGATCTTCAGGCGACATAAACACAAAACGCAGCGGAAACAAGATCCCACGAGCGATCCATCCGAAAGAAAACTCGTACAAAGTATATCTATCTAATAGATTTATCTACTGTTTATACCTTTGGAGCGTGCACTTACGTTTATCCCGCTCGTCCAAGTGCCGCCGGATCTCTTGCACGTTCAAGTGTCCGTGCCTCTATTCGTATCCACACGAACACGATATCTCTACTTCAAAGAAGAACTATCTTAGTTGTGCTAGCAACATGAGGTAGTTCACAAAACACCAAGAACCCAAGATGTGAGTTTCGGCCAAGATGGAGAAGAGAAGGAAGAGGGGAAAGAAAATGACAAGTTGTCATCCAAATGACAAGGGAAAAACTCTTTTATACTCATATCATGAGGAGTTTTTGCCTTTTAAACTTCCCTTCATTAAACATTTTAATGTAACTCTCTAACTTTTCATGTAACACTCTAATGGTGAGAAACTCTCCATCTTCCTCTCTTATTAATTCATTAAACATTTTAATGAATTAATATTTCATCCAAATGTGGTTGAGTCTAATCTAAATGAGTTTAACTAAAATAAGATCTCAATCCATAATCCAATTGGATTCACTTGAGTCTAACTCAATTAATCCAATTCCAATTAAATCTTAGCCAAATCAAGATCAATTAATCTCCGAAGCATCGTGTCCTTAGTGTGTGACCCAATAGGCTCTCGTAACGTTGGCAATGTGTCTAAACCAATTTAGACACAAAAGCAATGAGCGACATCTAGCAATGCATCAATGCTACCCAAGTAACAAGAAAGTCGAGATCCGACTTAACCTCCGTGACTATGGCAATGTATGACCTTGTCCTTCTATCCTTGATATCTAGATTGACAAATGAGGCATAGACCGTGTCATCCTCAATCAATCTGGTGTTTCTTGATCCCCGAGTAGACTCACTCAAACAATTGAGCTCAATATCTCATATTGACTCATTCGAGCATGACCATGCGTTTTAGCAGTCCTACTCGATCAAGGGGCCAACAGATATCACTCCCGTCATATGGGAGGGATAGATCCCATCTACATCACTCACATCTCTCCGCATAATTCATTACATACCCAGTGATCGCCTTTATAGTCCACCCTGTTATGGGTGACGTTTGACGATACCAAAGTACATAACTCCTTATGTAGGGAACCGTAGTGACTTCAGGTCTAAGGACTATTCATACCAATAGTCACATGAGAAAGTTTATGACACTCATATGACAATCTATGAAACTTTCTCATGGTGGGTCATTCAGTACACATTCTCCAATGTATACTCATGTGTCAACTTGATATCACATATCCATGACTTGTGAGCTCAAGTCATCAGTTGACCTACATGCTAGTCTCCATGTATTAATATTGTCCTTGAATATTAATACTTGACTAGGAATGGTTTAGAGTAGTGTTCTCTACATCATCTCACTATCGATTCAACCAATCGATATAATGTAGATAATAACCTACTACCCAAGGACATTATTATACTTAGTTATTTGACACAAATACAAAGTAAGTATAATAACCAAACATGCCTTGATTAATAATAGAATATGATACAAAATGTCCCTAGTCAATCATCATATAATTGGCTCTAGGGCTCATACTAACAACTAATCCAAAAATCCTTCGGTGGATCAACCCCCGGATAACCTCCGACTAGATCTGTCGCTCCTTGTGGGTGGAGAAACCTCGCCACAACACTTTGGAAGCCCTTTGATCACAATAGACAACTAACTCAATTTACCCAAGCGAGTTTTGTCAAGCGAGATAGTAGGAAACGAGCCCCTTTAAATACGGCTCAAATCTGAAACAGCCGCTACCAGTCGACTGCCCAAATGGCAGTCACCTGGTCCCACTCAGATTCGACCGTTATAGCATAACGTTCGAATCTGCCAGCCTGTTTCAGCCTATACCAGTCGACTGCCTCTGGGCCAGTCGACTGGGACACACTTCAGCCTAGGGTTTTACTCCCGAGTACAAATCTCTTCGCACTCAAACCCTCTCGGCTTAACCTATAACGCCTGCTTTTTTTTTCATAAAGCGGTGTTACGCTAACCTACATAGGGCATGTGAACATCATACTGCAGCGGAATAATTTAAAACATACACATACATGCACCTAGCTATCCTTCCTAACATAGTGACATGGAAACTTAGCATTATTAACATCGTACTTATCATCATGTCATGAAGTCACATAAGCCATCCATTAGGCACATAAGTAGCAAACGTAAAGTTTTAGCATAAGACTTGTAAATATATCTTTTTCTTGGCCAGGTCACTACCACACACATACTCTTGTCCCTCCTGCTTCTTCCCCTATTGTCCTCTTGCTTGATCTGTGGTATAAGGAAATAAGACTATAAGCGCATAGGCTTAGCAAGACTCTTTCCTACTCACTAAAACCATTCGTCACTTAAACATAAGCACACCAAACATTAACATAACTTGGTGCTTAGCATGAATCATAAGCATAAGACATAAACCATCCTTAACATGGCATGATACATGACATACATATAAACATAAAACATACTTAACATGGCATGATACATGGCATAAACATAAACATAAATATACTTAACATGGCATGATACATGTCATAAACATAAACATAAATATACTTAACATAACATGATTTCTAGCATAGCATATGGGCATCTTCTTAACATAAACATAAACATAAGACTTTTACTATCAAGCATAATTCTTAACATGAAACATAAGCATAAAACATTACTATCCTGGCATAATGCATAACATGAATGAATGCATGAGGCAAATGCATATACATAAGGATGCTTAACTTTTAAAATCATACTTTTAAATACTTAAACATAATCATAACATCATTGGGGTCCCCGGCTTGTACCACATACATACTTCATAAGCGCGCATCCCTAGTAAATACGAGGTAGCGAGCCCCGACCTACTAGGGTAGGAACAGCTACGGCAGTTCCAAACATCGTGGACAGCATAGTCAGTAGTCCAGAACCGGGGCGTTCTTAAGGCGCCCATCCCTGTTGGACAGCTTCGGTAGTCCCAGAACCGTGGACAGCATAGTCGGTAGTCCAGAACCGGGGCGTTCTTAAGGTGCCCATCCCTTGGACCCATACTTCAGTCCGGTACAAGCCCATTCATAAAGTAAAATAACTTCACATGCTTCATTATTCATGGGACATTCATAGCATATTTAAACATAGCATAACCTTGTTACATGAAGCATGACATAAATCATACTTGACCTTTCATCATTCATACTTAATGCATAGCATCATGATGCTCTAAGGCATAAGCATTATCTTCATTCATAAACATGGCATGCTGACATAAACATCATTCTTGTTCATAGTGCTTGCATGATCATGGTACATAAGGTAAGCATTGCATTGTATTCATAGAATATGTCATATTTACATAGACCATCATCCTAATTCATAGAGCTTGCATGATCATGATACATCAGGTAAGCATTGCATTATATTCATAAAACATGACATATTTACATAGACCATTCTCCTAATTCATCTAACTTGCATGATCATGATACATAAGATAAGCATTGCATCACATACATAAGTATAGTATCTATCACAAGCATGCATGGGTAGGACTCCTATAAACATGCTACGTACTATTTAAGTGCATGGCATAGAACATAAGACGTTCATAAATAAACCCTACTAAGCATGGCATCTAATATAAACATATCAAACATGAACTATAACACCTAAGGTTAGGGTTAAAGGTAACATGGTTTCTACCACATGCTTGAACCTATATATTTACATCATAATAAGCCATAAACCATCATTCTTGAAACCCTAACTCCTCCTAAACCCTAACCATGTTGCTTGGCCGAAATTGTAAGGAGGGGTTCTATCGTTCCATTGATATATATAAGGTAGCATAAGATAAGGAAAAGACCATACATTACTTATAAAACCATAGGAAGCTATTAGGGCTCATGATTAGGGTTAACCCTAACCCCTAGCCCTTCTTCATGGGGTTGGCCGAAACATGCAAGGGCCATGGGTGCATGAGTAAATTCATAAAATTTCCCATTTATCATCTAACACCTTCCATACCATACCATAGGAGCCATTGGAACCCTTACTTGAGGTAAGCCCTAACTCCTTGCCCTAGGACCCTTCTTGGCCGAAACCTTTAGGGTTACATGACCTTGTGAAACTTCACATAAATCACCCTCAACCTCCCTTATATCATAAAGATACACAAGGTACATACTTGAAGGTTTAAATCCAACCTTAACCATGAAATCATGTTGTTGGCCGAATCCTAAAGGGTACTAAGGTACTCCAAAAATTCTCCAAATCATATTTTAACCTATATTCATCATAAAAAAACATTAGAAAGCATTAGTGAAATTTTTAACATCATCTTGGACCCAAAACCTATGGTGGCCGAATGTCTTAGGGGTCCAAATCATGGTTTTCTCAACATCAAACCCAAACCAAACTTCATATTATGATAAACATCAAAGAGAACTATTATACCACAGGTGAAGGAGTCTTACCTTGGTTTATCTTGGTTATAGACCTTAGATAGGGAGAAAGATGAAGATCTTATTGTCTCTTGACCACCCCTAGCCTTTGTAACCTTGTACAAGCCTTGGATCTTGGAAGAGAGACCTTCTTGTGAATTTTTCCCAAGGGGAAAACCCACCTATGGGTTTCGGCTAGCAAGGAGGGAGAAGGATGAGAGGAGAGGCTTGGTGGATGAAGATGAGAGGAATAACTATCCTTGGTGTAAGTTACCATTCCCCTCTTTTATTCACCATAAAGTGGGCAAGTGAAGAGTCATGGTGTCTCTTCCCTTGTTGACTCTTCATTTTCCTTAAGCCTTAACTAAAATCCACTTCATTCTCTACTAGCACTCCCTTGCTAAGTGAATTGGTTAGTACATGCATGGTTGTACACTAGGTCCAAGGTTCAATCCTTGGTGCATGCACTTTATTTTTCTATTTATTTTTCCTTCTTTCCGATAATTCCCCTAAAATTCCCCCATGATCAAGCTAATATTCCTAATTAAAACCCATTTATATTTATATTAAATTCTACCTAAAATCCCCTAATAACCATGGTACTAGAAAAGCCCACACAAGGCCCATTAGTACTTAACTACTTAATTTATATGGGATAATCACGAATAATTATACTAAGGTTCATACTAGTATCTTTATGTTCCTCGAAAATCTATCTAGACATGATCAATATTTTAAAGAAAATATTAAGAGAATTTTCTGGGTTGTTACATAACCCCTGAGTATAACCACACATACTCAGACCCTCATAACTCAGTTGACTCTTCTTCAGCAGACTTGACTGTTGCCTTCACGCCTTCTTCATCTTCGGCCCTCATCCCTCGGATGCACACGCAAGCCTCTAGCTTGCCTCCATGCCACCCTTCACGTACGCCTCGAAGTCCGCGTCCCTCGACTCATCATCCCTGCTATCCAATGGTCCCTCAGATGCGCACGTAAGCCTCCAGCTTACCTCCATGCCATCCTTCACCTGAAGACATCAACCAAGTCCATGTGTACCTGTACACCTACACACTCATGTACACATATGAGAACAACACAAATCATAACTTTAACCATATTGCCCACTTATCAAAATATCATGATCCTCCAGATCATCTCAGGGCCGATTGCCCCAACAATCTCCCCCTTTTTGATGTGTGACAATATGTTAAGTTAGGTAAACATGCAGCAATAATAATAAAAGCAACAACAATTGAAATTCAAGCATATCATACAAGAGGCAATCTCCCCCTTAACCTATGCTTTCTCCCAAATTTCAATTCTTATTGCTAATCCCAAGTTACTAAAGTTGTATAACCAAACCTAAGTTAAGTTTCAACCCAAACCTAACTTGACACTCAAATTCTCCCCCTTTGACACCATCAAAGATTGCCCAAAGCAACCCTACCCTTGGTGCCAAATAGAACCGAACCATGATTCTAAAAAACCCCTCAGAAACCAAAAATTCATACTCTGCCCCTACTACCAGTCGACTGCCCCCGGGCAGTCGACTGATACGCAGTATTTCAAAATTTCAGCCGAAATTCAGAAATGAATAAAAAATTCCAGGAAATCTGGTAAAATGGAAAACTTTGCAAGCACAATTGTTAAGACATTCCCTACCCCAGAAAAATTTGGTTCATGAAAAGGGTCAATCGTGCTTGACTTTTGGTATAAATTCTAAACCTTCTCAATTGGTGGCAATTTTCTATCATGTTTGACTCCTAATCATGATATTCAATGTTTGCCACCTTTTATCACATTCACTTGACATTTAAAATGATTCCCAAACCCCCCTTTTTCATATAGACACTTCCATTTTGACAAGATCTCCCCCTCTTTGTCTTTTAGGTCTAGATGATCATTTTTTTCATGCATAACACCATTATTTGATTTCCAATCAAACTATGTTAAATGATATATAATAGAAAATTTCAAACATATCTTGAACACATATATAATGATCATAAAAGAACCATCCATTAACACTTAGAGATTTTCAAGCAATTTTGTAAAACATCATTTAACATGATAAAATTTCAATGATCAAATAGAAGACTAATGAAGTAAGTCACATGCCTTAAATCTACAAAATGGACTTTTACATAGAGGTTTCATGCAATAGACATAGCATGTTTTTAGGGCCAAAGCCCGGAAGTCGTCCATATAAATACAACCATCAGAATAGAAAGTGTTTGAGAGATATAATAAAACATCAAGGTAGAATACTCTCAACACTAGAATCACTCTCAAAAGCTGCTCCCACTGGTCAAATGTACATGTGATCATCACCGCTTGGAGGAGGAGGAGGAGGAGTAGGAGGACCCTAATATGCTAAATCCCACCGCTGCATCATCTCATACATGTCCTCCTGCCTGGTCATGAATCCCTGACAAAACTCTGTGAGGCCCTGCACCTCCCTCTGAGTCGCTGTCTGGCCCTGCTGGAGACTCTGAACACCCCCTTGGATGGTGTGAACATCCTCATAGAGCCCATGAACATCCGTCTGGAGCTGGGTAAACTCTGCGCGTGTGACCAGCTCGGTGGGCTCCTCATCCGCATCAGCGACCTCTGGGCGCTCCCTCCAAACAAATGCCCTTGTCTACACTCAATACCTGCCAAGGACAATTGACGCGTGCCAATCTGATCATAGTCCTTTGACAGGTGCCTGACCTGACCACTACACACCCGGATGCCAAAATGTAAATGAAAGAACTCAGTCAGGATGTGGCAAAAGGGCATATATATCTTCCCATTGACACTATGGGAAGAATGGCAGATGACACTAAAAACCTGTAAGGCGACATCGATATCCAACCTCCTTTCCAGAGCATACATCACCACCAAATGTGGGAGTCTGATCCTGGACCTCCCCTTGATGACAATGGGTAAAATACACTCTATGACTATCTTATACAAGACATGACTAAATGGTCGCATGGGTTTAGCATCAAAAAGACGCTCAGAGTCATTCCTATGTCTTCTGAAATAATGCATGTGAATCTGATCAATAGTGACTCCAGGAAACTCTAAGGGTTCAACAACAGTAGGAAAATAAACAGATGCATTGTTGGATGCCCTACACTGTAAGAACCCGACTAAACCCATGACAGAGAAGGGGATAGGAACACCAGCAACTCGGGACTCATACAAATTGTTATCAGAGTCAATACAGGTCAAATTAGCATAAAACTCTGAACACAGGTCTATGTCTATGTCCTGCTAGCAGTAAACCAGCTGATCTAGCTAAAAATGAGTGATCATTTCAGCCAGCTGGGGTGACTTTTCTTGAAAGAAAGTCTTGTTCAAGTATCTGCAATTCATTACCACAAATTCATTCTCTTCAAAACGCTTCTTGCACTCCAGAGACCTAAACCTGGACTCCTCTTGACTCTGGCGGGATGACCCTTCACCCCGAGACCTCTTAGAAGCCATTCTAAAACCCATACATACCCATGCATACCAAGACAACCCCCAAAAAGGAAAAACATCAAGAAATACACACAAAAATACCATGTTAGTGTCAAAACATTGCTTAACCAAGAAAAATGAACCTTAAAACGCAATACCTTTTCATTCTCCTCATGTTAACTTGAGTTTGAGAATGTGGCTTGAAAAGGAGAGGTTTTAACAAACCCTAGACGTAGATCGAGGTTGGGGAATGACTTAGAAAGGGTTTTTAGGGCTTGGAGAGGCCTAAAATCGGAGGAGGAGTGTGAGAGAGGTGAAGATCGTCGGGAAATCGCCAAAACCCTAGAGTTTTGCTTCTTCCCGGTGTGCCCGTTCCTTTTATAAAACCCGCGTCCAGTCGACTGGGATTTGGCAGTCGACTGGGCCAGAGTGTAATTACATTCTATGGGTTTTCACAGTCGACTGCCAGAGGGCAGTCGACTGGTATCTGATTTTTCAGCTTTCCAATCCGAACTTCAGAAATACCTAACTAATTCCATAAATTTTCAAAAATTCTGAATTCTTGTGGGGGCATTTGTGGATCCTATATTTACTTGGAAAAAATATAATTTCAGTCAAAGTCATCCCAAATCCCAAGATGATACAAAATTCAAATTTCTCTAAGATGTATCATTAAACCCTTCCCAAAAGTTCCAATTTCGATCTCACCTCAATACTTCTTCCCATACTCTTTCATAATCCACTAATAGCTCCAAGTTATATGGTAATTGAGCATTAAAAACCAATTTTTCTCATTTTTAATCCAATTTTCAATCTTTTACTCTATGATTCTTCCCTTAGTGTGCCAATTTTCTGGAGTTAAAGCTAAACCTAGCCTTTTAGACCCATTGGCACATTCCAAAATCTATCTAATCACCTAAAAGAAGGCCTCCTGAGATCCATTGACCATGAATCCCATTTTGGCTTCTAGTGCTCTTCCTAGAGGTCCTATCCCTAGTTACCTCCCTAGGTAATTCATCCACAATGGCAATACCACACCGGTGCTTCTCCGTTGCTCCTTGACCTTCCATCACTACTCCCTTGATTCTCCACTCCTTGTTCTTGGTTTGCTTTTTCTTTCCTTCTCTAAATGGTTTTTCCTTGCCATTTTTGATCTTTTCTTTACTATAAACATAGGGCACCCTTGAGTATCCCTTTTTATCATCATTTTGTTGGGACCGGGTGCATGTTGACAAGGATGCGGATTCGTAATTTATATCATCCATGAAAAATAATTTCTCTAAATCATTTAATCACACATCTAAGCATGCAATTTTATCTTGTGTAGACATGATCATATATTTAAAATTTTGTAGAAACATAAACTAATTTACGTATTACCTCGCGTAACTCGAAGGAAGGGACGAGATCCAACCGTAAGCGTCCCTTAGAAGCTCCGCCTCTATTCGCGTCCACGCCGAGTGTCTTTGGGATGACTTCGCAAAGCCACGAGTTTCGTGTTCTCGAGAACTACTAGATTCTCAGAGAACGCGACGAGAAAAACCAAGAGAGAAGTCGGAAGACTAACCACAAAAGGATGGCCGGAATCAAAATTCCGGCGAAGCAAAAGAAGAGGCTTGCGGCAAAAAGATCCTTGCAGCAAACTCTAATTCCGGCAGCACCTTCTTCCGGCCAAGAGATGGCCGGAGCTTCCTTCTCCGGCAGTAGGTGGTGGTCGACAGGGAAAGGGCAGGGGCGGCCGGCTGGTGCTCCTTCTTGGGGCTGGTTGGCGCACGGCAAGAAGGGGAGAAGAGAAGGAGAGAAAGAGAGGGAGAGAGCCTATGCCTTCATCTTTGATTATCACCCAAGCCTTGCCTTGGGTCCTTTATATAGTGGCCTCTCAACTATCAAGCCTCTCAAATATGAAATAACTTATTCCATCATGCCATGTTTGATTTTATATCATGGTTAAAATCATATTTTAATTCATGATAAAAAATCAATCAAGTCTCTTCTCTCCTATGGAATAAATTTCCTTATCATGGTAAATCAATCCATGATTGATTTTATAAAATAAACCAATCCATGGTTCATTTTAATTTTCATGAAAAATAAACCAAACCTTGATTATTATATAAAAATTTATATCATCCATAATTTTATAAAACAAACCACACTTGGTTTATTTTATAAATTGAACCAAAAACTTGGTTCTCTCCCTTTGTTGTGGGCGGCCAAGCAAAGAGGATGGAGGCCCTCTTTGGCCGGCCCATCCAAGCTAAGCCCCAATAAATTAAACTTATTTAATTCATCTATTAAGTCTTCAAAAGACTTAGCCATTTTACGCTTCCGATGCGTCTCTGAAAAATTCAGATTCGACTTATCGTTTGGCTCAACCAAACTTAATCTCTCTTGATTGGAAAATCCAATTTTCAACTAGTTTTAAATCCCTCGGATTACTCGTAGTGCATGTGACTAAATAGGCTTTTGATTTATGTTGGACGTCTATAATTAATCAATTATAGAACGATCATGAGTGGCACCTAGTAGTACATCATGATCCCCAATTAATCGAAAGATCAACGGTTGACCTCAGAAACAATTCTGAAACCCTTCAGCAGCTATAATGAATCGTGCCCCATTCCCTTCACCATCTTATACCCACTTGGTTCAGGACAAGGTCTATGTGTGTCAGTCCCCACTAGGCTGACTACGTCACACCTAGCCCAAGTAACGTTTTCTCGTCCTACAGATTCTAATTACTCTCATGTATTTAAGAGATTCATACTCTGAACATGTCATGCTCTGGCCAGAGGCTTCGAGTAACAATCCGACGATAGGCCTCGGGTATACATCTCCTCNAAATCATTTAACACACATCTAAGCATGCAATTTTATCTTGTGTAGACATGATCATATATTTAAAATTTTGTAGAAACATAAACTAATTTACGTATTACCTCGCGTAACTCGAAGGAAGGGACGAGATCCAACCGTAAGCGTCCCTTAGAAGCTCCGCCTCTATTCGCGTCCACGCCGAGTGTCTTTGGGATGACTTCGCAAAGCCACGAGTTTCGTGTTCTCGAGAACTACTAGATTCTCAGAGAACGCGACGAGAAAAACCAAGAGAGAAGTCGGAAGACTAACCACAAAAGGATGGCCGGAATCAAAATTCCGGCGAAGCAAAGAAGAGGCTTGCGGCAAAAAGATCCTTGCAGCAAACTCTAATTCCGGCAGCACCTTCTTCCGGCCAAGAGATGGCCGGAGCTTCCTTCTCCGGCAGTAGGTGGTGGTCGACAGGGAAAGGGCAGGGGCGGCCGGCTGGTGCTCCTTCTTGGGGCTGGTTGGCGCACGGCAAGAAGGGGAGAAGAGAAGGAGAGAAAGAGAGGGAGAGAGCCTATGCCTTCATCTTTGATTATCACCCAAGCCTTGCCTTGGGTCCTTTATATAGTGGCCTCTCAACTATCAAGCCTCTCAATTATGAAATAACTTATTCCATCATGCCATGTTTGATTTTATATCATGGTTAAAATCATATTTTAATTCATGATAAAAAATCAATCAAGTCTCTTCTCTCCTATGGAATAAATTTCCTTATCATGGTAAATCAATCCATGATTGATTTTATAAAATAAACCAATCCATGGTTCATTTTAATTTTCATGAAAAATAAACCAAACCTTGATTTATTATATAAAAATTTATATCATCCATAATTTTATAAAACAAACCACACTTGGTTTATTTTATAAATTGAACCAAAAACTTGGTTCTCTCCCTTTGTTGTGGGCGGCCAAGCAAAGAGGATGGAGGCCCTCTTTGGCCGGCCCATCCAAGCTAAGCCCCAATGAATTAAACTTATTTAATTCATCTATTAAGTCTTCAAAAGACTTAGCCATTTTACGCTTCCGATGCGTCTCTGAAAAATTCAGATTCGACTTATCGTTTGGCTCAACCAAACTTAATCTCTCTTGATTGGAAAATCCAATTTTCAACTAGTTTTAAATCCCTCGGATTACTCGTAGTGCATGTGACTAAATAGGCTTTTGATTTATGTTGGACGTCTATAATTAATCAATTATAGAACGATCATGAGTGGCACCTAGTAGTACATCATGATCCCCAATTAATCGAAAGATCAACGGTTGACCTCAGAAACAATTCTGAAACCCTTCAGCAGCTATAATGAATCGTGCCCCATTCCCTTCACCATCTTATACCCACTTGGTTCAGGACAAGGTCTATGTGTGTCAGTCCCCACTAGGCTGACTACGTCACACCTAGCCCAAGTAACGTTTTCTCGTCCTACAGATTCTAATTACTCTCATGTATTTAAGAGATTCATACTCTGAACATGTCATGCTCTGGCCAGAGGCTTCGAGTAACAATCCGACGATAGGCCTCGGGTATACATCTCCTCGCAAGGAGTGGTGAATCCTTTGTAGGCTGTTCAAACATTTTCGGGCACTTCGGCTTATACCCAATCATCCTGGGTCCACACCTCCTTGGAGATGCTTGCTTAAGATGTCAAAGTATAAGTCTCCATGACCAATATGACTTGAACACCGCAAGTCAAAGGAACATCACACTTAAGCTGCAGTAAGAACTTCACTGACATATTTATATGTAGACTACCATATGAAGTTTTACAGCCAATCACTCCAATGAACTAGTTCCCTTAACTAGCATTCATGTTTATCTCCAGACATCTCAATGACACCAGCCAGTGAGAATCAGCTGATTAGAGAATAACCCATGCTAGTCTCAACAGAATTGATAGTGTCCGTATTTATCAATTCATCAACTAGGAACAATTTCAATACTTCACAATTGCACATGTAAAGATAATCACTAGTTGTGAATTCATCACAAATTCTCTCTGCTGTGAATTGTATTGCGGACATTCAGTAAATGAGTTTAAGATCTCAATCAAATACACAAACATGTATACTCAAATAGTGAATATTCATTTATTAGAATAAATGATTACAATCATAAGGCGATTGCCTTAGGACACTTCTCTCATATCACTAACACATTTGACTTTCTAGAATGGTATCCCATTCCCAACCTACCATATCTAAGAGGTTGATCATTTTGCATCATACTTGATCCCTTGGACCCCCTAATGAGTCTATCTAGGTTTTTCTCCAATTTATCAAGTTTTGCTTTCAACACTCGATTCTTTTTTTCCAAACTCCTAACCTTAGGATCATTAGTTCTAACTTGATCATTCCTAGATCTACCTATTTTTCTAGGCATATTTCTCCCTTTCTTAGAATTTATGCCCTGATCCTTATTCCTAGAGATTCTAGACTTATCATGCATCATAGAATTTGTGGTGTTTTGGCGTACAAAATTGTTTCTATTCCTATCATAATATTTAAAACCAAAAACACGCATGGGCACACAATTGTTATCAATCCTATCATTCAAACAAACACTTTGAGCATTCATTGAAAAATTTACTGTATAAATAGAGTTAGAGGTTACCTCCCTTGCTCTTGGGGCTCCCACTTGATAAGTGCTCCTCTTCCTTTCTCCTTTCTCCCATTTCCTAAGGTGCTCCAACTTCTTGAGCTCTCCACTTCTTGGACATTTTGTATGATAATGCCCGAGCGTCCCGCATGTGAAATATCGAATTCTCTTTCTTTTGTTTTGAACTTATTTATCCCTACAACCCATATTAAATTTAGATAGAATTGATTTGGGCTTAAAAGTTACCTCCTTTTTACCTAGTGGGCACTTGTCCTTGTAGTGCCCCCTTTTATTGCAACCAAAGCATATGATATGCTCTTTTGATTTAGCTTTGGTGGAGATGGAAGTCTTTTCTTGCTCTTGTATGATTGAGGGTCTCTTCTCCCCCTCAAACCTTGAAGTAAATACTTCTTCTTCCTCTCTTGATGAGGTGATTGGCTCCTCACTCGAGTTTTCAATCTCACTTGATGAACTTGATACTTCCCCTTCGTTTTGATCTTCTTGGACCCTTGAGCTTACTTCTTCACATTTTTCAACTAATTGAGCTTGTGAAGGGTTCTTGTGAAGTTCTTCTAGTTTGCTCCATAACTCACAAGCACTTTTATATACTCCTACACAACTCAACACATTTTTAGACAAAATATCAATCAAAATATTGATTACCTTTTCGTTTGTCCTAGCTTGCTCTTGTTGTTCATTTGTCCAATATCTAGGCCGAAGCCTCTTGCCGTGCTTGTCTCTCGGAATTTCATAGGGGTCCTCAATAGTCATTCTACACTCCCAATCCATTCCTAGCCCATTTTCCATCCTTGCCTTCCAATGGACGAATTCTTCATGATTGTAGGATGGTGGTGTATTGATGTCTTCCCCCAACTTATCTTCCATGTTCCTCTTCCTCTAGTGCGTGCTCCCTCGGCGGTTAGTCCGATCAAGAGCGGTCCTAGCTCTGATACCAACTGAAGGATCGTTTAAGGCGTGCTAGAGGGGGGTGAATAGCACTTTTGCGTCGTTTTGATCTCTACAAAGTCTTAGCGCAGCGGAAACAATAATATGCAAAGTAAATAAGGAAAAAACAATGCTAACAACCTGATTTACTTGGTATCCACCCCGGTCTGGTGACTAATCCAAGAATCCTTCGGTGGATCAACCCCCGGATAACCTCCGGCTAGATCTGTCGCTCCTTGTGGGTGGAGAAACCTCGCCACAACACTTTGGAAGCCCTCTAATCACAATAGACTACTAACTCACTTTACCCAAGCGAGTTTCGTTAAGCGAGATAGTAGGAAACGAGACCCTTTAAATAGGGCTCGAATCTGAAACAACCGCTACCAGTCGACTGCCCAAATGGCAGTCACCTGGTCCCACTCAGATTCGACCGTTATAGCATAACATTCGGATCTGCCAGCCTGTTTCAGCCTATACCAGTCGACTGCCTCTAGGCCAGTTGACTAGGACACACTTCAGCCTAGGGTTTTACTCCCGAGTACAAATCTCTTCGCACTCAAACCCTCCCAGCTTAACCCCCGAGTGTAACCACACATACTCAAACCCTCATAACTCAGTTGACTCTTCTTCAGCAGCCTTGACTGTTGCCTTCACGCCTTCTTCATCTTCGGCCCTCGTCCCTCGGATGCACACGCAAGCCTCCAGCTTGCCTCCATGCCACCCTTCACGTACGCCTCGAAGTCTGCATCCCTCGACTCATCATCCCTGCTATCCAATGGTCCCTCGGATGCGCACGTAAGCCTCCAGCTTACCTCCATGCCATCCTTCACCTGAAGACATCAACCAAGTCCATGTGTACCTGTACACCTGCACACTCATGTACACATATGAGAACAACACAAATCCTAACTTTAACCATATTGCCCACTCATCAAAATATCATGATCCTCCAGATCATCTCAGGGTCGATTGCCCCAACATGCCCGAACAACCGAACTGGGTCAAATCAATATTGGATCCCCAAGGACAAGATTAATATCTTGCCGAACCATTATTGTGGCTTTAGTCCAGGGGGAGCCAATTTAAAAACAATTTTTATAGGTAAATGAATTTCCTTTCTTGTTTTACATTGCATGATTGCTTATTTATTTAATTTCTGCAATTTACCATGCTTAGACCTAGGATTGGTTAGATTAAGGACTAAACCAATTAACCGAAGTTTGAATGACATAGTATTGGGTGACGGTGAAATGATAGTACGTTAGGGAAGCCTCTTCTAATAAGGTCTAGTATACACTACTTGGTCTCCTTAGATTGGTGAAACTAGCCGAAGCTACCGATCCAAGACCCAAACTAGTTAGACCAGAATTTTTCAAAAAATAATTTTGATAATGAAATTTCATTAAAAGGCTTTGTCAAGGAAAGGGTTGATGATCCAATAAGGCTACGACCAAAGAAGGCCTAGTGCCTTGCCAAGACCTGGAAGCCAATTTTTGAAATTTAAATACAAATTGTTCTTTGTCAAATTCGAATCTAACACAAATTTTCAATTAATTGTAGATTCAAACATTTTTTTAAAAATAAATTCAAAACCAAGTGTTTTTCAAAATTAATTTTACTTTTTCAAAATTAATCATGATTTTTCAAAATAATTCTGTCTACTAAAACCTGTCTCACGAAAACTCATAAGGCAAACGTGATTAACAACTCTAGAACGGGTGAGATGGTTAGATTTAACTTAACTAGAATTTGATCCCTGTATTGTTGTTTAATACAAACATTAAATCCTATAGATTAGAACAGAGTTGACCTAATTATTCCAGTTAATACTAGTCAAACCATGGTCAAACTAGTCAAACCATGGTCAAAGTAGGCAAACCATGGTCAAAATGGTCAAACTAATCAAACAATACATCAAAATTGTCAAATTCTACATAGTCCGGGCGCTCGTGACTCCTCGGGCACCCCCCCCACCTCTTTCACTTCGTTCAAGGCAAAAAAGCTGCCAAGTCTCCCTAACCAGGGTGCCCAGACCCTTACGGGCGCCCCCAGGACCAGTCAAAGGCAGGAAAGCTGCCATCTTTTCCTGACTAGGGCGCCTGGGCCATCACGGGCGCCCCCATCCAGTAGAAGGTCACTGCCTAAAGTAGTGACCCTCTGACCCGGGCGCCCGGGAGCTCCCGGGCGCCCGAGATAAAACCTCTATATAAGCCACCCGATTTCCAT
Organism: Boesenbergia rotunda; assembly: GCA_024364735.1. Classification (NCBI taxonomy): domain Eukaryota; kingdom Viridiplantae; phylum Streptophyta; class Magnoliopsida; order Zingiberales; family Zingiberaceae; genus Boesenbergia; species Boesenbergia rotunda. The sequence continues at coordinate 135,000 of JAGFNQ010004389.1, read as the reverse complement.
TCAGTTGCCACACCCAAAACTTTTCTCCTCTCTAACTCTTCTCCTTCCAAGGCGACCGAACACCTCTCTCGTGCCCTCGACCACTCCAACTCAACCATGCCTCCCCGAATGGCTACTCGGTATAATTTTTCTTACGCATTTAAAATTTCTTTAATTCCTTTCTCTTAAACACATGTTTATTATTATTTTAGAAAACGTCGAGCAAATCAATCAAACCCCGGGTCTGAACCTAGCCCCGACCCTAGGTTCCCAACCTTAGAACTTTGCAATAAGTTTGCTAGGACAATATATAAATCCATCAAAACTAGTTACCTAAATAGACATTTTTTCATTCAATCTTGTCCATTGGCCATGAATGTTATTAATTTTTATCGACTAGACAACCTTGTATTCTGCACTCATCCAATTAACACAACCCTATGTGCAGAATTCTACAATAACATAGTTAGATAGAATGATCTTATGTTTGTCACCACAGTTCAAGGGATGCCCTTGACAATTACACATTCATTGCTCAACCGATTTCTTGGACTACGACTCTCTCAGTCCACCTTTTGCTGCTATCCTCCTAGAGATCCTCCCATTGATGCTCCCTACTCTCACATTGACCTAGACACTCTATACTCCTACTTTTATAGGGATGCTAGAAACCCTTTGGTTAGACGATTTCAGTCCGTTGATCTTTAGGTCCAGGACTACGGTCTTTATAGAGTACTAGTCTGCTGCATTCTACCGTTGTCCACTAGGGACGTCACCACTATGCGACCATTCCACACCTTCCTACTGTACGCATTGATCCATCACCTAGATATCGACATAGGACTCCACATGTTCCACACGATTCTATATGCGTCCAGTATTACAACTCAGGGGCGGGTGCGCACCCCTTACTGCCACATCATCACCTCCATTCTTCATCATCACGGTTGTAACATCACCGATGGAGAGATGACCGCGATGACTGAATTTGATGAGATAGGTTTTAGGAATTTTTCCCTAGGGGGCATAGAGGTCTCGGGTACCGGGGTTTTATTGTGGAGATGTCAGCGAGCCGGACTCCAGATCGACTCTGAGGAGGAGGTAGAAGTCAACGTAGCTGATCTCGCGGCCGAAGCTCGGGATCACATAGACGAGCCCGTACCTCCGATGTTTGGCGAGAGACTGACACTGCTTGAGACTGAGATCCACAACCTCCGGGAAGAAGTGGAGGCAAATCATGCGGAAGAAATGGAGGCAAGTCAGGCCCGACACATGGAGTATATGAATGCCCTCAGGGCTGATCGAAAGACCAACGACGCGCGGTATAATGAGATGATGTCACTATTCCACTCTTGGCAACCCGGTCCATTCTTTCCTCCGGGCCCCTCCTCTTAGACCCTAGTTGACTTATTGTACTATGTTTGACTCGTGTTTGACTGTGCTGGTCCTTGCTCTGACCAGTTGACTTCTATGCACTAATCATATCTAGTTGCTTGATGCTTACTTGATTATTTGTCCTTTATTAGAAGGCAGTTAAGGTTATGCTTGGTAGAATAGCTTTAATCTACTTCTGTGGCACCTTTAAAACTGTTTTATTGCGTATCAGTTTCTACTTAATTTGAAAACTTTATTTTCATTTTTAAATCAATTTTTTCGACTTAGTTTTTTTTGAAAAACTACCCCCTTTCAAAACTAGGGCTTTTTCGAAAATGGACTTAGCCTAGGCCCTAACCCTAGAACTGCATGCACCTATAGATCTAGAAGCCAGCATCTCACAAGCACCTTAGGGTACTTTTGATTGATAACCTAGAATGGGTTGAGATGCTTAGGTCTTTGCCTTAATTCAAGATGCTTTAAGTCAGTGCATCTGCAGTAATTAGGGCACTAAATACAAATTAAATAGTAATCAGGTTAAGTGTCAAGCTTAGAAAATCTAACTTGAACAGAACACTTAACTTAACTAACCCTAGCGAAACCTACTGTTTATAACAGTTAGTAAGTAGCTAATTGGGTTAGACAGGACCCTAAAGAGATAATTAATTTGGTCCAGTTTATACCTTGAATTGGTTCAGTACAGCATATTATTTTTTGCTATATTATTTTACTATATTGTTTTTGATATATGGCAAAGGGGGAGAGATTGGAAAGAAGAGAAGGTTTAAAATTGTTTGTTTTTCAAAATTCAAAACCTTATTTCAGGTTTAAAATTGTTTTTCAAAATTCAAAACCTTATTTCAGGTTTAAAATTGTTTGTTTTTCAAAATTCAAAACCTTATTTTAGGTTTAAAATTGTTTTTTAAAATTCAAAACCTTATTTCAAAAAGTTGCTTTTTAAAATCGCTTCTAAGTACTTGACTTAAGCTGCTTTTTAAAATTGCTTCTATGTACTTGACTTAAGCTGCTTTTTAAAATCGCTTCTAAGTCTTGACTTAAGCTGCTTTTTAAAATCGCTTCTAAGTCTTGACTTAAGCTTCTTTTTAAAATCGCTTCTAAGTACTTGACTTAAGCTGCTTTTCAAAAGTGCTTCTAAGTATTAAAAACTTCAGAAGAAGGTTAGAAAATTTTCTAAAGAGCGAAAACTAAGTATTGTCTGGAAAATTTTCTAAGTAGAAATTTCTAAGTACAAATTTTCCAAGTGCCCAACTCAAAAATTATTTTTGGAAAAACGTTTTTCTAACTTACATTTTTTTTAAGATTCTAAGTGTTGAAAAATAAAATTCCCTTTTAGACTTAGAAACTTTTTTCAAACCCCGCGAACCGTTGAAAAATCTAGGGGGAGATTCCTTCCAGAGGGAGGAAACTAAGGTGGTATTTTACCTGCTTTTTATAAAATTAACTTTTTAAACCGGGTTGCCATAAATCAAAAAGGGGGAGATTGTTGGTGCAGGCAGCACCTAAGTCGAACCTGGGTTTTGATAATGGCAAAGGGTTCAAAAGTTAAGATGTTATGTTGGTCTAACATGTTCACTAAGTGTACAGGAAAAGAAGCCCTAGGTACACTAGGCACGAAGTCCTGGTCAAGGACTGGGCACGAAGCCCTGGCAAGGAGCTGGGCACCGAAGACATGCTCAGAAGGTGGGCACGAAGTCCTGGTCAAGGACTGGGCACAAAACCCTGGAAAGGAGCTGTGCACCGAAGACCTGCTCGGAAGGTGGGCACGAAGACCTGGTCAGGTGCATCGAGCAAAAGTCCAACTGGAGGAACCGGTTGGCAAAAGGTAAACTCTCTTGAGAAGAGTAGGTGAGGACGCGTTCCCCGTCGAGGGAACAGTAGGCGTCGGTTCGACCTAGGGTTCCATTTTAGGAGACCCAAAATCAGAACCAAGACAGCTACGACTGTAAGAAATTATCTAACACTCTTACTTTGTTGTTTTGGAACTAACCCTGGATGCAGGACTGAAGGAACGAGTTTCTGCAGCTTAGAACGCCCCAAAGGAGAGAGGCAACAGCTGAGCAGGGCGCCTTGGAGGTGCCGGGCGCCCCCAAGGACAAAGCAAACAACAAAGAAAAGAGTTGCCTCGAAACTGCTCTAAAGCAGGGCGCCCTGGAGGTCCCGGGCGCCCTGAGTCAAAGCCAAGAAATGATCCGAAGCAAAGAAGCAACCGTGAAGCCTGTTGACCGAGTCAAGCAGGGCGCCTCGAGTAGCCAGGGCACCCCCAGCAGCCAGGGCACCCCCGTCGGCTCCGAGCTCTATCTTGGAGGGATAAGCTCTAACCGAGTTTCGGATAGGGGTTTGGGGATCTAGAGGCACGTGGAGGGTGCCCCCAACGTCCAAGGCGCCCCCAGGTGCACTATAAAAGGGGTTCAACCCCCAAGGCTTCAGAACACAGTTTTCCAACGCCACAACGCTCTTTGCTCAAGCGCTCTGCTCCGGAAACTTCTGATCTCGAGGTTCTAGCGCCGACGACGACCCAACGCACCGAAGTACGATCCACACCGGGCGTCAGTAACGAAGAGTTAAATTATTTCTTTTACTGGATTACTACTGTACAATTCTCTGTAAACCATTGCGTATTATAGAATTGCCCGCAGTAAACGGTCGAGGACCGTGGCCCTTAGAGTAGGAGCCGACCGTGACTCCGAACCAAGTAAATCCTTGTGTTCGTGTTTGTTTTTGTGTTAATTTTCCGCTGCACATTCTCTTTTCTAATCTGAAACGATTTACGATATTCACCCCCCCCCTCTATCCTATTTTCTTGATCCAACACTGTGTACTTAATGAAACACATTAGATCACAAATAATACTTAATTTTGAACCCTTTTCCAATATCAAAACAAGATTCCATATGGTGCTTCCAGCACCAACATATATCCCTGATTAGTCCTAGAATTCCTAAGTTTATTAGATGTCAACTTTACATCAGATAGTGACCATGATGAAATTATTACCTTTAGATTAATGAACTATGATCACTTATGAACCCTATATGATTTTAACAATTGCTTTGGCTTTTCCATGGGGTAAACTAGGATTCTTGATCGTGGTTTTGATAGCAATATATTTTGGAGTCAACTTACTGACATCCATGAGCCCTATGTGTTGGGACCTTGGCGTTTAGCTAGGGGTGAATAGCTTCTTTATGATTTTGTCTACAGAAATGTTAGCTAAAGCACAAGAATAAAATCAATCAACAAAAGAAATAATGCTAACTCCCTGATTTATTTGGTATTCACCTACGAGAGGTGACTAATCCAAGGATCCACACCACGCAAGCAAGCTTCACTATGATCTTCTCCTTGAAGGTGGAGAAACCTTCACTGTTAGGGCAATCGATCCAAGTATGATATGGAGGATCATGGTTTTGATGTGTGTGGTCAATATGATTAAGTTAGCGTTTGTTGTTGGACTAATATGTGTATGTGTGTGTGAAGGTGTGCAGGTACACATAGACTTGGTTGGATGTCTTCAGGTGAAGGGTGGCATGGAGGCAAGCTGGAGGCTTGTGTGTGCATCCGAGGGACCATGGGCAGAGACGATGAGCCGAAGGACATGGACTTCGAGGCATGCGTGAAGGATGACATGGAGGTAAGCTGGAGGCTTGTGTGCGCATCCGAGGGATAGGAGCCCAAGACGAAGAGAGCGTGAAGGCAACAGATCGAGACTACGGATTGAAGAGTCAACCAAGTTGTGAGGGTCCGAGTGTGAGTGTTTGTACTCGGAAACTAAGCTGGGAGGGTTTGAGTGCGGAGAGAAATGTATTCGGGAAGGTTAACCCTGTTGGAAACCGGATGGCTAGAGAGAGGGGGTGAATATAGCCATTCTCTTGAACCTTTGGCACTTATCAAGATTTCTGCACTCAACTTATCAGTAGCACAGCAGAAGAAGCAAAGGAAAATGAAGCAGTGCAGTAAACTAAAAACAGAAATGAAAGCAAACAAAGACAGCTACCAAGATCACTAATAAGAGGGTTTACAAGGTTCGGGGATAACTTGCCCTTACTCCTTGGCGTGCCCTTAAGGTGGGCGATCTCTTGATCGTCGGCAGATCAAGCCCCAGTGTTCACCGGATATAACGCAACCTCCTTCTCGGTGGAGAAACCTCTCCACAGCGTTTCAAACAAGAATATAGATTTAAGCTTAACGAAACCCAGAGAATACTCTTACTCAGCACCTAGCAAGGACAAGAGCACAGCGAGCTTATCCCGAGCTCCACCCAGCGACGATCTCACGCAAGGACTTCCTCCTTCGTGTCTTCTCACTGTTGGACTCCAAGCTCCTTATTCTTTCCTCCCAGCACTTACGTAAGAGTTGGTTGCTTCTCGATTGCAGTTGCTTGCTCAAAGTGATGAAGACTTTAGAAACACAGCAAGAAAGTTGTGGAGAAACACAAAGCGCAGCAAGAACTTCAGCAAGCTCAACACAGAAAACTGTCTAACACTTCTTTACTTCAGCCAAAGTCTTCTTCTCCTTTTGTTTCTCCACCAAGCATCAGATGACACCATCCCTGCAGCTCCCAGCTGCTCATCTGCCAACGCCAGCTACCACTGAGCTATCCCTGACTCCCTGAGCTTCCCTCAGCCAAGCTCCAGTCTCAGCTCCAGTCTGCAGCTCGGCCGTTGCAACTTGAGATGGAAAAACGGACAAACCTTCTCCAAGGAAAGCCTCCATTGACTTCTCCTTGAGTGTTTGAATCCTCCCCTATCACTTGCAACTTAATCAGACTGTTAAAGCAGTATATCACACAGTAAATCAAATATCAGAAGCAAACAGCAGCGAATCGGATATGGTCAGGCGCGATCAGAGCGTCTGACAGTGCAGTTTGGATTAAAGTAATCGGTCACCGGACCGATCGGAGAACCTCCTGATCGGTCACCAGACTGATCAAGCTGGGTCCAGACCGATCAGGCTCCATCCTGATCGGTCCCCAACGCTCGATTAGAAATCGCGATTTCTTTGAGACTCTCCTGGATCGGTCACCAGACCGATCCCAGGTTGTGGATCGATCACCGGACCGATCCACCCCTTTATTGGGCGATTTTTGAGCTTCGCAGTCCAGACCTCCTGATCGATCACGGGACCGATCAGGAAACATCCTGATCGGTCACCAGACCGATCAGGCTGGGTCCAGACCGATCAGGCTCCGTCCTGATCGATCATAGAGAGGAACCTGCGACACTGGACCGTTCTCCCGAACGTTCTGCACAGTGATCCTGATCGGTCACCAGACCGATCAGGAGCAGTTCAGCAAGGGAACTCAACTTCACTCTTTGCTCCCTGATCGGTCACCAGACCGATCAGGAGCCCATCAGTGGGTGAAACGAATACTCCCTGATCGGTCACCAGACCGATCAGTCATCGCTGGATCGGTCACCAGACCGATCCACGAATGAGCACCGTGCCAACTCCCTGATCGGTCACCAGACCGATCCAGGGGGCTCCAACCACCTTAGCCCTCCAAGCTAAGGATTTCTCACCTAACCCTCCAAGTTGGAAATTTGCACCTAACCCTCCAAGTTAGGACTTTTCACTTGGCCCTCCAAGCTAGGACTTTTCACCCAACTCTTCCGGATTAGTACTTTTCCAAACCTAGCCCTCCAAGCTAGGACCTGACCCTCCAAGCCAGGACTTTTTTCCCTAATTCTCCAAGATGGGAATTTGCACCTAACCCTCCAAGTTAGGACTTTTTACCTAGCCCTCTAAGCTAAGACTTTTCACCTACCTCTTCCGAATTAGGACTTTTCACACACCTAGCCCTCCAAGCTAGGATTTTCAATACCTAACCCTCCAGGTTAGGATTTTTCAACACCTAGTCCTCCAAGCTAGGATTTTCCATACCATGCCTGATCCCCGACCAGGACTTAATCATAATCATCATAATCATAATCAACCTAAACTAAAATCGATGTCAACATCAATACAACAATCAGGGCCAGACTGCATCAACAATCTCCCCCTTTTTGTTGTTTGACAATCCAATTTTAAGTTTAGGGATTCTCAATCAATTGCTCAACTTTGGAATCATAGGGGAATCCAGATCCTCCCCCTACAACATGATCATCCTAAACTTAACCAACCAACACTCTCCCCCTTTGTCGAACACCGAAAAGGGGTCTAGAAGGGCTGTTAAGTATAAACTATACTCCCCCTCAACCCTAGGGGTATCTCAAAACAACAATTTGATTTTTGATAAGCATATGAATGCATATGACAAAACGATATAGACATGGCAAAACAAGCATATGTATCATATGAGCATGACATCATAAGCATGAAGATAGCTATGGATCAAATATGTAGATAACACTCACAGCATCAACAATAGATAACATAAAGTAGAATAACACAAGCATCCAAGTCAGGAGAAATAAGTCATAAACATCTAAAGAAAACACATGATGCAAGACAGATGCATCAAAATCCAGAGACGTGTGGTGCATGACCATAATAAGCAAGTCATGGGGCATACAACCCAAAAGTCAACAGACCAAAAATGGTCAAGTACACAGAATCATGAGAGAAACAGCAGATAGCCAAGCTCAAATATCAGGAGGGGGATCGTCATCGTGCATGAGGTCATCCATCGTGGCATCAACGGTCCTGGGCGCGGTACTGGCAGAGGGCGCACCTCCAGGGAATGTGTGTTGGCGCCACTCATCATACCATGTCCGCTGCAATGTCTGGACCTCAGAGACAGTAGACTCCACCCCGGTCAATCTGCGATCGAATGAGCTGAACTCCGAGCGGATCTCCTCTCGATGAAGCCCTCCTAAATGAAGATCCTGCTGAATGGTCCACTCGAGCTCTGAAATCTGCCAGCGTAGATCCGGCTCGGGCTCGTAGTCGTACTCGGCGTCAGCAGCAGGAGCCTCATGAGGTGCAACAGCCTCTGGTGGTGCCTGAAAATGTGGTGCTCCCCCAGGTAGATCACCAAGCCCTCTCCCATCCTTCCATACTAGGACCCCATCGCGCTCACGAATGATAATGCCAGATTTCGCAAATGCCCGCCGACCGAGCCGACAATCCTGTCTGACCATGGGCATGGCCTTGCCTTTGGTGACATCAACACCAACTGACATAAGCCAGTCAGTGATGATATGACCAAACGGCATATAGACCGTGCGATGGCTCGGCTCACGATAGGACAGGATGGACTGGAAGATGCTCTCTATGATGTCGAAGTCCATCTGGCGGTGCATGCCGTAGAGCATAAGGCAGTGATAGGGTCGAATCTCAGTCAAAGGCTTTGAAGTGATGGGTAAGATGCTGTTTGTGATTATCTTGAAAAGGACGTAGTCAACTGGAGCAAGTCGTAGGGCTGCAAAGGTAGGGAAGTCAGGACTCAACTCATCAAGACCGGCCGGGCGGGGATGGCCAAAGAAGTGCTGATAGATGGAGTCGGGGGTAACATCTGCAAATGGGGCCAGCAGAGGATCAGGGAGCTCGGGATAGATCGAATAGAGGTTAGGCGATCGTCGGCCTCCTAAGTACTCCGCTAAAATCTCATACGAGAAATCAAGGTTCTTTTTGCCGACTCGAGTAGTGAACTCGAAACCCCCTTGAGGACCTTGCTGTAGATTGTTGTAGAATTCAAAGACTAGGTCGAAGTTGATAGTTCTTTCCAAGGAAAGAAGGAAACCTAGATTGTAGAAAGTGACAATCTCCATGATGAAGGGACAGTACTGAGTCAGAAATGGAACGTCAATGGATCGGCAGGGAAGTAGCTTGAAGGTACGAGATTGATATGCCTGCTCACATGCGGCATTAGGAAAACGAGAGCTAGAAGAAGGCTGTGGCCTTCTGGAAGGGGCAGAGGAAGAGGGGGTTTTCCCCCTCGAACTGCCTTCCGCAGTTTCCTTGCCTTTGGAAGATTTTCTAAAGAGTTGGATTGATCAGGACACAGGATTTAATCAATTTGGACAATGTTGATACGAGTATAGGTCGAATCACAACAATTCAAGAATTGATCATCAAAGGGAAAACCCAATCAGAGAATGCAATCAAGACACAATGATCAAACGAACACATTTTAATCAGAAGATAGAAGTGATCAATAGCAAGATAGAACACAGATGAGTCACGGCACATAGAAGAGGGTCATGGCACCACACCAAGAACAAACACCAAACCATGATTAGCCTCAAAACACAATCTTATGAACTGATTTGCAAGAAAATCGAAGCCAATAACTCACTTTGGTGCCATTGGTGAGGTTCTTGAGGTTTGAAAGGAAAAACTTGCGCGGGAGGAGGCCTCGACACAAAGCAGAGACGCAGAAAAACTCGGAGCAAGTAGAGAGCTTGCAGGAACCAGGAAGATGCCCGTAGTGACCTTTGTAAGAGCTCTCACGCACGAGAAAGAGGGGAACTCAAGAACACTCTCACTTAGGATGAAAAGGCACAAGTGGGAGATTTTTCGGCGCTAGGGTTCGGCAATGGTAAGTTTTCGCGAAGTTAATCGGTTGGTGGATCGGTCCACCAACCGCCATTTAATGCGTCTGAACGGATCACCGTTCGATTTGATCGCACCCAGACCAATCAGGCTATAGCCTGATCGGACTGACCTGGGCCTGATCGGTCGGGTGACCGATCAGGTGCGCTCTTGATCGGTCGGCTGATCGATCAGGACACGAACAGTAGGGTTCGGAGAGAAACCTGTGAGCCCCCTGATCGGTTTGCGGACCGATCACCAGAGGGGGCCAGATCGGTCCGGGGACCGATCCAGGCTGGCTCAGGAAGGTTGATCAGAATTTCGTGAAGTGACTGAAACCCCTCGGATCGGTCTGTGGACCGATCATTGCAGAGTGGAGCCAGATCGGTCCGTGGACCGATCAGCCCTACTCCTAATCGGTCGGGTGACCGATCAGGGTTCCTGAAACTCCCAGGTTCGATCTGAAACATTCAGTTTCAGATTTTCTGAACTTTCCAACGAGATCTGATGAAGTTTATCGAACTTGGACATGATCTCATGACTAAAATTGATCCCTGAACTAGAATCAAGAGTCATTATAGGTTCAACAATCACTTTGCTCCATCCAAATGGAGTCAAACACAATCAACAATCATTCAAGCAAATTCAATCAAGTTTTGTTCCCAATCCAAGTTTCCAATCAAGTTTCCTTGATTGGAATGTCTAAGTATGTTCATGGAGCCATATACACATATGTTATGCAATGGTTTTCCCCATACTTGGTCACCGAAGTGATTATTATCTCGTCAACTCAATTTCTCAAGGGATGCATTGACATTTTGAGAAATTTAGTTGATCCTAACATCTCACCCCATATCTAGCAAACAAAAACGTTTTGTTAAACCTTATAGTTTGTGTGAGATGTCCCCAAAGTTACCTAATTATTTCCCAACAATTTCGAAATAACCATGAAGGGTTTGAAAGCATTTTGAAATTCATTAAGCACGACACATTCTCAACTCCCATCTTAGGAAACTAAACTCATTTTCGGGGAGTGGTTTAGTGAAAATGTCAGCTAGATTTGACTTGGACTCTACATGAGAGAGTACAATATCTCCCCTAGCTACATGATCCCTAATGAAGTGGTGACGTACCTCAATGTGTTTGGTCCTAGAATGATGGACTGGATTCTTGGTTAGGTTAATTGTGCTAATGTTATCACATAACACTTGCACACCCTTGTAACTCAATCCATAGTCCTCTTAAGTATGTATCATCCACAACAATTGTGATACACTCTCTCCCATAGCAATATATTCTGCCTTGGTCGTGGAGAGAGCAACACAGTGTTGCTTCCGACTTGACCAACTTACTAAGGATGAACCTAAGAATTGGCAACCCCCACTTGTGCTTTTCCGGTCCAACTTACATCCAGCGTAGTCGGAATCCGTATAGCCAATTAGATCAAATGATTCAGTACGGCGGTACTATAGACCGACTCCCATTGTGCCTTTGAGATATCTCAAAATTCTCTTAACAACGATTAGATGAGACTCCTTGGCACACACTTGATACCTAGCACACATATCCACAGCAAATAGAATATCCGGTCGACTAGCTGTGAGGTATAGCAAACTACCTATCATGCTTCGATATTGAGTCAAATCAACGGGTTTACCACTCTCATCATTGTCTAATTTTGTGTTTGTAGCCATGGGAGTGGTTACCTCTTTTGAATCACTAATGTTAAATTTTCGAAGCATTTCTTGTGTGTATTTTGATTGGTGTACATGGATACCATCGCGAGTTTGCTTGATTTCAAGTCCAAGGAAGAAAGTCAACTCTCCCACTAGACTCATTTCAAATTCACTCTCCATGTGTCCAATGAACTCATTTAAATAGCCCCTATTGTTTGAGCCACAAATTATGTCATCGACATATACTTGGGCTACAAAAATATTATCACCATCTCTGCGTAGAAATAGTGTAGGGTTTATTTGGCCTCTAACAAAGCCCTTCTCAATTAGGAACATCGACAACCGCTCATACCAAGCCCGGGGTGCTTGTTTAAGGCCATAAAGTGCCTTTTTGAGCTTGAACACGTGGTTTAGAAATTCGGAACTCTCAAACCCCGGTGGTTGTTCGACATAGACCTCTTCCCTAATTAGACCATTTAGAAAGGCCGATTTGACGTCCATTTGATATAATTTGGAACCACGATGTGCTGCAAATGCAAGCATCAATCGGATGGACTCTAATCGTGCCACGGGAGCATAAGTCTCATCATAATCAAGGCCTTCAACTTGACTATAGCCCTTGGCTACCAAGCGTGCCTTGTTTCTAATGATTTCTCCCTTATGGTTCAATTTGTTCTTGAAGACCCATTTGGTTCCAATGATGGTGGTCTTCTTAGGTCTAGGGACTAAGTCCCAAACTTGACTCCTTTCGAATTGACCTAGTTCATCTTGCATTGCAATAATCCAATCAGGATCATTTAATGCTTCATCAATTTTTCTAGGTTCAATTTCGGAAATTAGGGCAACTTCATTAGCCTCATTCCGGAAGAATGATCTAGTTCTAACCCCATGATGGATGTCTCCAACAATTTGGTCTTGAGGATGACTAGAGGCTAATCTAACTTGCCTTGGTGTTGCTGGTGCTTCGTGAATAGGTTCACTAGACACAAGTTCAGCCTCAGGATCCAGCTGATCAATGGGTTGTCTAGGCTCACCGTCATCGGATTCATCACCATTAACAACATTTGGACTTTCATTCAAACTTAGTCTCCTAAGTTCGAATTGGACTTCATCTTCTGGTTGACCATTGACTTTTGGAATTTCTTCAAAGACAACATCAGAAGATTCTTCAACTAGTCTAGACTTCTTGTTGTAGACTCGATAGGCTTTGCTAACCAGGGAGTACCCGACTAGTATCCCTTCATCAGCCTTAACCGTGAACTTTCCAAGATGATCCTTGGTGTTTAGAATGAACACCTTACAACCAAACACCCGAAGGTGTTTAATCGTAGGTGGTTTTCCAAACCAAAGTTCATGGGGAGTCTTTCCTAAAAACCTATGAATGAGGACCCGGTTTTGAACATAGCAAGCTGTATTTACAGCTTCAGCCCATAAGTAATTCGGGAGTGAGTACTCATTGAGCATGCTTCGTGCTGCCTCATGAAGTACACGGTTCTTCCTCTCAACAACACCATTTTGTTGTGGTGTCCTAGCAGTAGAGAACTCATGTCTATAACCCCTATCTTGACAAAATTCTAAAAACCTTTGATTTTGAAATTCACCTCCATGGTCACTTCTAATTGTCTTAATTGTTAAAGATTTCTCATTTTCTACCCTTCTACAAAAAGAAATGAAAACATCTAAGGTTTGGTCCTTATATTTTAAAAAGTAAGTCCATGTATATCTAGTGAAGTCATCAATGATCACAAAGCAATATCTACTCCCATTCAATGATATGATAGTACTACAATCAAATAGATCCATATGAAGTAAATCTAATGCAGTAGAAGTACTTACAGCGCTTTTACCTTTATGTGCAGATTTTGTTTGCTTACCCATTTGACATGCATCACAAAGTCTATCTTTCTCATACTTGATGCTTGGTAAGCCACGAACCAATCCCTTGTTGGCCAACTTCCGGATGTTCTTCATGTTCACATGTGCTAGTCTCCGATGCCAAAGGGTGGACTCTTCTTCTTTTGACATGAAACACTTAGCAAAAGCATTAGTAGCACTTTTAAATGAAACTTGATAGATATTGTCTACTCTTTCTCCTACTAGTACCGTGTCCAAGGTGTCATGTTGTCTAACTAGACATTTACTTGGTTGGAAATCAATTGTGTAACCCGTGTCACACAATTGACTCACACTTAGGAGATTAAATTTCATCCACTTGACTAGAAGGACATTTAAAATTCTAAGACATTTGGATATTTGAATGTCTCCTATTCCTATGACCTTAAGACTACCATTGTTACCAAATTATACATTACCTCTACTTTTCTTGTGAAGTGTGGTAAACAATGATCTATCCCCGGTCATGTGTTTGGAGCATCCACTATCAACGAACCAAGTTGATAGATGCTCCCCCTCAATAATAACCTACACAATTCGAAAAATAGAAGTTTTAGGTACCCAAACCTTGGGACCTAAAGCATCAACTAAACAAGACTTATGTAGCGACTCGCCTTCTCCTGCCTTAGACGGATCGTTACTTTTGTCTACTTCTCGACTCTAATGCACGACTAAAAATGCGGAAATCTTTATTTTTTCGTTTTAATCTATCTAAGAATGATATTCTAACTTAAATAGTCATGCATGATACCATGTCACACTTTCTTTCTCAAAAACTCGTAAAAAAATACTTATTGAAACTTGCCTCGCCCAACTCAGCTTACGGGTATCAGTCGACTGATACTGTACCAGTCGACTGATAAGTCTGAAACCTGTTTTCCAGATTCGAAGCCTTGTTTCAAAACTCCACCAAACCTATACTTTCGAGCCATATAAAATCATGACACCATTTCTATACTCTATACCAGTTTTCTAAACAATTTAGCCAATCAAAACGAATCCATAAACTTGAAATTAGGACTTTTGCGGAATTTAGCAAGTTATGAAAAATCTACATAGGCTTTAAGCTAGAGTTTGTACCAAACTTAACTTCTAACCATTGAAACTCATCACACAAAATTCTGAAACATTCCTAAGGCATTATCAAATGAGAAAGTAACTTTTCTAAACATACTTAAGCAATAAAAACTTGATTCAAAGGGAAATTAATACTATCTTGGCACATGCATCTATTTCTCTAACAAAGTATCAATATTTCAAACTACTCACACTTCTACTCATCCAATGCAATCATAAGGATATGTATGCTAAATGAAATGACATGGAATCTTTACTCTAAGAAATTTAGCATGTAAAACTATCCAAAGCTTAAATGTTCGCTAAACTCCAAAAGGCAAGAACTTGAAATTTGAATAAACTAAAACATTGTAATTCAAATAACTAAATTGTCTCGTCTCAAGGATCTCTCCAAAATCAGCCACCACACACACTTTACTCAGCACCGCCTCGTCGCCTTCCTTCAGAATTGCTTGCCTTTACCTTTATCTGTAGTAAGAGGAAATGCAACTAGTAAGCAAAAAGCTTAGTAAGTACTACTAGCTCACAAAATCTCAAAATGTGCAAACATGCTTCTTGAACAATATGAAAATCATATGAGATACTTATATGCTTGAAAGAAAACTAAGAACATGTATAACTCAAAACATGCATACTCAAGCATTAATAAATCTCAATTTACTTTTCTTGGCTCAACTTGAAACTTTAGCTATTCTTTAACTTTTTGAAAACTTTCTTAAACTTTAGAAACTTTGCTAAAGCATATACTTGAAAATAATAATCACTCGGATCCACTGAAGACGTAAGTACCATCTCATGCGCATTCCTTAAAAGGTTGGGGTAGCGAGCCACCAATCCTAATAGAGCAGACCTTGGTCTACCAAGGCCAAGACCTTGGAATTGGACACCTGGATTTCTTTAACGACGCCCTTGGACGCCGGGTACTGGCCTTAGAAAATAAAATAGCTTTTCTTTCTTTTCTTTCTTATCTGTAAATGCCTTGGCATTTTCTCGAGCACCTTGCGTGCTAAAATCCCTAAGTCTTGACTTTTGGGGATTTCTTAAGGCCTTGGCCTTTTCTTTTCTTATCTTTATCTTCTCTTTTCTTTTCTCATAACTTTCTTAGCCCCTAATCTCACATAGGGTGCTTTATCAAACTTATACAAGCATATAATGAACTAAGATCACATGCAAAAACTTAAACAAAAAGGAAATATCTCTTTTAAAAACTTTTAAGGGAAATTCTTGCGGAAAAACCGCCTCTTACTGCAGGTGAGCAGTACTTACCTTGATATCTTGGACTTACAACCAAGAACGGCGTCGGAGGTTCCGGAGAAACTCGAAGTCTCGGAGATTTCTTCGCGCTCACGCGTTCCTCTCGTCGTGGGGATTCCGAATATAGGAGAATCTCTCGGAGGAGAGCCTTGGCCGGCCACCGGAGGAAGCCTTAGGGCTTGGTGTGTTTTCGCCCAAGGGAGGAGAGAGAGACGGCGTGAGGGTTTGGGGGAAGAAAATAAAACTTCTCTCCTTAATTATCTATTTATACTTATGGGGGCGAATTTACCTAATTATACCTTATCTATTGTTTCGCTCAATCTGTTTCAACAAACCAACCCAGCGCAGCTGGTCCGCCCAGTTGTCTCTCACAGCTAGGTGAAGGGTTCGATTCCCACCTATGCGATTTCTTGATTTTAACCCTTTTTGCCACTTTCGTTTACGGAAAAATTCCATAAAAATATCCATAAATTCGGAATAAATTCTAAGATATTTCTAAAATTAGTTTCGAGAATTTTGGGGCGTTACAATCCCCCATACCTTATGAAAAGTTCGTCCTCGAACTTAGAATAATTCTGGATATCTTTCTCTCATGCTGTCCTCACGTTCCCAAGTAGTCTCCTCATGCTTTTGATTCTGCCAGATGACCTTCACTAGTGGCACTTCTTTGTTTCTTAATCTTTTAACTGCTTTGTCCACTATCTGTGTCGGTCTGCTCTCATAGCTAAGATCTTCTTGGATCTGTACTGACTGAGGCTGAATCACTTGGCTAGGATCGTGAATACACTTCTTTAGCATAGAGACATGAAAGGTACTGTGGGTAGCTGACATCTCCTCTGGTAGGTCCAGCTCATATGCTACCTTACCAACCCTCTTTATGATCTTGTAGGGTCCTATGTAGCGAGGACTTAGCTTGCCCTTCTTGCTAAATCTCACCACTCCCTTCATGGGAGCGACCTTGAGAAATACTGAATCTCCAACTTGGAATTCAAGTGGCCTACGGCGTGTGTCAGCATAACTTTTCTGTCTACTCTGGGCAGTCTCAATCCTCTGGCGGATCATCTGGATAGCCTGAGTGGTCTCATCTATAAGCTCAGTCTGGCTGTCTAGTCCTGACTCTATCTCTTTCTTCTCACCAGCTTCTTGCCAACATATGGGTGATCTGCATTTTCTGCCATACAATGCCTCATAAGGCGCCATCCTGATGGTGGCCTGATAGCTATTGTTGTAGGCAAACTCAGCTAAGCACAGAAATTTGCACCAACTACCTTTAAAGTCCAACGCACAAGCCCTGAGCATGTCTTCTAAAATCTGATTTACTCTCTCTGTTTGTCCATCTGTCTGGGGATGGAAAGCTGTGCTGAACTGAAGTCTGGTGCCTAGGGCGTCCTGAACACACCTCCAAAAATGGGAGAAGAACCGCCCATCTCTGTCAGACACGATTGACCTCGGAACTCCGTGAAGCCTGATCACTTCTTTCACGTACAGCTGTGCTAATTGCTCTACCGAATGCGATAACTTGATGGCTAGGAAGTGGGCAGACTTGGTCAATCTGTCCACTATCACCCATATTGCATCGTGTCCATGGGTGGTCCTTGGGAGACCTGTGATAAAATCCATGGATATCTCTTCCCACTTCCACTCTGGAATGGGAAGAGGCTGCAGAACTCCTCCTGGTCTCTGGTGCTCTGCTTTGACTCTCTGGCAGGTCAAGCAGGTACTGATATATCTGGCCACGTCTCGCTTGAGTCCAGACCACCAGAATCTTTGCTTTACATCTTGGTACATCTTAGTAGAACCAGGGTGCATAGAGTACGGGGTACTGTGGGCTTCTTCTAAAATATTCTTTCTTAGTTCCTCATCATTGGGGACGCAAAGGCGGTCTCCAAGATAGAGGATGCCACTATCTGATACTCGAAACTCTGAATTTTCTGCCTCTTGGATCTCCTGCTTGATCTTCTGGATCTCTGGGTCTTGACTTTGCTTTCTTTGTATATCCACAAGCAGGGTTGACTCTAGAGTCAATGCAGAAAGTTGCCCAATTATTACCTCGACTCCAAAATCCTTTATTTCTTTCTGAAGTGGTAGGGACAGTGATGATAGGGACATCAGTGCTACGCAGGATTTCCTGCTCAGTGCATCTGCCACTTTATTAGCTTTACCTGGGTGGTAAAGGATTTCACAGTCATAATCTTTGACCAACTCTAGCCACCTGCGCTGCCTCATATTCAGATCCTTCTGAGTGAAGAAGTACTTCAAACTCTGATGGTCTGTGAAGATTCTGCACTGCACTCCATACCGGTAGTGTCTCCAGAGCTTCAGTGCAAAAACCACAGCTGCTAGCTCAAGGTCGTGTGTAGGGTAATTCTTCTCATAGTCCTTGAGCTGTCTGGAGGCATATGCTATTACCTTTCCTTCTTGCATGAGGACAGCTCCAAGGCCCATCTTGGATGCATCACTGTAGATGTTAAAGGCCTTGTCACTCTCTGGAACAGTCAGGATGGGAGCACTAGTCAATCTTTTCTTCAGTTCTAGGAAGCTGTGCTCGCATTTATCTGACCACTCAAACGTCTGGTTCTTTCTGGTCAGGGCTGTGAGAGGAGAGGCTATTCTGGAAAAGTCCTCCACAAATTTTCTGTAATATCCTGCCAGGCCTAAGAAGCTTCTGATTTCACTGGCATTCTTGGGTCTACACCAGTGGCTGACTGCTTCTATCTTGGCTGGATCAACTTGAATGCCTTCTTTGGATACAATGTGGCCTAGGAAGGCCACCTGATCAAGCCAAAACTCACACTTTGAGAATTTGGCGTACAATTCCTTCTGGTGTAAGGTTTGCAACACTATCTTCAGGTGTTCTTCATGTTCTTTCCGAGTCTTTGAATACACTAGGATATCATCAATGAAGGCAATGACGAACTTGTCCAGAAAATCCTTGAACACTCTATTCATTAGATCCATAAACGTCGCAGGGGCGTTTGTCACTCCAAAGGGCATGACCACAAACTCATAGTGCCCATATCTTGTACTGAAAGCAGTCCTTGGCACATCACTCTCCTTCACTCTGAGCTGATGGTAACCTGATCGCAGATCTATCTTGGAGAACACTGTGGCTCCCTTCAGCTGATCAAATAAATCATCTATCCTTGGCAAAGTATATCTGTTCTTGATGGTTACCTTATTCAAAGCTCGATAATCTATGCACATTCGCATAGATCCATCTTTCTTCTTGACCAACAATACAGGAGCTCCCCAAGGTGAATGACTAGGGCGGATGAAACCCTTGTCAAGCAGCTCTTGCAATTGTTCTTGTAATTCTTTCAGTTCTGCTGGTGCCATGCGATAAGGTGCCTTCGAAATTGGGTTGGTTCCTGGGGCCAACTCAATTTCAAACTCAATTTCCCGATTGGGAAGGAGTCCTGGTAACTCTTCAGGAAACACCTCAGGATAGTCACAGACTACCCTCACTTCTTCTCTCTTCAATCCTTCTCCTTGACTTGCATCCACTATATGAGCTAGAAAACCAGAGCACCCCTTCTCTAACATTCTCTGAGCTTGTAAGGTAGATAGGAACCTATTTATCTTTCTCCTTGGGTCTCCAATAAACTCAAATGAAGGTTCTGCTTCCGGTGTGAACTTGACTTTTCTCTTGCGGCAGTCTATAGAAGCATTATACTTGCTCAAGAAGTCCATTCCTAAAATGACATCGTAATCCTTCATTTCAAGGACTACCAAGTCACTGTAGAGCTCTCGGTTGGAAATCTAGATTGATACTGCCCTTAGCCTCTCAGTAGAGGCCATCACTTCCCCTGACGGTAAGGTTGTTAAGAACTTCATCGTTCAACCTTTCTGGTGGCCTTTATACTGTTTAAGTAGTGCTCAGTGATCAAAGCACTACTTATTAGTTCTTCGGAGGTTTGCAGCCTCTTAACACCGCTAGCCCCCTTTAACGCTATCTCAGGCCTTAACATCTTGAGCATTAGCCTAACTATCTCTTTTTCTGTGCTAACTAGCTCTGGGCACAGATGAGCTAACCGCTTAAACATCTTCACTGCTTCATCCACGGATAGTTCTCCTTGTCTAAACTCCGTGAATTCATCATAAGGCTTGTTGGTTACTTGCATGTGAAAGTATTCTTCGAAGAACTCAGTCTCGAAGTCGGCTCATGTCATCTGGCTGACATTTCTCTTGGCCTTGACTCTCTTCCACTATATTCTAGCATCTCCCGTAAGGCAGAAAGATGCACACATTATCTTCTCTACCTCATGCCAGTCCAGTAGCCCTACTATTCTTTCCAACGTTTTGAACCATGCTTAAGCATCCCATGGTTTGCTTGTGCCTGGGAAGTTCCCTGGCTTCAGTTTCTTCTACTGAATGAGGTACGCTTCTTGCCTTACCCCCCTTGCCGGACTACAGATGTAATCGATGGGTCTTCGATCACAACTTGTGCCACTACATTCGCCACCGGCGAGGTAATAATAACGACTTGCTGGTTAGCCATCCTAGTGGCAATAACTTACTGTTGTTCTGCTAACTGTCTCTGTAACTGAGCCACCACGTCTAAGAGATTTGGTGGGGGTACTGACTCGGTTGCCTCTTGCCCTCTAGGAGCTTGCTCCTCGTTTTGGGCCTTTCTAGGACGTCCTCAAATGTATAACTTAACACTTAATGGTAATGTTCCCAAACTTGCTTTAGGATATAACAAGACCTTGGTCTTGATTCTTATCTCACTTCTTAGTCCTAGAACTCGTTCTAGGGCTTAGTAAGACCTTGGTCTTACTCAAAACTTTTATCAAGCACCTTACGTGCCATAATCCCAAAACTTACTTTTGGGCAAATCAAGTAAGTACTTAAGCATTTCTCTAATATCCATTCTAGGGATTAAACATGATTCCGTGATACTAAGGTATTAAACATGCTTCCTTGTTCTATGCACATATGAGTAAGTACTTAAGCATTTCTCTATACTGCAATTAAGTAAAGGAGCAATAGAAAAACTGAAACTTAAAGCTTTCTTACTTGGAGACGGCAAGGTTGATGCTGATGTGTGTGTGATGCTGGAGAATGGGAACTGCTCTGATACCACCTGTAGCGACCCGCCTTCTCCTGCCTTAGACGGATCGTTACTTTTGTCTACTTCTCGACTCTAATGCACGACTAAAAATGCGGAAATCTTTGTTTTTTCTTTTTAATCTATCTAAGAATGATATTCTAACTTAAATAGTCATGCATGATACCATGTCACACTTTCTTTCTCAAAAACTCGTAAAAAAATACTTATTGAAACTTGCCTCGCCCAACTCAGCTTACGGGTATCAGTCGACTGATACTGTACCAGTCGACTGATAAGTCTGAAACCTATTTTCCAGATTCGAAGCCTTGTTTCAAAACTCCACCAAACCTATACTTTCGAGCCATATAAAATCATGACACCATTTCTATACTCTATACCAGTTTTCTAAACAATTTAGCCAATCAAAACGAATCCATAAACTTGAAATTAGGACTTTTGCGGAATTTAGCAAGTTATGAAAAATCTACATAGGCTTTAAGCTAGAGTTTGTACCAAACTTAACTTCTAACCATTGAAACTCATCACACAAAATTCTGAAACATCCCTAAGGCATTATCAAATGAGAAAGCAACTTTTCTAAACATACTTAAGCAATAAAAACTTGATTCAAAGGGAAATTAATACTATCTTGGCACATGCATCTATTTCTCTAACAAAGTATCAATATTTCAAACTACTCACACTTCTACTCATCCAATGCAATCATAAGGATATGTATGCTAAATGAAATGACATGGAATCTTTACTCTAAGAAATTTAGCATGTAAAACTATCCAAAGCTTAAATGTTCGCTAAACTCCATAAGGCAAGAACTTGAAATTTGAATAAACTAAAACATTGTAATTCAAATAACTAAATTGTCTCGTCTCAAGGATCTCTCCAAAATCAGCCACCACACACACTTTACTCAGCACCGCCTCATCGCCTTCCTTCAGAATTGCTTGCCTTTACCTTTATCTGTAGTAAGAGGAAATGCAACTAGTAAGCAAAAAGCTTAGTAAGTACTACTAGCTCACAAAATCTCAAAATGTGCAAACATGCTTCTTGAACAATATGAAAATCATATGAGATACTTATATGCTTGAAAGAAAACTAAGAACATGTATAACTCAAAACATGCATACTCAAGCATTAATAAATCTCAATTTACTTTTCTTGGCTCAACTTGAAACTTTAGCTATTCTTTAACTTTTTGAAAACTTTCTTAAACTTTAGAAACTTTGCTAAAGCATATACTTGAAAATAATAATCACTCGGATCCACTGAAGACGTAAGTACCATCTCATGCGCGTTCCTTAAAAGGTTGGGGTAGCGAGCCACCAATCCTAATAGAGCAGACCTTGGTCTACCAGGGCCAAGACCTTGGAATTGGACACCTGGATTTCTTTAACGACGCCCTTGGACGCCGGGTACTGGCCTTAGAAAATAAAATAGCTTTTCTTTCTTTTCTTTCTTATCTGTAAATGCCTTGGCATTTTCTCGAGCACCTTGCGTGCTAAAATCCCTAAGTCTTGACTTTTGGGGATTTCTTAAGGCCTTGGCCTTTTCTTTTCTTATCTTTATCTTCTCTTTTCTTTTCTCATAACTTTCTTAGCCCCTAATCTCACATAGGGTGCTTTATCAAACTTATACAAGCATATAATGAACTAAGATCACATGCAAAAACTTAAACAAAAAGGAAATATCTCTTTTAAAAACTTTTAAGGGAAATTCTTGCGGAAAAACCGCCTCTTACTGCAGGTGAGCAGTACTTACCTTGATATCTTGGACTTACAACCAAGAACGACGTCGGAGGTTCCGGAGAAACTCGAAGTCTCGGAGATTTCTTCGCGCTCACGCGTTCCTCTCGTCGTGGGGATTCCGAATATAGGAGAATCTCTCGGAGGAGAGCCTTGGCCGGCCACCGGAGGAAGCCTTAGGGCTTGGTGTGTTTTCGCCCAAGGGAGGAGAGAGAGACGGCGTGAGGGTTTGGGGGAAGAAAATAAAACTTCTCTCCTTAATTATCTATTTATACTTATGGGGGCGAATTTACCTAATTATACCTTATCTATTGTTTCGCTCAATCTGTTTCAACAAACCAACCCAGCGCAGCTGGTCCGCCCACTCGTCTCTCACAGCTAGGTGAAGGGTTCGATTCCCACCTATGCGATTTCTTGATTTTAACCCTTTTTGCCACTTTCGTTTACGGAAAAATTCCATAAAAATATCCATAAATTCTGAATAAATTCTAAGATATTTCTAAAATTAGTTTTGAGAATTTTGGGGCGTTACAACTTAGGCACCCATGCCTTGACAACTTTCTTTTGAATTTTGGGTGTCCTAGATTGTCTCATATCAGTCCTAGACATGAGAGACACAAATGAGGGTTCCTTAGGACGGTAACCAATACCGGCCCTATTGTAAACTGCCCTTTGGGCATTCAAAATCATATCTAGGATTTTAGAGCTAGTTGAGAACTTCTCAAGAATAGTCTTGAGTCTCTCAACTTCACTCTTTAATGATTTGTTCTCTTCTACTAACAAGTCATCATGCAAGTCATTGACTTCCTCAACCTTAGAGGATTTCAACTTTTCAACTTTAAGTTTCAAAGACTTAATCTCATCTTCTAACAATTCAACATGCAAATCATCAATGTTATCATCTCTAGATAATTTCAATTGATTAATTTCTAATTGTAATGCTTTAACCTTATTCTTTGATTTCTTAAGCATACTAGTTAAACATGCAATTGCTCTATAACATTTTTCAAGCTCGGGAGAAGTTACCTCTTCATCATCCGAAGATGATGAAGCCGCGTTTGAGGAACTTGAAGATTCATCACTGCTCTCCTCTCTAAGAGCCATAAGTGCCACATGCCTTGTGCTCTTCTCCTCCTTCTCTTCATCGGATGAACTTGAGGATGACTCAACCCAAGTGGCCTTCAAGGCCTTCTTCTTCTTCTTGAATTTCTCTTCTTTCTTTTTGGATTTCTCCTCCTTCTTCTTAAGTTTTGGACATTCATTCTTGAAATGTCCTTTCCTACCACACTCAAAGCAAGATGCATTAGTCTTATCAAGTTTAACTTCACTAGAGTTACCTCTACTCTTGAAACGTCGATCCCTTCGCATCATCCTTCGCACGAAGTTCGCCATCTTGGAGGAAGAAGAGCCGCTGCCATCTTCCTCGGAATCGGACTCGGATTCAGAAGAGGATGAAGACGAAGAGACCTCCTTCTCCTTCTTCGTCTTGTTTGACCGGTCACCTGCAACTAAGGCAATCCCCTTCTCCTTGGGGCCTTTGTTAGCCATTTCATGCAATTCCATCTCACAAAATAGATCATCTAATTTTACAATGGATAGATCCTTGGAAACTTTGTAGGCATCCACCATGGATGACCACAAAGCATTCCTTGGAAAGGCTTTCAAGACATACCTCACAAGGTTGCGATTCTCGACCTTTTCATCAATCGAATGAAGCCCATTGAGGACTTCCTTGAACCGACTATGAAGCTCACTTACCGATTCATTCTCCTTCATGGAGAGATTTTGAAGTTGATTGAGGAACAAGTCCCTCTTTGCGATTCTTGAATCTCGGGTGCCCTCATGGAGTTCGATGAGCTTGTTCCACAAGTCCTTTGCACTTGTGAAAGGACCAACCATGATGAGTTGGTCTTTGTTCATGCCACATTGTAAAGTGACAACCGCCTTCGCGTCAGCTTCACTCTTCCTAGTTTGTTCAGCAGTCCACCTCCACGATTCGAGTTCTTTGCCTTCATCATCCTTCGGAGGGGTGAATCCCTCCTTCACCGCGAACCAAGTGTGGATATCCATCTTCAAATAATATTCCATCTTTGATCTCCAATATTGAAAGTCGGCGCCATCAAAGAATGGAGGTCGGGTGGTGGAGAAGCCGTCTCTCAAAGTAATCTTGCTGATAACTCTCGGATGTTAAGCTGTAAACAGAGCCCCAAGCTCTGATACCAGTTGTTGGAAACCGGATGGCTAGAGAGGGGGGGGGGTGAATATAGCCAATCTCTTGAACCTTTGGCACTTATCAAGATTTCTGCACTCAACTTATCAGTAGCACAGCGGAAGAAGCAAAGGAAAATGAAGCAGTGCAGTAAACTAAAAACAGAAATGAAAGCAAACAAAGACAGCTACCAAGATCGCTAACAAGAGGGTTTACAAGGTTCGGGGATAACTTGCCCCTACTCCTTGGCGTGCCCTTAAGGTGGGCGATCCCTTGATCGTCGGCAGATCAAGCCCTGGTGTTCACCGGATATAACGCAACCTCCTTCTCGGTGGAGAAACCTCTCCACAGCATTTCAAACAAGAATATAGATTTAAGCTTAATGAAACCCAGAGAATACTCTTACTCAGCACCTAGCAAGGACAAGAGCACAGCGAGCTTATCCCCAGCTCTACCCAGCGACGATCTCACGCAAGGACTCCCTCCTTCGTGTCTTCTCACTGTTGGACTCCAAGCTCCTTGTTCTTTCCTCCCAGCACTTACGTAAGAGTTGGTTGCTTCTCGATTTCAGTTGCTTGCTCAAAGTAATGAAGACTTCAGAAACACAGCAAGCAAGTTGTGGAGAAAGACAAAGCGCAGCAAGAACTTCAGCAAGCTGAACACAGAAAACTGTCTAACACTTCTTTGCTTCAGCCGAAGTCTTCTTCTCCTTTTGTTTCTCCACCAAGCATCAGATGACACCATCCCTGCAGCTCCCAACTGCTCATCTGCCAACGCCAGCTACCACTGAGCTATCCCTGGACTCCCTGAGCTTCCCTCAGCCAAGCTCCAGTCTCAGCTCCAGTCTGCAGCTCGGCCGTTGCAACCTGAGATGGAAAAACGGACAAACCTGCTCCAAGGAAAGCCTCCATTGACTTCTCCTTGAGTTTTTGAATCCTCCCCTGTCACCTGCAGCTTAATCAGACTGTTAGAGCAGTATATCACACAGTAAATCAAATATCAGAAGAAAACAACAGCGAATCGGATATGGTCAGGTGCGATTAGAGCGTCTGACAGTGCAATTTGAATTAAAGTGATCGGTCACCGGACCGATCGGAGAACCTCCTGATCGGTCACCAGACCGATCAGGCTGGTCCAGACCGATCAGGCTCCGTCCTGATTGGTCCCCAACGCTCGATTAGAAATCTCGATTTCTTTGAGACTCTCCTGGATCGGTCACCAGACCGATCCCAGGTTGTGGATCGATCACCGGACCGATCCACCCCTTTATTGGGCGATTTTTGAGCTTCGCAGTCCAGACCTCCTGATCGATCACGGGACCGATGAGGAAACATCCTAATCGGTCACCAGACCGATCAGGCTGGGTCCAGACCGATCAGGCTCCGTCCTGATCGATCATAAAGAGGAACCTGCGACACTGGACCGTTCTCCCGAACGTTCTGCACAGTGATCCTGATCGGTCACCAGACCGATCAGGAGCAGTTCAGCAAGGGAACTCAACTTCACTCTTTGCTCCCTGATCGGTCACCAGACCGATCAGGAGCCAATCAGTGGGTGAAACGAATACTCCCTGATCGGTCACCAGACCGATCAGTCATCGCTGGATCAGTCACCAGACCGATCCACGAAGGAGCACCGTGCCAACTCCCTGATCGGTCACCAGACCGATCCAGGGGGATCCAACCACCTTAGCCCTCCAAGCTAAGGATTTCTCACCTAACCCTCCAAGTTGGGAATTTGCACCTAACCCTCCAAGTTAGGACTTTTCACCTAGCCCTCCAAGCTAGGACTTTTCACCTAGCCCTCCAAGCTAGGACTTTTCACCCAACTCTTCCGGATTAGGACTTTTCCAAACCTAGCCCTCCAAGCTAGGACCTGACCCTCCAAGCCAGGACTTTTTCACCTAATTCTCCAAGATGGGAATTTGCACCTAACCCTCCAAGTTAGGACTTTTCACCTAGCCCTCCAAGCTAGGACTTTTCACCCACCTCTTCCGAATTAGGACTTTTCACACACCTAGCCCTCCAAGCTAGGATTTTCAGCACCTAACCCTCCACGTTAGGATTTTCCAACACCTAGCCCTCCAAGATAGGATTTTCCATACCATGCCTGATCCCCGACCAGTACTTAATCATAATCATCATAATCATAATCAACCTAAACTAAAATCGATGTCAACATCAAAACAACAATCAGGGCCAGACTGCATCAACAAACCCTAGGCTTAGGGAAGGACCAGTCGACTGCTCTGGGAGCAGTTGACTGGTAATGGCTGGTGATTCGAACGTTGGTTGTAACGATCAAATCTGAGTGGGACCAGTCAACTGCCCCAGGGGCAGTTGACTGGTAGCGGCCAGTTAATACTTGAGCTCTATTTAAAGGAGCTCGTTTAAGGCTACTATTCTTTGGCGAATCTTGCTTGGATAGAGTGAGTTAGTAGCCTATTGTGCTCAGGTAGTGTCCAAAGATTGTGGTGAGGTTTCTTCACCCACAAGGAGCTACGAGATCTAGTTGGAGGTACTCCGGGGAATCATCCATCGACGAATTAGGGATCACCTACCTTACGGGCACCCGTGGAGTATGAGTTTTTATCTCTGAACCACGTAAATAGATGCGTTAGCATTGTTTTTATTTGTTTTATTAGATTTCCGCTTTCGCTTGCTAACATTATAGGTAGAGAAATTTGAAAGTTGCTATTCACCCCCTCTAACAAGACAACAACGATCTAAAAAATAGTATCAAAGCGAAGGACCGCTCTTATTGGAATAACCACCAAAGGAGCACAAGCTAAAGGAAAAAATGATGGAAGACAAGTTGGGGGATGATATCAACACACCACCATCCTACGATCATGAAGACTTTGATTATTGGAAAACAAGGATGAAGACTTGGAATGGATTGGGAGTGCATGGTGGTGCTAGAGGAACCATTTGAAATTCCAAAGGATAAGCACGGGAAGAAGCTTCGACCTAGATATTGGGATAAGGAGCAACAAGCACACTCTAGGGCAAATAAGAAGGTAATTGATATATTAGTTAATGTTTTGCCTAATAATGTTTTAAGTGGTGTAGGGGAATATTATATGAGTTGTGGAATAAGCTAGAAGAATTTCATGATAGCCCTACACAAGCTCAAATAGTAGAAGAACCCAAAGAGATAAGTTCAATGGTCCAAGAAGACCAAGGAGAAAAGGAGTTGTCAATTTCGTCAAGTGAAGAGGCACAATTAAGTGAGAGATCATCCACCTCATCAAGAGAAGAAGAGGAGGTGTCAACTTCAAGAATTGAGGGGGAGGAGAGACCCTCATCCATACTGAAGCAAGAGGAAGCTCCAACCTCCACCAAAACCAAATCAAAAGAGCACATCATATGCTTTGGGTGCAACAAGAAGGGGCACTACAAGGACAAGTGTCCGCTAGGTAAAAAGAAGGTAATCCCTAAACCCAAGTCTATTCATTTAAAATCTAATATGGGTTGTAGGGAAAAGAAAGAAAAGAAACACATTAGGTGCTACACTTGTGGGGAGCTAGGACATTACCACACTCAATGTCCAAGGAAAGGAGAGCTCAAGAAGATGGAACACTTAAGAAGATTGGAAAAAGAAGAGAAAAAGAGGAGCTCAAATCAAGGGGGAGCTACAAGGGTAAGGGAGGTAATCCCTAACTCTACTTATGCTTCAAATGTCTTCATCAATGCTAGAAATGTTAATAATTGCTTGTCTATGCGTGTTTTTGGTTTTAAGTATCATGATAGA
This sequence comes from Boesenbergia rotunda, assembly GCA_024364735.1. Lineage (NCBI taxonomy): Eukaryota > Viridiplantae > Streptophyta > Magnoliopsida > Zingiberales > Zingiberaceae > Boesenbergia > Boesenbergia rotunda. The sequence continues at coordinate 106,482 of JAGFNQ010004389.1, read as the reverse complement.
AATAAAAATACTATTGCGTGCCAAAATACCAAAGATTCTATATTTCATGATAAATCTAAGGTTTCTAGACTTAAAGATCAAGACATTAACCCTAAGAAAGGGAGACACATGCCTAGAAAAATAGGTAGATCTAAGAATGATCAAAATAAACATAGTGAACTAAGGTTAGGAATTTAGAAAAGGAAAATCAAGTTTTAAGAGCAAAACTTGATAAATTAGAAAAGAACCTAGATAGACTCATTAGAGGGTCCAAGGGATTAAGTGGGATACCGAAGGATCAATACATTAGAAATGATAGACCGGGTCTAGGATACCACTCTAGGAAGTCAAATGTTAGTAAAATGTCATATTCAAGGATGCCTTATGCTTATGGTAAAGAAAAGGTCAAAAATGACAAGGAAAAGCCATTTAAAGGGAAAAAGGAAGAATTGACCAAGAAAAACATATATAAGGTCAAAAGAGTGATAGTTGAAGGTCAAGAAGCACCGAAAGAGCATCGGTGTGGTCTTGCAATTGTAAGTAAGTTACGTAGGAAGGTAATTAGAACTAGGAGCTCAAGGGGGAGCTCTAGGAGTCAAAATGAGATCCATTGTTAATGGATCTCAGAAGGATTTCTCCTAGGAGATTAGATGGACTATGGAATGTGCCAAAGGGTTTGGAAGACTAAGGTGAGTCTTAATCCTAAGGAATTAGCATATTAAAAGGAGGTTTATGGAGAAAAAGATGAAAATAGGATCATATTGAGATGAAATTGGTGTCTAATGTGTAAATGCCATATAAATCAGTGCTAGGAATGTATTGTGGATAGGCATTGGAAGATACATCAAGGAGAGGCCAAACTTAGGACTTTTGGATAAGTTTAAATGATACAATTTAGGAAAACTTGAATTTCGTGTCAATCTTGGGATCCGGAGTAGTTTTGTTTGAAAACATATTTTTCCCAAGTAGATATAGGCTTCACAAATCTCTCCACGAAATTTCAGATTTTTTGAAGATTTGTGGAATTAATTAGGCATTTCTGAAATTAGGCTGAAAAATTGAAATTCAGGTACCAGTCGATTGGTTCAGAACCAGTAGACTGGTCCAGGTTAATTTGAAACTGGAAACCTTCTGTTCATTTTCCCAGTCGACTGCCCCAGGGGCAGTCGACTGATCCGTGGGTTTTAAATAGAAAAGGCATATTGAATAATAAGAACGTGCAAAATTGGAAGCATAAGAAAGGTTCATGTTACGTTATGAGTTTTTATGTCATGAATTGATATTGCTTATATTATTTGAGATTCATGGATTGCTATTAAATAATAAGATATGCCTTTAGCTTAAAATCTTTGTTTATGCTTTCATATTCATTATATAAAGTCTTACTTCATGATTTAATGTTGATTGTATGGAATAAGGCTTTATTGATATCATGGAATTTAAGGAGGATTGATAAGTGCATATGTATCTAGGGTTAAGAGATAAGAAGGGGAGGATTTTATCATATTAAGAATACATAAGAAAAAGGGGAGAGTTAAGGGCAGTTATATGTGTGAAATGTTAATGAATGGAGTTAAGAGAGATAAGAATGAGGGAAGTTATTGTGCCTGGACCAGTTGACTGATCTTTTGTGAGTTTTTGTTTTGCTCTAGCAGTCGACTGGCTTCCCTTGCAGTCGACTACCCAACTTACATTTTCACTCAAACTCACTCCGAAGTCCATCCTTCGCGTATGCTTTGAAGTCTACTCCCTCAGCTCGCCCCTTGAAATTCTCTTCGCTCGGCTTTCGTCCCTCAGATGTGCACACAAGCACACGGCTTGCCTCCATGCCATCCTTCGCGTATGCCTTTGAAGTCTACTTTCCCGGCTTGCCCTTGATGTCCTCTTCCTTCGGTTCTCGTCCCTCGAATGCGTACTTCATGTGTGATTCACCAAGTCCTGCATGACTTCAACACACATATCAAACTAATATAACACCCTAACTTAATCATATTGACACACACATCAAAACTCATGATCTACCCGATCACACTTGGGTCGATTGCACCAATAATCTCCCCCTTATTTATGTGTGGCACAACAATAACAATTGAAAATTACAGACATAACAATTTAAGAAGTATAAACATGCATCCTCCCCCTTAACCTATGTCTTCATACAAAATTTTCAATTTCTTTTTTTTACATATTCATAAGTTAAGTTACAAAACTAACTTAAACCTCTCAATTCTCCCCCTTTGACACCATCAAAAGGATTGCTCCAAGCAATATTAACCATTGGTATCAAATAGGAATTCCTTTCCTTTTCTGAAAACTCACAAAATCAGAAAACATAAGCACTAGTCGACAGGTGCCTTCGAACTGCAATCCCACAGAAAGTTCAATTGACTACCCTGGGGGGGGGGGTAGTCGACTGATATATATCAGTCTGAAACTTCAGCTTCTGAGTCGAAATTCAGAAATCCATAATAAATTCCATAAAATTCTAAAAATCATGAAATTTTCCAAACATGTTTCTTATGATGCATTCTATCAGAGAAAAATATATTTCATGAAAAATCTAAACATTTTGATTTTTTGACTAAAGCTCAAATTCTTTGAAAATATCCAACTTTGTATCAAACATATACCCTAGTTTTGAAATCATATGTTTGCAAACTTATACCATAGCAAATAAAACACAAAAATGTTTACAAATTATTTGAAATGTCCAACTATGATCTATGGGCAAGATATCAATTAATTAAACATTTGCTTTCCCCATAGTTGGACTATTTTCAATAATGTGATATATCCAATAACCCAACAATATGCCACAAGCATAAGTGAGTTATTTGTATCATCATAATATCTCATGCATTACCTTATTATTGTATTACCCCATGGCCAAATTTACACTTCTACAAAACACATACCAAGTCCTCTTCTTAGAGATGTGAACTCCACTTCGGGTAGAGGCTTGGTAAATATGTCAGCAAGGTTAGACTTTGATTCAACATAATATAATTCAATGTTACCCTTGCCACATGATCCCTAATGAAGTGATGCTTCACTTCTATGTGTTTTTATCGTAAGGTGATGCACCGGATTTTTAGTCAAATTAATAGTGCTCACATTATCACATAAGACTTTGACCTTGGAGTAATGAAGCTCATAATCCTCTAAGGTATGCATGATCCAAAGTAATTAAGCTACAAAACCACCCATTGCCACATATTCGGCCTCAGTTGTTGATAAGGCAACACATGGTTGTTTTTTACTACTCCAACTAACTAGGGATGATCCAATAAACTGACACCCACCACTAGTACTCTTTCTATCTAATTTGCAACCCACATAAGCAGAGTCAGTGTACCCTAATAAATCAATGTTTAGAGTTCTAGGGTACCAAAGACCAACATTAAGAGTGCCCTTAATATACCTTAAAATCCTTTTTACCACTACTAAGTGAGACTCTTTGACATAAGATTGATATCTTGCACACATGCCTACCGTAAATAGTATATCCGGTCAACTAGCGGTGAGATACAACAAACTACCAATCATGCTCCTATATTGTTTTGGATCAACTACCTTCCCCTAATGATTACTATCCATCTTGACATTTATTTCAATGGGAGTAGATGCTACTTCAGCATTTTCCAATCCAAATTCTTGATAAACATGAGTTCCTTCATTTGTTTGCTTGACTTGCAATCATAAAAAGAAAGTCAACTCCCCAACAAGACTCATTTCAAACTCATTTTCCATGTGCTTGATAAATTCATGAAAAAACTCATTATTTATTGACCCAAAAATGATGTCATCAACTTAAACTTGGGCCACAAAAATGTCCTTATCCTTAGATTTTAGAAATAGAGTTGGATCAATTGTTCCCCTTCTAAAACCCTTGGAAACTAAGAAGGATGAGAGTCTTTCATACCAAGCTCGGGGAGCTTGTTTTATCCCATATAAGGCATTTTTCAATTTATAAACATGATTAGGGTAGTCTTTGTTTTCAAAACCGGGTGGTTGTTCTACATACACTTCCTCCTTAATAAGCCCATTAAAAAATGTCGATTTCACATCCATTTCATGAAGTTTAAAATCCATATGGGCGGCATATCCTAATAAGATTCGGATGGACTCTAATCGAGCTACGGGAGCATAAGTTTCATCATAGTCAAGTCCCTCAACTTGATTGAAACCCCTAGTTATCAACCTAGCCTTGTTCCTAGTTACTCTCCCTTGGTCATCCAATTTGTTCCTAAAGACCCATCTTCTTATGACAATTGTACTATCATTTGGCCTTGAAACTAATTCCCATACTTCACTTCTTTCAAATTGGTTTAACTCTTCTTGCATTGCTAGAATCCAATCCGCATCAACTAAGGCTTCGTCTATTGACTTTGGCTAAAGTTGTGATATTAAAGCAATTTGACTAGTATGTTCTCTAAAATAGGATCCAGTCCTTACTCCTTGTTCAACATCTCCAACTACTTAGTCGATAGGATGATCTTGATGTTTCCTTAAAGTCCTATAGATTGTGGACTCATCCACTTTATGATCATCATTGCCTTTCTCATCTTCCGATGCACTTCATTCTCCCCCTTGATCATACCCCCTATGTGTAGGTCTTGAGTTGCTTGGGTAATGTTAGGACCTTGTCGTCTAGCTACAGGGGGGTGAATAGCAACTTTTCGATTTTGCCTACAAGAATGTTAGAGAAAACACAAGACAAAACAATAAACAATAAAAACCAATTCTAACTCCCTGATTTACTTGGTATCTACCTCCAAGAGGTGACTAATCCATGGATCCACACCACACGCACAAGCTCCACTATGAACTTCTCCTTCAAGGTGGATAAACCTTCACAAGATCTTCCCTTCCTCTTGTACAAGATGAAAATTAAAGTAGGAGGAAGAGAATGAGACTTTAAGCACTTAGAATAAGATCTTACACTTAAGAACCGTAACCCTATTCTGCTCCAAAGTCGCTTTTTAAATAGAGGATAGAAATGTTCTTTAAACAGTTCAGCCTCGACGCCAATCGACTGCCCCAAGGGCTGTCGACTGATGCCCAGCCAATGACTAGTCAACGTTTAGCCCAACGGCTATATTTTCGAACTGATCAGTCGACTGGTGCCTAGACCAGTCGACTGATCTTTCTGTGAGTTCTGGCAGTCGAATGCCCTTCCTCCAGTCGACTGCCCAGCTTACATTTCCACTCAAACTCACACCGAAGACCACCCTTATCGTATGCCTTATAGTCCACTCCCTTGGCTCGCCCCTTGAAGTTCTCTTCCTTGGCTTTCATCCCTCGGATGCACACACAAACCCACGTCTTACCTCCATGTCATCCTTCGCGTATGCCCTGAAGTCTACTTCCCTGGCTTTCCCTAGGAGTCCCCTTCCTTCGGCTCTCGTCCCTCGGATGCGTACTTCATGTGTGATTCACCATGTCCTGCATGACTCAACCACACATATCAAAGTAACATAACAAACTAACTTAATCATATTGACACACACACATCAAAACCTATGATCCACTTGATCATACATGGGTCGATTGCCCCAACAATCTCCCCCTTTTTGATGTGTGACAATATATTTAAGTTATGTATAATAATAATAATTGAAAATTAAAGACATAGTAAGATGCATAAATATGCATCTTCCCCCTTAACCTATGCCCTCCACATAATTTTCAATTTTCACAAGTTATGTTACAAAACTAACTTAAACCTCCCAATTCTCCCCCTTTGATGTTGGATCGGAGAAAATCGATAGAGGGGGGGGGGGGGCGAATATCGATATCAAATTTTTCTGAAAAAATATGTTGGAACTCAGATGGCTAGAGAGGGGGGGGGGGTGAATAAAGCCAAATACTTGGACTTTGAAACTTATCGAATTTCTGCACTTCAATCGTTAGTAGCACAGCGGAAGCACAATAAAACAAAGTATATGCAGAAATCTAAACCCTAAACTATGAGCAAACACAAGAACGCTAACAAGAGGATTTACAAGGTTCGGGGATAACTTGCCCCTACTCCTTGGCATGCCCTTAAGGTGGGCGATCCCTTGATCGTCGGCAGATCAAGCCCCGGTGAACACCGGATAGAAAGCAACCTCCTTCTCGGTGGAGTAACCTCTCCACAGCGTTTCAATCAAAGATATAGTTTTAAGCACAATGAAACACAAGAAAGATCTTACTCAGCACTTAGCAAAGACAAGAACACAGCAAGCTTCTTCCAAGCTCCACCCAGTGACGATCTCACGCAAGAACCCTTTCTTCGTGTCTTCTCGCTGTTGGACTCAAAGCCTCTTGTTCCTTCCTCCAAGTGCTCAAGCAAGGGATGGTTGCTTCAAGGATCACAGTAGCTTTCTCAAGAGAGGATAATCAGGTAGGAGCACAAGCACGCAGCAAGCAATCACAGCTCAAAACCAAGGCAACAACAACTTCTTCTTGCTCTGCTCCAACCCGCTCCTTTTGTTTCCCTCTTGAACGCCAGGTGACAACATCTCACTGCAGCCTCCAACTGCTCACCTGCAACCACCAGCCACCACTGAGCTCTTCTGGACTCCCTGAGCATCCCTCAAACCAACCCCAGTCAGCAGCTCCAGCCAGCGCCAGTGCCCATTGCAACCTGAGATGGAAAAACAGACAAACCTGCTCCAAGAAAAGGCCTCCATTGACTCTCCTTGAGTGTTTGAATCCCTCCCTGTCACCTGCAGCTTAATCAGAGCATTAGAACAGCATATCACTCAGAAAATTAAGTTTCAAGAATCAAATGCAGAGAATCGGATACGGTCAGACGCAATCAGAGCGTCTGACAGTGCAATTTGAATTAAAGTGATTGGTCACCGGACCGATCCAGGGCTCGTGGGTCGGTCACCAGACCGATCCAACGCTTTGCTAGGACTCCCAGCTCTCATGGTGACACAAGCCTGATCGGTCACCAGACCGATCAGAGTGAAGCCTGATCAGTCACCAGATCGATCAGGACAGACACTGTCCGATCAGGCTCAACCCTGATCGGTCCACGTCCGCGTGAACAGTAACCGCGGAAATCAAATCCTAGGTCTTTGATCGGTCACCGAACCATTCACGAACTGATCAGCGGGAGAACTCAACTCACTGTGGGCTCCTTGATCGGTTACTAGACCGATCAGGAGCAAGGCAGTGAGGAAGCTGCCTGCTCCCTGATCGGTCACCGGACCGATCAGGAGCCAAGCAACGAGACAACGACCTGCTCCCTGATCAGTCACCAGACCGATCAGGAGCCACACAGTAGGTTCCCAACCTCACTGTGCGCTCCCTGATCGGTCACCAGACCGATCATTCATCGCTGGATCGGTCACCAGACCGATCCACGAAGGAGCAGCGTGCCAACTTCCCTGATCGGTCACCAGACCGATCCAGGGACTCAAACCTAGACCTCCAAGCTAGGATTTCATCCACCTTAGCCCTCCAAGCTAAGGATTTTTCACCTAACCCTCCAAGATGGGAATTTTCACCTAACCCTCCAAGTTAGAACTTTTCACCTAGCTCTCCAAGCTAGGACTTTTCACCCAACTCTTCCGAATTAGGACTTTTCCAGACCTAGCCCTCCAAGCTAGGACCTGACCCTCCAAGCCAGGACTTTTTCACCTAACCCTCCAAGTTGGGACTTTTCACCTAACCTCCAAGTTATGACTTTCCACCTAGCCCTCCAAGCTAGGATTTTCCACACCTAACCCTCTAGGTTAGGATTTTCCAACACCTAGCCCTCCAAGCTTGGATTTTCCATACCATGCCTAATCTCCGATCAGGACTTAACCATAATCATAATCATCAACATCAACCTAAACTAAAATCGGTGTCAACACCAAAACAACAATCAGGGTCAGACTGCATCAACAATCTCCCCCTTTTTGTTGTTTGACAACCCGATTTTAAGTTTAGGGGTTCTCAATCAATTTTCTCAAATTCAGAATCATAGGGGAATCAGGATCCTCCCCCTACAACATAATCATCCTAAACTTAACTAACCACACTCTCCCCCTTTGTCGAACACCGAAGAGGGTCTAGAGGGGCTGTTAAGTTTAACCATACTCCCCCTCAACCCTAGGGGTATCCCAAAACAACAAAGATATGATTTGAATTATTTTGACAAACATATGAATACATATGACAAAGATAAGGCATGGCAAAACAAACATATGTATCATATGGGCATGGCATCATAAGCATGAACATAGCAATATAGAATGAGGCATACATGCAGATAGAAATCATGTGAACACATATAAGCCAACAATCAAAACATGGTAAGCCAAGTATGAGTCACAAGAAAAATATAAGATGCATCATGTCGCATCAAAGTCAAGACATCTCAAAAGAACTGAACACAATCAAATATGATACTCATCATAATAGTCAATGTCATCAATCCCTTGCATGGTCATCGTCTGAAGAATCAGCAATATATATCAAATCCCCTGGCGTAGGGCTGCTGGGGGACGCACCACCAGGAAACGTATGATGATACCACTCCTCATACCATGTGTCCTATAGTGCGCTGATCTCAGAGACATCAGATGCTAGAGCATTGAGTCGACGATCGAAAGACTGAAACTCTGAGCTGACCTCCTAGCGCCAGAGCTTAGAAATATGTAACTCGTGCTGCAGCATCCGCTCTAGCTCCGCAACCTGCCAACGGAGGTCAGGAGTGTTAGTAGGAGCCTTAGAGCCAATTATGTGATGATTGACTAGGGGCATTTTGTATCATATTCTATTATTAATAAAGGCATGTTTGGTTATTATACTTACTTTGTATTCTGTGCCGAATGACTAAGTATAATAATGTCCTTGTGTAGTAGGTTCTTATCTACATTATATCGATTGGTTGAATCGATAGTGAGATAATGTAGAGAACACTACACTAAATTATTCCTAGTCAAGCATAAATTATTCAGGGACAATATTGATGCATGGAGACTAGCATGTAGGTCAACTGATGACATGAGCTCACAAGTCATGGATATGTGATATCAAGTTGACACATGGGTATACATTAGAGAATGTGTACTGAATGACCTGCTATGAGAAAGTTTCATAAATTGTCATATGAGTGTCATAGACTTTCTCATGTGACTATTGGTATGAATAGTCCTTAGACCTGAAGTCACCACGGTTCCCTACATAAGGAGTTATGTACTTTGGTATCGTCAAACTTCACCTGTAACAGGGTGGACTATAAAGGCGATCACTGGGTATGTAATGAATTATGCGGAGGGATGTGAGTGATGTAGATGGGATCTATCCCTCCCATATGACGGGAGTGATATCTGTGGGCCCCTTGATCGAGTAGGACTACTGAAACGCATGACCATGCTCAAATGAGTCAATATGAGATATTGAGCTCATTTGTTTGAGTGAGTCTACTCGGGGATCAAGAAACACAAGATTGATTGAGGATGACACGGTCTATGCCTCATTGGTCAATCTAGATATCATGGATAGAAGGAAAAGGTCATACACTATCATAGTCACGGAGGTTTAGTCGGATCTCGACTTTTCTTGTTACTTGGGTAGCAATGATGCATTGCTAGATGTCGCTCATTGTTTATGTGTCTAAAGCGTTTAGGCGCATTGCCAACGTCATGAGAACCTATTGGGTCACACACATAGGGCACAACGCTTCGGGAAAGTTGATCGGCAGATCTGAGCCCGAGTTGGGAACTCGGGAGATATGAGCCCGAGTTGGGAACTCGGGAGACCTGAGCCCGAGTTGGGAACTCGGGAGACCTGAGCCCGAGTTGGGAACTCGGGAGGTCATTTCGGGGGACTCTAGCGGGCTGAGTCGGAGCTCGGCGGGCCGAGTCGGAGCTCGGCGGGCCGAGTCGGAGCTCGGCGGGCCGAGTCGGAGCTCGGCGGGCCGAGTCGGAGCTCGGCGGGCCGAGTCGGAGCTCGGCGGGCCGAGTCGGAGCTCGGCGGGCCGAGTCGGAGCTCGGCGGGCCGAGTCGGAGCTCGGCGGGCCGAGTCGGAGCTCGGCGGGCCGAGTCGGAGCTCGGCGGGCCGAGTCGGAGCTCGGCGGTCCGAGTCGGAGCTCGGCGGTCCGAGTCGGAGCTCGGCGGGCCGAGTCGGAACTCGGCGGACTGGGTCGGCACTCGGCCGACTGGGTCGGAGCTCGGCAGACTGGGTCAGGAGCTTGCCACTTGGGAGACATGGTCAGGAGACCGAGTCGGAAGCCCGAGAGGCCCGGTCGGAGTTGCATGGAGGAAAGAGAAAAGTCTCTTTTCATTGGATGAAATGATTCTTTTCTTGCATGGGAAAAGATGAAGAGCCACATGAAAAGATGTGCTCTTTATTGGGAAGCCAAAGAGACACAAACCTCTTCATATTCATGGGATGATTATAAAAGAGGGCCTTATGACTTTGGATGAGGTCTTATTCTTGCCTTAGCTTTTCCCCTTCCCTTCCTCTCTTCTTCCTCTCCTCCCCTTTTGGCCGAAACCTTATTGTAAGGTTCTTGGTGTTCTGCGAGCTACCTCAAGTTGCTAGCACAACTAAGGTAGCTCTCCCGATGTTGAGAGATTGTGTTCGTGTGGATACGAATAGAGGCACGGACGCTTGAACGTGCAAGAGATCCGGCGCATCTTGGACGAGCGGGATAAACGAAGGGCACGCTTCAAAGGTATAAACAGTAGATAAATCTATTAGATAGATAGCTTTGTACGAGTTTTCTTTCGCATGGATCGCTCGTGGGTTCTTGTTTCTGCTGCATTTTTATTGTTTTGTGCCGAGACCGCCGTGAGTTTCTGCTCAAGCGGCTAATTTTGTTCTTGCACTCATAATAAAATAAATGTCCTAAATCTATTGTGTATGATGACATGGTGAATGGTTATGGCCTTAACGCCAATGTGATTGGATGTATGTGTGTGTGTGCATGTTGTAATTCATAATACGGCCTGCGTGTCGTGCCTTGTCTATATTTTTCCTAATTGTAAAATTAGATTTAGACTCGAATGTAACTTGAGTTTTCCTACATTGTAATGTACAAAAGAGGAATGGAGTGTCCATTGAAGAATGAAGTTGCAAGGAGGATGCCAACCACACATGATGACCGGAGGATGCTCTTGGAGAAGAAGTTATCCTTAGGTTGACCATTGATCTTCTCATTGGCTTGAGAAGATCATAGTATACAGGCCATAACCATGTCACATTTCTTGCTTATATGTTGATATATGCTATGTGTGTATGTGATGCATGATTAGATAAAATGTTTATCTTAATTAAGTCAACTCCATATGCCTACCAAAGTTTGCTACTCATAAACTACCTCGATCATTTGTTGTTGGGTTTTGCCAAAGTGAAGCAACGCATTTTATCTTGGTAGAGTGCGAGAGGACAATTGTGATGTCCCGCTATCGAACTTTGGGTGAGACTTAACTAAGTCACCTCAATTGGATTGAGAAACTTAGAGGCATATCCCAAAAGTTGGGAAAATTGGGTAAGAGAACAAATTATACTAAGTCTTGGGCGATTAGCCAAAGCTAACTCAAGATGATGTGTAATGTCGTGGATCTTAACCCTTTTCAAGAGTTGCATACGATGTAATTGGTAAAATGTTACCTACCGAATTGTACCTAGTCTTGGGCGATTAGCCAAAGTTAACTCAAGATGAAGTATGATTTGGATCTTGTCCCACATAAATGTAGTCGCTATTTGGTTTGGAGCTAGTAGTGTGGACAAAATGAGTTTGCCTACATCAATGACTAGCCCCTACAAAAGCTCTACGATTTAGTGGGAGCATCATTTAATTAAAGGCCTAATTAAATGATCTAGATATGATACTTATCTCTGCATGTTATATTGTTGTAGATCACCATGTCATCTAATACGTCAAATACTCTCTCTCTGCGATCTGTCCTTGAGAAGGACAAGCTCAACGGAGCAAATTTCCTGGAATGGTACAGAAATTTGAGGATAGTCCTCAAACAAGAAAGAAAACTGTACGTCCTAGAGCAACCCCTTCCAGAAGCACCTGGCGCTACCGCCACCCGTGCTGAAAAGGATGCTTACAAGAAGCATCAGGATGATGCATTGGATGTATCATGCCTTATGCTTGCCACCATGAACTCTGAGCTTCAGAAGCAACATGAGAACATGAATGCACATGATATGGTTGAGCATCTGAAACAACTATATCAAGGGCAAGCTAGGCATGAGCGGTTTGAGGTGTCCAAAGCCCTATTTGCATGTAAGATGCAAGAGGGAACTCCTATAGGAACTCACGTACTCAAGATGATTGGGTATGTGGAGAACCTTGAAAGACTAGGATTCCCACTGGGCCAAGAATTGACAACAAACCTTATCCTGCAATCGTTGCCAGAGGTTATAATCAATTTGTCATGAACTACAACATGAATGAAATTGATAAACCTTTGCCCGAGATGCTCAACATGTTGAGAACTGCTGAGCCCAATCTCAAGAAAGCCAAAACAAGTAATGTACTAATGGTTAACAAAGGCAAAGGTAAATGGAAGCCTAAAGGCAAAGGTAAGACCCAAGCCAAAGGCAAGGCCAATTCTACTACATCCAAGGCCAAAGGCAAAGTGCCTAAGGAAGGAACCTGCTTCCATTGTGGTGAGATCGGACATTGGAAGAGGAATTGCAAAATCTACCTAGAGGAAGCAAAGAAGAAAAGAAGTGAGACTTCTGCCTCAGGTATTTTTGTTATAGAAGTCAATCTATCTATCTCTTCTTCTTGGGTATTAGATACCGGATGTGCTTCTCACATTTGTACTAATGTGCAGGGCCTTCAAATAGTTAGATCATTGACCAAGGGCGAAGTGGACCTACGAGTAGGCAACGGAGCAAGAGTTGCTGCTACTACTGTAGGAACATATTCCTTGTCTTTGCCCACAGGGCTTATCCTAGAACTAGAAGAGTGCTTTTATGTACCCACATTAACTAAGAACATTATTTTAGTATCTTGTTTGGACAAGAAAGGGTTTTCATTTACCATAAAGGACAAATGTTGTTCTATCATGATGAATGATATGTTCTATTGTAATGCACCATTGATGAATGAACTCTATGTTCTGGATCTAGAGAACTCAATCTATAACATAAATACCAAATGGTTCAAACCAAATGACTTGAACCAAGCATATCTCTGGCATTGTCGCTTAGGACATATAAATGAGAGTCGCCTATCCCAGCTCCATAAGGATGGATTACTTGACTCATTTGATTTTGAATCATATGAGACATGTGAATCTTGTCTTCTAGGCAAGATGACCAAGACTTCATTTAGTGGTCACGGCGAAAGAGCGACAGAGTTGTTAGGACTCATACATACTGATATATGTGGCCCTTTTAATGTCGCAGCTAGAGGAGGCTATCAATACTTCATCACTTTCACTGATCATATCAGTAGGTATGACTATGTGTATCTTATGAGACACAAGTCAGAATCCTTTGAAAAGTCCAAAGAATTCAAGAGTGAAGTACAAAATCAACTTGGCAAGAGTATTAAGATGCTTCGATCAGATCGAGGTGGTGAATACCTTAGCCAAGAGTTTCGTGACCATCTAGCAGAGTGTGGGATCATATCCCAACTCACTCCACCTGGAACACCACAGTGGAATGGTGTGTCCGAGCGGAGAAATCGTACTCTATTAGATATGGTACGATCAATGATGAGTCAGACAGATCTTCCTACTTCCTTCTGGGGATTCACTCTAGAGACAGCTCTTTTCACACTTAACCGAGCTCCATCAAAGGCTGTCATAAAGACACCATATACGATATGGACTGGGAAGAGTCCCACAATGTCTTTTATAAGAATTTGGGGTTGTGAGGCTTACGTTCGACGTCAAGTCTCGGATAAACTGGGACCCAAATCTGATAAGTGTTATTTTGTAGGATATCCCAAGGAAACAAAGGGATATTACTTTTACAATCCCACACTAGGCAAAGTGTTTGTCGCCAGAAATGGCGTCTTTCTAGAAAAGGAGTTTATTTCTAGAAGAGTTAGTGGGAGTAAAGTCCATCTTAAAGAAGTTTAAGATACAGATAACACTGAGGCCTTAATAGACACTGAACAGGCACCACAAGATGTTGTGGATCATGAGGTTGTTGCACAAGAAGTTGTGGAACAACAAGCTGTTCAAATAGACCAACCTCCTCGCAGATCTGATAGGATAAGTCGTCAGCCTGAGAGATACTCTTTTCTCTTATCTGACCATGATGACGTTACGCTCATTGAGTTGAATGAGCCCACATCCTATCAAGAAGCTGTGATGAGCCCAGATTCTGAGAAATGGCTAGAAGCCATGAGGTCCGAAATGGAATCCATGTACACTAACCAAGTATGGACTTTGGTTGATCCACCTGAGGGTATTAAACCCATTGGGTGTAAGTGGGTCTTTAGAAGAAAGACTGACATGGATGGACTCATGCATACCTATAAAGGGCGACTGGTAGCTAAAGGTTTCAAGCAGATTCATGGTATCGACTATGATGAAACTTTTTCACCAGTTGTGATGCTTAAGTCTATTCGGATCATGCTTGCTATAACAGCTTACCATGATTACGAGATTTGGCAGATGGATGTTAAAACCGCATTCCTGAATGGGAATTTACTCGAGGATGTGTACATGACACAACCTGAGGGTTTTGTAGATCCAGAGCATGCTGGAAAGGTATGTAAGTTGCAAAGGTCCATTTATGGGCTAAAGCAAGCATCTCGAAGCTGGAATCTTCGATTCGATGATGCAATCAAAGCATTTGGTTTCATCAAGAATGAAGATGAACCCTGTGTCTACAAGAGGGTTAGTGGGAGCACAGTTATCTTCCTGATCTTGTATGTAGATGACATACTCCTCATTGGAAATGATATCCCTTCACTACAATCTGTAAAGACATGACTCGGGAATTGTTTCTCAATGAAAGACTTAGGTGAAGCAGCCTATATCCTAGGCATCAAGATCTATAGAGATAGATCTAAGAGATTGCTTGGCTTAAGTCAAAGTACATATGTTGACAAGGTGCTTAATCGTTTTGCCATGCAGAATTCCAAGAAAGGATTTCTGCCAATGTCACATGGTGTGAGTCTTTCGAAGACTCAATGTCCCTCTTCTAAGGAGGAGAGAGACCGTATGGATCAGATCCCTTATGCATCCGCTATAGGGTCTATCATGTACGCCATGCTTTGTACTCGCCCAGATATCTCGTATGCTTTGAGCATGACGAGCAGGTATCAGTCAGATCCAGGTGAATGTCACTGGATAGCTGTCAAGAATATTCTTAAGTACTTACGAAGGACGAAAGAATATTTCTTGATATTTGGAGGCGATGAGGAGCTAGCTGTAAAGGGTTACAGTGATGCAAGCTTTCAAACAGACAGGGATGACTTTAGATGGCAGTCAGGGTATGTATTTTGCCTAAATGGTGGTGCTGTGAGCTAGAAGAGTTCGAAGCAGGACACAGTTGCAGATTCTACAACAGAGGCCGAATATATTGCCGCATCTGAGGCGGCAAAAGAGGTTGTTTGGATCCAGAAGTTCATTACAGAGCTTGGTGTGGTTCCTAGCATAGAAGTCCTGATAGACCTCTATTGTGACAACAATGGGGCTATTGCGCAGGCTAATGAACCTCGTTCACATCAGCGAACCAAACACATACTACGACGCTTCCATCTCATTCGAGAGATCATCGATAGAGGAGATGTGAGGATATGCAGAGTACCCATTGAGGCTAACATCGCAGATTCTTTGACTAAGGCTTTGGCACAAAAGAAGCATGATGGTCATACCAGGTCACTGGGTATTAGATACTACGGTGATTGGCACTAGTGCTAGTGGGAGATTGTTAGTAGGAGCCCTAGAGCCAATTATGTGATGATTGACTAGGGGCATTTTGTATCATATTCTATTATTAATAAAGACATGTTTGGTTATTATACTTACTTGGAATTCTGTGCCGAATGACTAAGTATAATAATGTCCTTGTGTAGTAGGTTCTTATCTACATTATATCGATTGGTTGAATCGATAGTGAGATAATGTAGAGAACACTACACTAAATTATTCCTAGTCAAGCATCAATTATTCAGGGACAATATTGATGCATGGAGACTAGCATATAGGTCAACTGATGACTTGAGTTCACAAGTCATGGATATGTGATATCAAGTTGACACATGGGTATACATTAGAGAATGTGTACTGAATGACCCGCTATGAGAAAGTTTCATAGATTGTCATATGAGTGTCATAGACTTTCTCATGTGACTATTGATATGAATAGTCCTTAGACCTGAAGTCACTACGGTTCCCTACATAAGGAGTTATGTACTTTGGTATCGTCAAACGTCACCCGTAACAAGGTGGACTATAAAGGCGATCACTGGGTATGTAATGAATTATGCGGAGGGATGTGAGTAATGTAGATGGGATCTATCCCTCCCATATGACGGGAGTGATATCTGTGAGCCCCTTGATCGAGTAGGACTACTGAAACGCATGACCATGCTCAAATGAGTCAATATGAGATATTGAGCTCATTTGTTTGAGTGAGTCTACTCGGGGATCAAGAAACACAAGATTGATTGAGGATGACACGGTCTATGCCTCATTGGTCAATCTAGATATCAAGGATAGAAGGACAAGGTCATACACTATCATAGTCACGGAGGTTTAGTCGGATCTCGACTTTTCTTGTTACTTGGGTAGCAATGATGCATTGCTAGATGCCTCTCATTGTTTATGTGTCTAAAGTGTTTAGGCGCATTGCCAACGTCATGAGAACCTATTGGGTCACACACAAAGGGCACAACGCTTCGGGAAAGTTGATCGGCAGATCTGAGCCTGAGTTGGGAACTCGGGAGATCTGAGCCCGAGTTCGGAACTCGGGAGATCTGAGCCCGAGTTGGGAACTCGAGAGAGACTGAGTCGGAGCTCGGCGGGCCGAGTCGGAGCTCGGCGGGCCGAGTCGGAGCTCGGCGGACCGAGTCGGAACTCGGTGGACTGCGTCGGCACTCGGCAGACTGGGTCGGAGCTCGGCAAACTGGGTCGGGAGCTCGCCACTCGGGAGACTTGGTCGGGAGACCGAGTCGGAAGCCCGAGAGGCCCGGTCGAAGTTGCATGGAGGAAAGAGAAAAGCCTCTTTTCATTGGATGAAAAGATTCTTTTCTTGCATGAGAAAAGATGAAGAGCCACATGAAAAGATGTGCTCTTTATTGGGAAGCCAAAGAGACACAAACCTCTTCATATTCATGGGATGATTATAAAAGAGGCTCTTGTGACTTTGGATGAGGTCTTCTTCTTGCCTTAGCTTTTCCCCTTCCCTTCCTCTCTTCTTCCTCTCCTCCCCTTTTGGACGAAACCTTATTGTAAGGTTCTTGGTGTTCTGCGAGCTACTTCAAGTTGCTAGAACAACTAAGGTAGCTCTCCCGAAGTTGAGAGATTGTGTCCGTGTGGATACGAATAGAGGCACGGACACTTGAACGTGCAAGAGATCCGACGTATCTTGGATGAGCGGGATAAACGAAGGGCACACTTCAAAGGTATAAACAGTAGATAAATCTATTAGATAGATAGCTTTGTACGAGTTTTCTTTCGCATGGATCGCTCGTGGGTTCTTGTTTCCACTGCGTTTTTATTGTTTTGTGCCGGGAGAACCCAACAAGGAGCCCACTCATCGTAATCTGCTGTAACAGCGTGCCGCTCCTGGGTATGGGCTGCTCCTGGTAACTCCCCCACTCGTCTTCGATCCTTCCACCTTAGCCCCTGCGGCCCAACAACAATGTCGGAATGAGCGAGCATGCGACAATCCAGGCGACAGTCCTGTCAAAGCATGGTCACAATGCGGCCCTGTGAAACATCGATACCTACGAACTGCAGCCAAGCAGTAATGATATGGCCAAACGGCATGTAGACTATCTGACCATACCTCTGACTGTGGACTATGATGGAGAAGTAGATGGAAGTCACTGGGTCAAAGTCTAACTGCTGATGCATCCCGTAATTTTATCTAGGTGTTTTGAGGTAGTTGGGAGGAAACAGTTAGTGATGATCTTAAACAAAACATAGTCTATGGGGGAAAGATGAAGAGCATGAAATGTGGGAAAATCACAGGTGTGCTCATCGGAA
>JAGFNQ010004389.1:0-83065 GCA_024364735.1 Boesenbergia rotunda | reverse complement strand
CTTAATTGTTGATAATTTTTCATTTTCAACTCTTCTACAAAAAGAAATAAACATCTAAGGTTTGGTCCTTATATTTTAGAAAATAAGTCCATGTATATCTAGTAAAATCATTAATGATAACAAAGCAATATCTACTTCCATTCAATGATATGATAGTGCTACAATCAAATAGATCCATGTGAAGTAAATCTAAAGCGGTAGATGTACTTACAGTGCTTTTACCTTTATGTGCAGATTTTGTTTGCTTACCCATTTGACATGCATCACAAAGTTTGTCTTTTTCACACTTGATGCTTGGTAAGCCACGAACTAATCCTTTGTTGGCCAACTTCCGGATGTTCTTCATATTCACATGTGCAAGTCTTCGGTGCCAAAGGGTGGACTCTTCTTCTTTTGACATGAGACACTTAGCAAAAGCAGTAGTAGCACTTTTAAATGAAACTTGATAAATATTGTCTACTCTTGTTCCTACTAGTACCGTGTCCAAGGTGTCATATTGTCTAACTAGACATTGACTTGGTTGAAAATCAATTGTGTAACCCGTGTCACACAATTGACTGACACTTAGGAGATTAAATGTCATCCCCTTGACTAGAAGGACATTTGAAATTCTAAGACATTCGGATATTTGAATGTCTCCTATTCCTATGACCTTAAGACTACCATTGTTACCAAATGAAACATTACCTCTACTTTTCTTTTGAAGTGTGGTAAACAATGATCTATCCCCGGTCATGTGTTTGGAGCACCCACTATCAACAAACCAAGTTGATAGATGCTCCCCCTCAATCATAACCTACACAATTCGAAAAATGGAAGATTTAGGTACCCAAACCTTGGGACCTAAAGCATTTACTAAACAAGACTTAGGCACTCATGCCTTGACAACTTTCTTTTGAACCTTGGGTGTCTTAATTGGTCTAACACCAGTCCTAGACATAAGGGACACAAATGAAGGTTCCTTGGATCGGTAACCAATACCAGCCCTATTGTAGACTGCCCTTTGGCATTCAAGATCATATCTAGAGTTTTTGAACTTGTTGAGAACTTCTCAAGAATATTCTTGAGTCTCTCAACTTCATTCTTCAATGATTTGTTTTCTACCTCTAGCAACTCATCATGCAAATCATCAACATCCTCAACCCTAGAGGATTTCAAATGTTCAATCTCAATTTTCAATGATTTAATTTCATCCTCTAACATTTCAACATGCAAATCATCTATGTTATCATCCCTAGATGATTTCAATTGGTCAATTTCTAATTGCAATGACTTAACCTTATTTTTGACTTCTTCAACATATTGGTTAAACATGCAATAGCTCTATAACATTTTTCTAGTTTGGAAGAGGTTACCTCTTCATCATCTGAAGATGATGAAACCGCGTTTGAGGAGTTGGAAGATTCATCACTGCTTTCTTGATCTTCTCCAAGAGCCATGAGTGCCACGTACTGTGTACTCTTCTCCTCGTTTTCTTCATCGGATGAACTTGAGGAGGATTCAT
This sequence comes from Boesenbergia rotunda, assembly GCA_024364735.1. Classification (NCBI taxonomy): domain Eukaryota; kingdom Viridiplantae; phylum Streptophyta; class Magnoliopsida; order Zingiberales; family Zingiberaceae; genus Boesenbergia; species Boesenbergia rotunda. The sequence goes on along the minus strand of JAGFNQ010004389.1, from coordinate 81,561 downwards.
CCCAAGTGGCCTTCAAGGCCTTCTTCTTCTTCATTGATTTCTCCTCTTTCTTTTTGGATTTCTCCTCCTTCTTTAGCTTTGGGCATTCACTCTTGAAGTGCCCTTTCCTACCACACTCAAAACAAGAAATGTTAGTCTTATCAACTTTGACTTCACTAGGGTTACCTTTACCCTTGAAGCGTCGACCCCTTCTCATCATCCTTCTCACAAAATTTGTCATCTCGGAGGAAGAAGACCCACTGCCATCTTCCTCGGAATCGGACTCGGATTCGGAAGAGGATGAAGATGAAGAGACTTCCTTCTCCTTCTTCTCCATCTTCTTCTTGTTGGATCGTTCCCCTGCAACTAAGGCAATCCCCTTCTCCTTGGGGCCTTTGTTAGCCATTTCATGCAATTTCATTTCACAAAATAGATCATCTAGTTTAACAATTGATAAATCCTTGGAAACTTTGTAGGCATCCACCATGGATGACCACAAAGCATTCCTTGGAAATGCTTTTAGCGCATACCTCACAAGGTCGCGGTTCTCGACCTTTTCATCAATAGAATGAAGCCCATTGAGGACTTCCTTGAATCAGCTATGTAACTTACTTACGGTTTCATTCTCCTTCATGGAGAGATTTTGAAGTTGGTTGAGGAACAAGTCCCTCTTGGCGATTCTTGAATCTCAGGTGCCCTCATGGAGTTCGATGAGCTTGTTCCACAAGTCTTTTGCACTTGTGAAAGGACCAACCTTGATGAGTTGGTCTTTGTTCATGCCGCATTGTAGGGTGACAACCGCCTTTGCGTCGGCTTCACTCTTTCGAGTTTGTTCAGCCATCCACCGCCAAGACTCAAGTTCTTTGCCTTCATCATCCTTTGGAGGGGTGAAGCCCTCCTTCACCGCGAACCAAGTATTGATGTCCATCTTCAAGTAATACTCCATCTTTGATCTCCAATATTGGAAATCTGCGCCATCGAAGAAGGGAGGTCGGGTGGTGGAAAAACCTTCTCTCAAAGCCATGGATGATAGCTCTCGGTTGTTAATCCGCTTGTATAGAGCCACAAGCTCTGATACCACTTGTTGGAACTCGGATGGCTAGAGAGGGGGGGTGAATATAGCCAAACACTTGGTCTTTGTCACTTATCGATTTTCTGCACTCAAACTTTTAGTAGCACAGCGGAAGTAGTGAAAACAGAATATGCAGAAAAACTTAAACCCTAAACTATGAGCAAACACAAGAACGCTAACAAGAGGATTTACAAGGTTCAGGGATAACTTGCCCCTACTCCTTGGCGTGCCCTTAAGGTGGGCGATCCCTTGATCGTCGGCAGATCAAGCCCCGGAAGATCCTGATAGAAAGCAACCTCCTTCTCGGTGGAGTAACCTCTCCACAGCGTTTCAATCAAGGATATAGTTTTAAGCACAATGAAACACAAGAAAGATCTTACTTAGCACTTAGCACAGACAAGAACACAGCAAGCTTCTTCCGAGCTCCACCCAGCGACGATCTCACGCAAGAACCCCTTCCTTCGTGTCTTCTCGCTGTTGGACTCAAAGCCTCTTGTTCCTTCCTCCAAGTGCTCAAGCAAAGGATGGTTGCTTCAAAGATCACAGCAGCTTTCTCAAGAGTGGATGATCAGCCAAGAGCACAAGCACGCAGCCAAGAATCGTAGCAAAAAACCAAGGCAACCCCAGTTGTGTTGAAGCAAGAGTTCTTCTCTGCTCTTCTCCACCACGCTGCTTATCCACTCTCCACAAGCGCCAAGTCAACATCTCACTGCAGCCTCCAGCTGCTCTCCTGCAATAACCAACCACCACTGAGCTTCTGGACTCTCTGAGCTTCCCTCAGACCAGCCCCAGTCAGCAGCTCCAGCCAGCGCCAGCATCCGTTGCAACCTGAGATAGAAAACGGACAAACCTGCTCCAAGGAAAGACCTCCATTGACTCTCCTTGAGTGTTTGAATCCTTCCCTGTCACCTGCAGCTTAATCAGAGCATTAGCACAGCATATCACTTAGTAAATCAAGTATCAGGGATCAAATGCAGAGAATCGGATACGGTCAGACGCGATCAGAGCGTCTGACAGTGCAATTTGAATTAAAGTGATCGGTCACCAGACCGATCCAGGGCTTGTGGGTCGGTCACCAGACCGATCTACCGCTTCGCTGGGACTCCCAGCTCTCGCGGCGACACAAGCCTGATCGGTCACCAGACAGATCAGAGTGAAGCCTGATCGGTCACCAGACCGATCAGGTAGCTCCCTGTCCGATCAGGCTCAAGCCTGATCGGTCCACGTCTGAGTGAACAGTAACCGCGAAAATCAAATCCTAAGTCGTGGATTGGTCACCAGACCGTTCAGGAGCTGATCAGCGGGGGAACTCAACTCACTGAGTGCTCCCTGATCGATCACCAGACCGATCAGAAGCAAGGCAGTGAGGAAGCTGCCTGCTCCCTGATCGGTCACCGGACCGATCAGGAGCCAAGCAACGAGGCAACGACCTGCTCCCTGATCGGTCACCAGACCGATCAGGAGCCACACAGTAGGTTCCCAACCTCACTGTGCGCTCCTTGATCGGTCACCAGACCGATCAGTCATTGCTGGATCGGTCACCGGACCGATCCACGATGGAGCAGCGTGCCAAATTCCCTGATCAGTCACCAGACCGATCCAGGGACTCAAACCTAGCCCTCCAAGCTAGGGTTTCATCCAACCTAGCCCTCCAAGCTAGACTTTTTCACCTAACCCTCCAAGTTGGAAATTTTCACCTAACCCTCCAAGTTAGGACTTTTCACCTAGCCCTCCAAGCTAGGACTTTTCACCCAACCCTTCCGAATTAGGACTTTTCCAAACCTAGCCCTCCAAGCTAGGACCTGACCCTCCAAGCCAGGACTTTTTCACCTAACCCTCCAAGTTGGGACTTTTCACCTAACCCTCCAAGTTAGGACTTTTCACCTAGCCCTCCAAGCTAGGAATTTTCACCCAACCCTTCCGAATTAGGTCTTTTCAACACCTAGCCCTCCAAGCTAGGATTTTCCACATCTAACCCTCCAGGTTAGGATTTTCCAACACCTAGCCCTCCAAGCTAGGATTTTTCATACCATGCCTAATCCCCGATCAGGACTTAACCATAATCATAATCATCAACATCAACCTAAACTAAAATCGATGTCAACACCAAAACAACAATCAGGGTCAGACTGCATCAACAACATCTACTCTGGGGTAGTGGCTACCATAGAGTGTATGTATTTGCCCTGTATTCCTCCGCTCGGCCACTATTTGGAGAGTGGTTCCGGAGCGTGGTAGCAGCCAGGGATCCCTTCTCGTCCTGAGACACGAGAAGATGAGAGCGAGACTCCCCCATTGCCTGGGGTAGGAGGGTGCCCTCTGCCAGCATCCTGTCCACTCGGTCACTCAGGAACAGAGATAGCAGAGTGCATACAGTTGTCACATCCCTACCCACTCAAACGTTCATTTATGATAGGTGGACGACGGTCTCACTGGTGTCAGGGGTGACACATGTCATTGCACCATGTGCATATTTTGCATTGTGCATTGTTTATGTTTGCTGCATTTGATTGTTGGATTTTGATTGACATGCACATACAAGTAATATGTATACCTTGGATTGTGTTGTATTTATTCTATAGGGATTGATTCCACCACCCTGCAGGATAGATGGATTCTGGTATTTACATACATTCAGTATCTTCAGTTTATGCATTTTCTATTGTACATATGAGACTGTATCAACGTGACTCGTACTGCTAGTATAGCCTACTATGCATATTGTTTAGGTATCCGCCGAGTTCATTTGGACTCACACCGTTGCCTATGTTTTTAATTTTAGGTTGAGATAGTTAGAGTCGCCAGAAGTGCCCAGCAGCCAGTCCCTACCCATCGCGATGACATAGTTTTGTTTTGTATTTGACAATGTATTTATTTCATATTTCTTTTAGGGATTTGTATATGTCTTGTGAGTGTTGTTGTGTGCCCTAAGAGGTTTATGTATTGCAGTATTGATTGTTTTGTTGTAAGTCGGACGGTCTGCAGTCAGGTATGGTTTACTATGTTTTATGGTCATGGACGTCTTATTTTTATGTTATGTCTTGATTTTGAGGTCTGAGGTCAAATTTATACTGTGTGTGATGTTTGTATGCGTAAATTATCCGCCGGATAGGGGAGATGTTGTTCGATTTTATATTGGAACAGCGGTTTCTGGATCTCGGGGTGTGACATGTCATTTATCCAAATGTTTTCTTAAGCAATTTATGTATACATGTACAAGCTGAATCGTCAAAATTTTTATAAGTTAACGTAATAAAAATGTGTACTAATTTTGACCCAAACTACTATAGAATTATTTTGGAGGAGCTTAGTATTTCTAAAAATGTAGATGAACTCTAAAAGACTTCTTAAAAATATATATATATACCCACTTTTTGTATAACTTCATCGCATGGACTGTCCGGGCTGGTAACTGATAGATGTATTGACACATTGACACACAACAAATGATCGGATCTCGGTGAGCGAATGTTCTTAGGACGAGGTATTCTCTTTGCCAGGTCACTGTCCGGTATTATGATTTACTATGCTGTCATAGTATGGAACCAGAGTGACATAACATTACCTTTTGAGATATATATATATATATATATATATATATATATATATATATATATATATATATATATATATATATATATATATATATATAAAAGAAAAATTATATATAACAATTATGGTCAAAACTAATATATAAATTCAAACTAGTTTAATTTCAATATAAATACTCTTTTATATTTCTTAAATCCTCTGAACTCAAATGATATATTTCTTTTTTAATTTAGAAAAGTTTTCATATAATAATAATAAACAATATAGAAATATAGACCTAAAATTTATCTACTAGTTACACCGTTGGCATTCAATAACACTGCATGCAGTGTTTAATTGAGGTGAGGTATAAATAATTTTCATTCAAAATTGGAATAATAAAAATTTTTTTAATAATGTCATTGTGTCAATTTAAATTCTCAACTTGTAGTAATTTCTTTTTAAAACCCCCAATTAATAGACCAAACTTTACCTACTCTAATTGACCTTGACACATACCTGAATCATAACGAAATAAACACATTGTTTTATTTAAAAAACAGTGAGTAATAATTTGTGATAACAGGCCATTAACAAATGAAGATAATGCCTTATTTTAAATTGATATATTTACTCAGAAAGTTCAAATAGAATGACATAGATTTCAGTATCAGACATAAGCAACATCAAGAACACTCCCATATCTGCCACTGAAAAACAGACAGAATGAAACAAATCTGATAGTATCAGTCAGGTTTGTTTAATTAGACGACCAAACTAAAACTTTGTTATTTAGTTTATTTTGTTGCAATCTTTTACAATTATAAATGGGACATAATTTCATTATTCATTTTAGGTCAAGTGTTTTGTTGTGCAATGAATGAGCAATAGTTGTCCTGAGCTAATGGTGCAACGATTAAATTTTTTAAACTATTAATCAAGTATTTAATGGTTGAATCCTAATAATCAAGTATTTAATGGTTGAATCCTAATTGCGACGTAGTATAGAGATTTTCTCTAATAGGATGACAATTCTAAAAATGCTAGCTATTTAGATGTTTTGTGAGTGCTTTTTAATTTGTTTTGATGATCGATAAAAAATTCTTATAGTATCGAATTGATTATCTTTAAAATTTATCAGTTTCAAAATTTTAAATATGTAGGTTAAAAAAAACAGAAGTTGCTGAGCAACAGTTAGGTAGCAAGGGGTTCCTGTCATGTTATCCGCAGTCAATTAAATAGATTTTTTTTCATATATTGAATAAAATATTACAAAATCCTAAAAATTATATTTAAAATTTAATACATAATTGGGAAAATCGATTTTTTTTTACGAATATGGAGAAGAGAAAGTTTTATTTTGCCTCGTAGTTTATTTTTAAAAATTATTTTATCCCTATATTTTAAATATTATATTTTACATCATTGTTGGTGAAACTGAAATAAAATGCCTTCTAGAAATTTTACACGATAAGGGTAAAAATTGTAATTTTATATGATATTTATTTGTTGAATTATTCAATTCCACTTCTACCAAATCAGTCTGCGTAATGATATTTTCTTTTTATTATTATTTTTAAATTATAAGGATGTAGTGTACTATTCGAAAATATAAAAGCATAAAATAAAAGGATAAATAAAATGATGGGAAAAAAAATGACATTTTGACATATTTCATCGCTATAAAAGCACTGTGTGACTGGACCAACTGAGAATGCACAGCCTCATCGATCTTGCACGGTCCCGGCGAGAGATGGCGCACGTGGGCATCTTCCTCGGCCAAAACGTCAACTCCACCACTTCCTCGGGCGTCCACATAGACGCCGGAGCTACCACTTCCGCCGCCGGCTTCGGCTCAAACTGCGGCCTCGGGAAGCTGATGAGGAAGCTCAGGAAGAAGAGCAAGAAGCTGTGCGCGTCCACGAAACCCACCACCTTCCGCTTTCATTATGATCCCTTGAGCTACTCCAGAAACTTCGATGGCAGTGGGTTCGGGACGGAGATCGATGACGACTCCTTTGAGCGTTTTTACTACTCCTTCTCGTCGAGGTTCGTCGACTGTATATCCTCCTGCAGGATGCGTGGTTCTGAGCTTGTCAGCAGCAGCAACAAACTCGAGATCTGAATGAGCATCAACAAGATTTTATCATTTTTAATTATATTTTTCATCTTTGTTTCCTTTTTTTGTTTTTGTTTTTGGCTTTACAAATGGATCGACGATAACGTAAGTTAATTTATCAATGAATTTGCATGGCTTATGATCATGTTGCTAGTTCTTGTCTTCTTGAGCTCTTCAGAAGCAAGCATGTTGAATCTTGTCAACGGTTATAAAGCCAACAGAAATAAATACTGACGATGTAATTTTAACAAATAGAAATCTATAAATCAACGGTATTTGACCAACATATTAGGTAGTTAAAAGTAACGGTATTCGTCCCCACGATAGATTGATAGTTAATGTGTGAATGTTGTCATCTTGAAATTTAGGGGTTAAAATTTGATAAAGTTAATGTACCCGGCTTTCCCACGCACTAGCCACAACATCCGTGCTAGTAGCTCCTGTAATTTATCTCCTCCGTGTTGGCCCTGGAACGGATTGACGAGGATGCTGGGGTGAGCGAATCACCTTTTGCCACCTAAAAGCAATGATATTTGGCCTCCGAGATTATAGTGCATGGAAGGGCGACTAGTTGTCATCCTATACATCCACGGTTTGATCCCCAACTATGACATATTTTGCAGAAATTTTTCCTCCAAATGAGGCACAAACCTTGGGATGTTAGGCTTTTTGGAGCGTCATCCGTGAGCACTTCCCGATTTACCCTAGCGACCGGTGGAAAATTTCTGTGAGGTCGGGCTGGTCACCCGAGATTCAACATTATTCAATCTCGTTAATCAATTTTTAAAAGCAACGGTATTTGTCCGCTTTTATTTTACAGAGCAAAAATTGTTGGAGTTAAGAAGGTGAGAAGGTATTCCTTCCCCTTCCTCTTTCAATCCACTCAATTAATGGATGAAGAGAAAGGAGAAAAGACTTTCTACTTGGCTTGACCACGGTTCGAAATTGACGGTTCGATAGTTCGAAATTGACGGTTCGATAGTTCGACAGGGTCGACCCTTAACCTTAACTGTCTAAGATAGTTATGGTTCACGATTCGAAATCACCGGTTCACGATTCATGCATAAGTTTGCTACGGTTCTTTATGATTCAAAATTATTATATTATTTTTTTAAAAAAATAAAATTTTATAAATTTATTTGTCAGACTCGATTATTGTTGGATTTATTAAGATAATAATTATATAGTAAAAAATATTAATTAGTTATTAAATAATTAATTATATATAAAATTATTTAGAGATAAATAATTTTAAATTAATTAAGAAATAAATAAAAGTGTCTATTTTTAAATTAATAATATAATAAAATAGACTAGTTATTAAATAATTAACTAGCAAACAAAAATATAAAAATTTATACCATGGTTGGCTAAGTTATTTCCTCTAGTTCAAATCTCAGTTTCACACACACATATATTTATATATAAAATAAAAATTGCTGAATCGGCGATTAAACCAACGGTTTATATAAGCCTGAGTCGTAATCAGCCCGACAATGGGTTGGGCCGGCTCTGGTTCGGCCCGGCTAATTGGGTCAACAGGCAACTGGCTCGTTGACCCGGTTATGGATCCAGGCCGGGTCCGGGTTGGCCGTGGGTGGGTCTATTTCTAACCCTATATATATATATATATTTGTGTATGTGTGTGCCCGCGCGCGTACAAGGCAATTGGGTTGATCAGAAGACACAAGTTGTGTTCGATGTCAGTTCATGATAAATGAGAAAGGGTATGTTAAATGGGTATGTCCGGGTGACATTTACTTTATAGTAATACCCATGCAAGATGCATAGATAAAGTCCTTGAATATACTATAATGAGATGTGGTGGTATATATGATGGTTATCATGAAATACATCAATATTCATAGTATATTCTAAATATGTTCCTAGAAATGGGTCGCCTAATAAACAAGGATAAAAGGTTGTTTGAGCTAGAGGCTAGCATCTGTGATGTAATATACATATACCAAGCTTCATTGGTAAGGACATAGAGATGTTCAAACATACAGATGGATACTTATACGATGAGTTCATCGAACAACCCTCATACGAATTTTCTAAGTGATTACCATTTATTGAGTGGATCAATCCTTGGTTATTGTTATACACTAGTAGCTCTTTTGACCGGAGTCAATACTGAGACTATTTATGCTAGGGTTGCACTTTGACTCATTTACTGACTTAATTAGAGTCATCAGGTGATGCGATTGGGTGTAGTAACGAAACATATTAGAGTCATTGCATTGTAGTCGGGGTTTCACCATAGTCCCACGATTGTGGATAACCTATATAATATATTGTTCTATGGTGCATGAAGTCTCTGATCAGAGTAATAAGATGTGCTTTAGGAAAGGAGTTTCCTAGTTGCACAAGTTTTGCCACTATATGATACATTAGATAGTTGTTGAATCAATATACAACCCTTGTGTACCAATGGTTATAGATACGATCAGAATATATGAGATGAAGGAACCAGACTATATGTTAACAATAATCGACAGGTTCTTGTAGTCACTATTTAATGATACCTAGGGAGTGATAGGGTGGTGCTGCTAGATGCTCTTACCATGATTCTAAGGGTGCTAATAAGAATTAGTTTTGACATCTTATAATCTAGTAGTTGATCATAGGATGGCCTATTAAGGGTATGCCCAAATAAAGGATGACCATCATCTTGAATTACAAAGAGTTGTGAACACACGATTAGTTGTATCCCTGAACCATTGAGGGTCACACAAGTATTGGTTTTGTCATTTCCCATAGAGAAAGCCAAACTCAAGTAGTTTAATTTGGCGAATAAAGTTTGAAGTGATCAAATAGTGAATTGACAACTAAAGTTTGATATGATCAAACACATCATTAACATGATTATGATGGACTTACATTATTGGGTTTTAGAAAAGTTCCAATATCCAATTTGTTAAGATGGAAGAAAGAAAATAACTAGATTCAATTTGATTTTCTTAGCCACGCAATTCATTGTATTCCTTGGAAAGATGAAGAGACATGTCTCTTCATATTCCTTGGAAAGAAGAAAAAACATCTCTTTATATTCCTTTGAAATGTATAGGCATGTCTCTTCATGTTCTTTGGAAATGAAGAGACATAAATCTCTTCATATTCTTTAGAAAGGTGAAAAGACATGATCTCTTCGTATTCCTTAGGAAGATGAAGAGATACAAATCTCTTCATATTCCTTAAGGGGCTATATAAAGAGAAGCCACCTTAAAAAAGAAGAAGAAGAAGTGTAGAGAGAAGCAAAAGAAGAGAGTGTCTCTCTCAAGTTTCCTCCTTCACATTTCTTCCATCAAGAAAAATCCATTTCTTTGTCACTTGCTTATCTTCTCCGAGAAGTTTGTTTGGTAGTTACGATTGTCTCGATGAAAACGACACTTGATATCTAGTGCGATCAAGCATTGGAAAGGGGACCCTGATCATGAACTTGATTAGATGGAGGAAGTGTAGAGAGAAGCAAAAGAAGAGAGTGTCTCTCTCAAGTTCCCTCCTTCGCATTTCTTCCATCAAGAGAAATCCATCTCTTTGTCACTTGCTTATCTTCTCCGAGAAGTTTGTTTGGTAGTTACGATTGTCTCGATGAAAATGACACTTGATATCTAGTGCGATCAAGCGTTCGAAAGGGGACCCTAATCATGAACTTGATTAGATGGAGGAAGTGTAGAGAGAAGCAAAAGAAGAGAGTGTCTCTCTCAAGTTCCCTCCTTCGCATTTCTTCCATCAAGAGAAATCCATCTCTTTGTCACTTGCTTATCTTCTCCGAGAAGTTTGTTTGGTAGTTACGATTGTCTCGATGAAAACGGCACTTGATCTCTAGTGCGATCAAGCGTTGGAAAGGGGACCCTGATCATGAACTTGATTAGATGGAGCAAGTGTAGAGAGAAGCAAAAGAAGAGAGTGTCTCTCTCAAGTTTCCTTCTTCGTATTTCTTCCATCAAGAGAAATCCATCTCTTTGTCACTTGCTTATCTTCTCCGAGAAGTTTGTTTGGTAGTTATGATTGTCTCGATGAAAACGACACTTGATCTCTAGTGCGAACAAGCGTTGGAAAGGGACCCTGATCATGAACTTGATTAGATGGAGGAAGGAAGAAGCACAAGTTCAAGACAAAGAAAGAAGAGTTATTTCGCTAAACCCGAAATAATTGGAGTCATCCCTAAACAAGGTTGTTTGGAGGTATGTTTTTTCTTGTGTTTTGATTCATTTGTATATTGATACATCTGTTAATAATTTTATTTAGATTATGCTCAAATGATCTAGTATGCTTAAATTAGATAATTTTGCATATATAAATAAAAGGATTAAATTGATATCACATGATAGTTTATATTTGTTATGTTTTTAGGATCTTGCTTGAATGGTTAGATTGTAATGCATGCTTAGATTAAAGATCATACTTATACTTTTTTTCAAATATCCATACAATCACTCCTTTGATTTAATTGTTAAATAATATAATAAATTTTAATTTTCCACTGCGCAAAGGTATGTAGAAACATGATATTCAAATTATGATTCGGCATCCCAACAGTGGTATTAGAGCCAGCTTATTGTTTGTCATATAGATTTTGAAACAAAATTTTTGATATTATGCATGTGATGCAAAAGGATGATCCAATGACTCTCGCTCGTTCATCCTTAAAATATGAATGAATATGTAATTATCATATATTTGATATATAATAATGTATGTATGTTATTTTATAACATTGTTGTTTGAATCTGACAAACATACATAAAACATATTATATCTTCTAAGCAATGAGATAAATGCTTCAATTAAAATCCCTCATTTAGAATATGATTCAAAACTTAGATCAAGCCATAAAGGAAAAAAATAAAAGAGTATATTTTTCACTGTCTTCTGTCAATGCTAGTTACACGATGAATGCTACTCGCGATCAGTGTTGTCTCATATCATTGTGGAGGCTTGGATGCCGAAAAGTTGTGTCTTCCACTGACATAAGTGATGTGGATTGGGTGGAACTCTCATGCCTTTGGCTCATATTATTGGGAGAACGCATGATGACTGTCCATTATAATCCAACATTGATGGGTCGGCTTGACACGCAAAGATAATTGACGTCGTATATTGAGCCCTTATCAAACATGAGGTGAATTACATAGAGCTTGCATATGATATAATTGAGTTCTACCTTTTGGAAATTGTGATTCGGCTGATATCATTCAGGGATCACAGTTGGCTAATTGGGCTCTATGTACTCACTAAGGAAATACGATTTCCCATTTCTATTAGAGGGTGATGGAAATGTCAAAATTAGTGGGAGACAATTCAAAATATAAAAGTCCACATATTTTATCTTATGAATTATTTAAAATAGTCAGTAATATTGTTTATCTATTGTATTTCAGTATATTTAAAATATGACATCTCAGAATCTACTTGCTATAATACTAGATCAAAATAATAATTATTTTGACTAACTAAGAAATTTAAAGATTATTTTGACATCTGAAAAGATCGCATATACACTAGACGAGGTACCTCCAAAAGAGGCTCCAATTAATGCCACTCTTGCTGAGTTGGCAAAGCTTGAAAATGGTGGGACCATAATCTTCAAGCAAGATGTTGTATGTTGGCTTCAATGTCAAATGAACTGCAAAAGAGGTTCAAAGAGAAGATGGATGTTGTTGATATTCACAAACACCTACAAGAGTTGTATGGTACATAGACTCATTCAGTTAGACATGCAACTGTCAAGGAGCTCATGACGGCTCGTATGCGAGATGGGGCTTCGGTTCATGAGCATGGGTCAAGATGATTGGACTTATTGAAAAGTTAGTGAACCTTGACTTGGCTATTTCACATGAACTATCGACAGATGTCATATTGTTGTCTCTCCCATCCTCGTTTGACAATTTTGTGGTTAACTTTAATATGAATAAGCAAGAGGCTACCCTTGAAGAACTAGTCAATATGCTTGCGAATTATGAAGCAACCATGAAAAAGGAAAAATATGTTTTCCTTGTGGGTTCATTTTCAAGATTCAAGAAAGGACCCAAGAAAAAGGAAAAGAAACATTTTGTCCCTATGAAGAAGATTAATCCTATTAAGAAGCCAAGACCCACAAAGCCTAATCAGTCAAAATATGTTTGTTTCCACTGCAACAAGTCTGGACATTAGAGGTGTAATTGTAAGGAGTATCTTGCCCAGAAGCATTCTGGCAAAGGTATGCTCTATATAAAAGTTAATATCTCTATTAACTCTACTTATTGGGTATTGGATACTGGCTATAGTTCTCATCTATTCAATGATTTTGCAGATGATGACAAGAAGTAAAAGACTGAGAAAGCGTAAGACCTTCTTGAGACTTGGAAACAGAGCAAGAATTGCTACGAAAGCTATTGGAGATGTTACTTTGATTTTGAAAAATAATTTTATATTATATTTAGGAGATGTTTTACATTTCAGACTTAGTTAAAAACATTATTTCTATTTCTATGCTTGATAGATATGGTTATTCTTATCTTTTTGCAAAAGGTGAATGTTCGATTGGGATTTGTGAATCAGAAAATGATCTTTATAACTTAAAATTAAAACATATTCCAGTAAACAATATCCAAGCACAATCAACAACAAAGAAAAAAAAAGAAGATAGTTCTAATTAAGCACACATATGACACGCTAGACTAGGTCATATTTCCCAAAGAAGAAGGATGACCAAGTTAATAAGTGAAGAATTGATTGATATGTCAGACATAAATTCTCTACCAACTTGTGAATCATGTCTGAAAGGAAAAATGACTAATTAAGGCCCATTTTAAAGGTCAAGTGGAACATGTGCATGATATGTTGGATTTGATCCATACTAATGTGTGTGACCCACTAAGTGTTAGCATAAAACATGACCATTACTACTTCATTACTTTTATTGATGACCATTCATGGTATGGGTGCATATATTTGATGAAATATAAGTCTGAATCTTTTGAAAAGTTCAAAGAATTCAAAAATAAAGTAGAAAAATAATTAGGAAAAAGTATTATGAAACTCTGATCAGATCGAGGTGGAGAATACTTGATTACTGAGTTTAAGGACTATCTAAAAGAGAATGAAATTCTCTCATAGTAGACTACTCCAGCTGTAGGGATCTCCCGGTGACATAAACATGAAAACGCAGCGGAAACAAGATCCCTCGAGTGATCCATACGAAAGAAAACTTGAACGAAGTTCATCTTCTATCTAAAATATATACTATTGGAACGTGCCCTTACGTTTATCCCGCTCGTCCAAGTACCGCCGGATCTCTTGCACGTTCAAGCATCCGTGCCTCTATGCGTATCCACACGGACACGATCTCTCATCCTCAGGAAGAACTTCCTTAGTTGTGCTAGCAACTTGAGGTAGTTCACAATAGCACCAAGAACCCCAAAAAGGGTTTCGGCCAAGAGGGAGAAGAGGAAGAAGAGAGGAAGGGAATAAGGGAAAAACTCTATCATCCAACATGACTAGACCCTCTTTTATACTCATCCCATGAATATGAAGAGGCTTTTGTCTCTTTTGCTTCCCTTCATTAAAGCCAATAAAGAGTGCATCTTCTCATGTGACTCTTCAACTTCTCTTTATTCAATGAAGAGAGACTTTTCCCTTTCCCTTTATTATTAGTTCATTAAACACTTTAATGAATTAATATCTCATAAGTTCTCGACCAGGGCTCCCAAGCTCCCGACTAAGGCTCCCGACCAAGTCTCCCGAGTTCCCAACCCGAGCTCTCGACCAAGTCTCCCGAGCTCCTGACCCGAGCTCCCGACCAGGTCTCCCGAACTCCCGAAGCATTGTGTTCTTAGTGTGTGACTGATAATTACCATTTTGTTGATTATTTTGATTGCTAAAATCCATGTTTGACCCATGTTTTACTTGCTTAATTGTGAATTTACCCTAGGTTTTAGAACTTACTGTTATTTTGGACTTTATTACAAATTTGTATATATTTGGATTATTTGGCCACTAAATTTTTGATCTATTTTTGTAGGCATGAAAAGTTCATGGACCTAGGGCATACTGGGTCAAACTTGAGTCGGAAGTGGACCCGGATCGAGTTATCAAGCTTCCGATTAATCTGGGTCGTCCGATTCAAAAGTGGCTAGATCTGAGCCATCTGGGTCCATCTAAGGCAATCCGAGCTAGGGTTAGGGTTGATCAAGCATCTGGATCAAGATCTGAGACTTTCATCCCAATCAGAGATCATCCAACCGTTGGATCAAGCTCGGAGGGCTCTAGACTGTCCATTCAAAGATTAGGTTGATCTGGACCATCCGTTGTAAATATGGAGGATCCGAGCTACCACGAGGTAGATCCTGACCCTTGATCAACATCATCAAAATTTGGTCCAGATCGGATGAAGATCAGCCGTTGGATTTCCTCAAATTAATCTGGGTCGTCCATTCTTATGTACTTAAGCAAATTTTCCACAGCACTTCAGCTCGTCGCATCTTCGTCGCACAGTCCTTCATCTTCAATTTTTCTTCACATTTTCTTCAAGTTTCTTTCAATCCAAGGGGCGCGACCCATCAATTCCGATCTCAGAGCAAGTTCCAGATCTTTGGGAAGCTGATGCCGTGGTGTTTCCAGCCCTAAGTTGCCCAAGAACAGAGCATGATTGAGGTCTCATCAACTCTGCCATCGATTGCCTTGAATCTGGTTTTGTTCCATCCTTATTCAATCTGAGCTATCTGGAAGGGTTCTCGGGTAAGCTCGGATCATTCCCAAGCCATCAGAACAATTGGACAAAGCTAGATTGAGAAGATCGAAGGGGTTTTCATATTTGGGCAGAGCTGAGTTGGATGACTTGCAGATTCAGTTTTCCCATCGGTTTGTTGAGCTTAGGGGTTCGAGGCTCTTCCTTGCGTGACGAACAAGGTGTTCTTGAGCTGAGAGAAGGGGTTGATGATAGATTTTTAGCTAATTTCTGTTAAGTAGCTGTAATTTCAATTCCTGCACGCAATTTCAGTTTCAATTTCAGTTTCAGCTGTTTTAATCTCATTTTCTGTATTGTTTTCGTAGTTGTTAGCTTACAATTCAGCCTCCTATTTAGTTAAATTGTTTGTTAATGACTAGTTACCTTAAATTCAGTGCATTTTCTGTTTTCCAGCTTTTGTATCAGAATTCTCTGATTTCAGCATGCGTATCACCCTTTAGTTTCTGCAATTTTCGGTTCTTGAGCTCCCTAATATAGCAGCTAGTCTAGTTTATTTCTAAGTTGTTCTTGATACTAGTTGGTAAATTCGATCTCAGTTGCTTAGTTTGGTTTAGTATCCCATTCGGTTTCTACATCCTGCACTTCATATTCTGATTTCTGCATTCATTCAGATTTCAACTCTGCAAATCAAATTATAGTTCTGCAGCTTTAATCTTTTCTAAACATTGGTTATGCGCATTTGATTTTAGTAGCTTGGTTTGTTTTATTTTTGGTTCGAAGTTTTACTTCTGAGTGATTATTTCTGCATTTCTGAATTTTGTTTCTTTTCTGCAAATCCTGCACAGCTTGCGTGCCAGATTTCCTCTTTACATATCAAGTCCATGCCTGCAATTCAGCTCATTTTCTGCTCTTCTCAGTTGTAGTGCCCAAGTTTGTATCAGTAAAGTTTCGGAAATGGAATTCCATTGCAATAGAAATCAGTGTTGTTTGATCTTGCATCCAAATAGAGTCTAACTGCCATTTCATGCACATCAGTGGATTATGTCTGCATGTTGTATTTCTGAATTGGAGTCATCCCTTTCTGCACAATTATTTGCTTCTGACATTTGCACTTTAATTGTTTACCTCACATCCATTTGTTTCACAGCAGTAGCTTGTTTGTATTTGCATCCAACTTGCAGCCGAATTTCCCACTGCATTTCTGAAAATTCCGCAGTTTATTGCTGCAACTTTGCAGTTTCTGCAATTCTTCAATGTTCCTGCAGTTTACTGCAGTTTCTGCAGTTGTGTTTGTGTCAATTTAGCTGAAAATTCTTTCCAAGCATTGGTTTAGGCACGTGAGCTCAGTTCGTCTTGGGAATTTCTGCATTTAACTTGTACCTGCCTTAATCAGTCTCCAAGTTCGAATTTCTGCATCCATTTCTGCAAATGTTTACCTTGATCAGCCTTCCAAGCTGAATTAATCAGCTACACATTCCCTGCATTTAGTGTCAATTTGGCACATAGTTTCCTTCACTTGTGTATCAAGTTTGCTTCAACCTTTCACCTTGCATCAAGCTAAGTTTCGGCTTTGAGTGATAACTTCTTAAGTTAAAAACCTTCTGCAGTGTACTCTTGCATTTGTGTGTAAGTTTGAATTCCGAATGGTGCAAGTTTGCATTAGTAGATTAAGTGGCTGATTGGTCGAGTTATTAATTGCATTCACCCTGTTTAGTTTATTTAGTTAAAGTTCTTTGCTTTACATTGCTTTTCCATTCCTTTCAGATTGCAACCCAAAACCTCATCTTATTCGAAACCCAAATTCATAAACGACACATAAACACGAGCTCGAATCAAACAAACTTCAATTAGTCCCGAGGAAAAATACGACCTGTGGCCCCTTTACTACGTTTTCATATTTTGATTGCAAAAAGGGTTTCCAGCTTTTTATTCATATTCTAAATTTGAGACCCACATTCGTGACAGTCTATTTTGGGTCCATCAAATTTTTGGCGCCGTTGCCGACTCATTCATCCACCTCCACCTCCACCGGCGTCTCCACCACTTCATCGCCGCCGCAAGCTAGGGTTAGGGGTTCCAACCCTAGCCGGCCGGAGTTCATCATCGCCACGGACTTCCACTTCGCCATCTCACTCTTGATGCGGTTGCTCGGGAGTGACGATCCACCTTCATCCGATCCCTTTCTTATAGCAATTCCTTCATAGTTTTCTTTTACAGTACTTAATTCCAGCAGTTCTTTCACAGTTCTTCTATTTACGGTAGTTTCCTTTCTTACAGCAATTCCTTCATTCTTCATCAGAGCAGTCAGTTACAGCAAATTTCTTCTCAGTTCATCTTCTTCACCGTTCTTCTACTTAGCAGCACAGTCCCGGCATCCATCTCTTCACAGCTTCAATTCCAGCAGAATTTCATCAATTCCGGTAGTAGCTTCATCGAATTGGTGTTTGATTGATGAATGTTTGTGATTGGTAGTTAAATGCTTGTATTGAATGAATCTTTCTCATTTCAAATAGCATTTACATGAAGCAATTTTTAACACGCCTACCTTGTGTTTGATTAAATGTCTCTTAGATCAGTTAATTTCAATTGAAATGTTCTTAGTTGTTTAAGTTTTGTTCTGTGTTGCTCTTTCCATTGCTTGAAGTTTCATGTCTTCATTTAAATGTAATTGAGTTAGGTTAGATTAGATTTCCTTCATGCTATAGGTTTTACTCCATGCCTAGGTTTCATTGATGCTTATTTCTTGAATGTTTCTTTCACATTGCCTTTTCTTTTCTGCAATTGTAGTTAGGTTAATTTAGATTTCTTTACCTGCATTGTCCTTCCTTAATTAGAATTAAGTTTCATATTTGCTCTGTTATTCATTTCGTAGTCCTAGCTCTTAAATCCAGAACCCAGTTTCATATCCAAAACCCAAAAGTAATAAGATACGATCCTGAGATTTATCTTGCACCAACTACATTCGTTGGGAGACGACTCGAGTTACTCTATACTACATTAGTGTAGAGGAGTTCGATACTCTAATTGTATTTGAAACCGTAACACGACAAAAATGGTTATCAGTGACCCAATAGGTTCCCGTCACATTGGCAATGCGCCTAAACTGCTTTAGACACATAAGCAATGAGTAGCATCTAGCAATGCATCATTGCTACCCAAGTAACAACAAAAGTCGAGATCCGACTTAACCTCCGTGACTATGATAATTAATGTATGACCTTGTCCTTCTATCATCGATATCTAGATTGACCAATGAGACATAGATCGTGTCATCCTCGATCAATCTTTGTGTTTCTTGATCCCCGAGTAGACTCACTCTAACAAATGAGCTCAATATCTCATATTGACTCATTTGAGCATGACCATGCGTTTTAGTAGTCCTACTCAATCAAGGGGGCCCACAGATATCTCTCCCATCATATGGGAGGGATAGATCCTATCTACATCACTCTCATCCCTCTACATAATTTATTACATACCCAATGATTGCCTTTATAGTCCACCGTGTGACGGGTGACGTTTGATGATACCAAAGTACATAACTCCTTATGTAGGGAACCATAGTGACTTCAGGTCTAAGGACTATTCATACTAATAGTCACATGAGAAAGTTTATGACACTCATATGACAATCTATAAAACTTTCTCATGACGGATTAATTCAGTACACATTCTCTAATGTATACCCATGTGTCAACTTGATATCACATATCCATGACTTGTGAGCTCAAGTCATCAATTGACTTACATGCTAGTCTCCATGCATTAATATTGTCCTTGAATATTAATGCTTGACTAGGAATAGTTTAGTGTAGTGTTCTCTATATTATCTCACTATCGATTCAACCAATCGATATAATGTAGATAAGAACCTACTACTCAAGGACATTATTATACTTAGTTATTTGACACAAGTATAAAGTAAGTATAATAACTAAACATGCCTTTATTAATGATAGAATATGATATAAAAAGTCTCTAGTCAATCATCATATAATTGGCTCTAGGGCTCCTACTAACACCTGCAACACCACAGCTTAATAGTCTAGCAGAACATTGTAATCAAATGCTGATGGATGTGATTCGATCTATGATGGGATTCACTAATTTGCCACCATTGTTTTGGGGCTATGCGCTCGAAATTGCAGCAATATTATTGAATAAAGTCCATAGAAAAGCAGTATAAAAGACACCTTATGAGATATGGATAGGAAAATCACCCAAGTATTCATATTTAAAAATATGGGGATGTTGTGAAGCAGGTAGTGGGAGACAAACTAGATAGTAGATCCATGTTGTGCTATTTTGTGGGATATCCAAAATATTCTGTTGGATATTATTTTTATAATCCCAAGAAAATAGAAGTGTTTGTTTTAGGAAATACCACCTTTTTTGGAAAAGGAATTTTTATTAGATAGAAAAGGTGGGATGATAGAACTCGAAGATGTTTGAGACGATTCCACCATTGAAATAATAAAGCCTACACCGCAATAGCCAGTAGAACAAGTACACACCTTAAGGAGATCTGAAAGGATCTCAAGATTACCTGTGAGGTATGGTCTACTCCTTGAAGGAAATCAAAATGACCCTAATCATGGATGTGATCCAAGGTCCTTTAAGGAGGCGATATCTAATATCAACTCGATGTAATAGTTAGAGGCCATGAAATATGAAATGGACTCCATGCACTCAAACTAGTGGATCCACTTGAAGGAATTGTTCCCATTGGATGTAAATAAATCTACAAGAGGAAACTTGGAATTGATGGGAAAGTATTGACCTTCAAAGCTAGGTTAGTGGCGAAAGGTTATAATCAAAGACAAGGAATTGACTATGATGAAACTTTTTTGCTAGTCACAATGCTTAAGTCAATTCGGATATTGTTGGCCATAGTTGCATGGTGTGACTATATGATATGACAGATGGATGTGAAGACGACATTACTTAATGGTGATATTAAGGAAGAAATTTACATGTCTCAGCCAGAAGACTTCACAATTGTGAGAAGTGAATATAAGGTATGCAAACTTCAAAGGTCAATTTATGGTCTCAAACAAGCGTAGAGAAGTTGGAACCTCATATTTGATGATATAATCAAAGAGTTTAATTTTATCAAAAATCCTGAGAAACTATATGTGTATAAGAAAGTTAGTGGGAGTGTAGTGACATTCTTGATACTGTATGTTGATGACATTCTACTCATTGGGAATGATATAGGAATACTTCAGTCAACAAAAGTATGGTTAACCAGTAGATTCTCCATGAAGGATTTGGGTAAAGCATCTTATGTATTAGGAATACAGATCTATAGAGATAGAACAAAGAGGATGCTAGGGCTGACCTAATCAACATATATAGATACCATACTCAGTAGATTCTCAATGGAAGAATCTAAGTGAGGATACTTACCATTGTGTCATGGTATAATTTTATCCAAGTCTATGTATCCCAAGATAGATGAAGAGATAATGATGATGACACGCATTCCCTATGCGTTTGTTATTGGTAGTATCTGTTGGTGAAGGCAGCACCTAAGTCAAACCTGGGTTTTGATAATGGTAAAGGATTCAGAAGTTAAGGTGTTATTGTGATCTAACATGTTTACTGAGTGTGCAGGAAAAGTCCTAGGTGTTGGATCGATAGAATACGATAGAGGGGGGGTGAATATCGTAAAACCGTTCAGATTAGATTGAGAGAAATTACGCAGCGGAAATAAAGAAAAACAAACGCGAACACAAGATTTTTTACTTGGTTCGGAGTCGCGGTCGGTTCCTACTCCAAGGCCCACGGTCCTTGACCATTTACTGCGGGCAATATTATAATCGCGCAAGTTATTACAAGAAGTTGTACAGTAATAGTGCAGTAATAACAAAAATCTAACTCTACGTTACCGACGCCCGGTGTGGATCATTCTTCGGTGCATAGGGTCGTCGTCGGCGCTAGAACCTCGAGATCAGAAATTTCTGGAGTAGAGCGCTTGAGCTAAGAGTATTGAGGCGTTGAAAAACTGTGTTACGACGCCTTGGGGGTCTAGCCCCTTTTATAGTGCACCTGGGGGCGCCCGGGATGCTGGGGGCGCCCTCCACGTGTCTCTCGATCCGCAAACCTTTATCCGGAACTCGGTCAACCCTTATCCCTCCAGGATCGGGCTCGAGGTTTGACGGGGGCGCCTGGGGCATAGGGGGTGCCCTGCTTGACTTGTTCAATAGGCTTCTCGGCTGGATAAGCGTCCATCGCTTCGTTGGCTTGGACCCAGGGCGCCCGAGGCATCCGGGGTGCCCGGGACAATGGGGGCGCCCGGGAGCTTGAGGGCGCCCAGCCCAGTGAGCTTCCGAAGCGGTTCTTGCTCAATCTTGTTTTGCCTTCACCTTAGGGGGGCCTGGGACCTCTGGGGCGCCCTGCCCAGCTGCTGTCCCTCTCCTTTTGGGGCGTTCTGAGCTGCAGAAACTCGTTCCTTCGGTCCTGCATCCAGGGTTAGTACCAAACAATACGAATGTTAATGAATTTTATAGTCGTAGCTGTATTGGTTCTGACTTCGGGTCTCCAAAATGGAACCCTAGGTCGAACCGATGCCTACTGTTCCCTCGACGGGGAACGTGTCCTCACCTACTCCTCTCAGGAGAATTTACCTGTTGCCAACCGGCTCCTCCGGTTGGACTTTTGCCAGGCAGTCCTTCGCCAGGTGCCTAGCAGTCCTTTGCCAGGTCTTCGTTACCAAGCAGTCCTTCGCCTGGTGCCTAGCAGTCCTTTGCTAGGTCTTAGACTCCTAGCAGCCCTTCACCAGGTGCCTAGAAGCCCTTCGCCAGGTCTTTGTTTCCTGGCAGTCCTTCGCCAGGTGCCTAACAGCCCTTCGCTAGGACTTTGTTTCCTGGCAGTCCTTCGCCAGGTGCCTAGCAGCCCTTCGCTAGGACTTTGTTTCTGCACACTTGAGTAACTTTATTAGATCACAAATAATACTTAACTTTGAATCCTTTGCCAATATCAAAACAAGGTTCGATATAGTGCTTCCTGCACCAACAATCTCCCCCTTTTTGATTTATGACAACACAATTCAAAGTTAAGTAAAAAACTTTATAACAGTTAAGAACATAAGGTAAAAATGAAGTATAACAATTATACACAATTCAACGTTAAGTAAAAACTTTATAACAGTTAAGAACATAAGGCAAGATTTTAAAAAAAAATATACACAATTCAACGTTAAGTAAAAACTTTATAACAGTTAAGAACATAAGGTAAGATTTTGAAAAAAAAAATCCTTTATTTCTCATACTCCCCCTAAAACCCTGATACTTGTGTTATAAAATACTTAACTTTGACCCTTCCTCCCCCTTTGACATATATCAAAAACATACATGGGCGGACAAGGTTTCTGATAGAGAGTTTTAAAAACTTCTAAGTTTTTGACAGAGTATTTTTTTCTTTCAAAAAGAGTAAAAGGTTGCTATAGTGAGATGTGGTAGTACATATAATGGTCATCATAAAATACATTAATATTCGTTGTATATTCTAAACATATTCCTAGTCAAATGGGACGCCTAATAAACAAGGATAAAAGGTTGCTTGAGCTAGGGACTAGCATATGTGATGTAATATACATATACCAAGCTTCATTGGTAAGGACATAGAGATGTTCAAACATATAGATGGATGTTCATACGACGAGTTCATCGAACAACCCTCATACGAATTTTCTAAGTGGTTATCATTTATTGAGTGGATAAATCCTTGGTTATTATTGTACACTAGTAGCCCTTATAACCCGAGACAATATTGACACTCTTTATGTTGGGAATGCACTTTGACTCATTTACTGACTTAATTAGGGTCATCAGGTGATGTGATTGGGTGTAGTAACGAAACATATTAGAGTCATTGCATTGTAGTCAAGGATTCAACATAGACCCACGATTGTGTATAACCAATATAATATATTGTTCTATGGTGCATGAAGTCTCCGATCAGAGTTGTAAGATGTGCTTTACGAAAGGAGTTTCCTAGTTGCATATGCGTTGTCACTATATGATAGATTAGATAGTTGTTGAATCAATTTACAACCCTTGATGTACCAATGGTTGTAGATACGATCGGAATATATGAGATAAAGGGACCAGACTATATGTTAATAATAATCGACCGGTTCTTACAGACACTATTCAGTGATACCTAGGGAGTCATGGGGTGGTGCCGCTAGATGCTCTTACCATGATTCTATGGGTGCTAATAAGAATTAGTTCTGACATCCTATAATCTAGTAGTTGATCATATGAGCCTATTAAGGGTATGCCCAAATAAAGGATGAACATCATCTTAAATCACAAAGAGTTGTGAACACATGACTAGTTGTATCCCTAAATCATTGAGGGTCACACAAGTATTGGTTTTCTCATTTCCCGTAGAGAAAGTCAAACTCAAGTAGTTTAATTTGGCGAATAAAGTTTGATGTGATCAAATAGTGAATTGACAACTAAAGTTTGATATGATCAGACGTTATCATTAACATGATTATGATGGACTTACATTATTGGGTTTTAGAAAAGTTCCAATATCCAATGGGTTAAGATGGAAGAAAGAAAATGGCTAGGTTCAATTTGATTTTCTTAGCCACGCAACTCATTGTATTCCTTGGAAAGATGAAGAGACATATCTTTTCATATTCCTTGGAAAGAGGAAGAGACATATCTCTTTATATTACTTTGAAATGAAGAGACACGTCTCTTCATGTTCCTTGGAAATGAAGAGACACAAATCTCTTCATATTCCTTGGAAAGGTGAAGAGACATGATCTCTTCGCATTCCTCAGGAAGATGAAGAGACACAAATCTCTTCATATTCCTTAAGGGGCTATATAAAGAGGAGCCACCTTAAAAAAAGAAGAAGAAGAAGTGTAGAGAGAAGCAAAAGAAGAGAGTACCTCTCTCAAGTTTCCTCCTTTGCTTTTCTTCCATCAAGAGAAATCCATCTTTTCATCACTTGCTTATCTTCTCCGAGAAGGTTGTTTGGTAGTTACGATTGTATCGATGAAAAATGGCACTTGATCTCTAGTGTGATCAAGCGTTGGAAAGGGGACTCTGATAATGGACTTGATTGGACGGAGGAAGGAGGAAGCACAAGTTCAAGATAAAGAATGAAGAGCTATTTCGCTAAACTTGAAATAGTTGGAGTCATCCTTAAACAAGGTTTTTTGGGAGGTATGTTTTTGCATGTGTTTTGATTCATTTGTATATTGATATATCTGTTAATAGTTTTATTTAGATTATACTTAAATGGTCTAGTATGCTTAAATTAGATAGTTTTGCATGTCTAAATAAAAAGATTAAATTGATATTAGATGAATCAATCATATGATAGTTTATGATCTTTGTTATGCTTTTAAAATGATTAACGAGGTTTTTCTAACCTCGGGCAACCGGCCCGACCCCACGGAAGTTTCTCACTGGCTGCTAGGGTAAATCGGGAAGCGCTCGTGGTGGGCGGTCTAGAAGCCCAGCGTCTAAGGGTTCGCGCCCCTTTTGGAGGAAAAATTTCTAGAAATACGCCGTAGCTAGGGATCGAACCGCGGATGCCTGGAATAGCTACTAGTCACCCTAGCGCTGCACCATAGCCCCGTAGGCTCTTTGTTATGCTTTTAAGATCTTGCTTGAATGATTATTTTGTAATGCATACTTAGATTAAAGATTATGCATATACTTGTTTTCAAATATCCATACGAGCACTCCTTTGATTTAATTGTTAAATCATAAAATAAATTTTAATTTTCCAATGTACAAAGGGGTGTAGAAGTATGATGTCCGAATTATAATTCAGTATCCCAACATGTTGGTCATGAGTTGACTGATAAACAGCAGGTTCAAGTATTTATCCGTTCCCTTCCTGATTTTTAGGAAACGATGAAATAGAATCTTACTCATTGTGAAAGTATCAAGACTTTCACTGATGTTTCATGTCATGTTGAACTAGAGGTGGAGAGAATAGAATTTGGCTTTTGTAGCTAAAAGTTCTGTTGGAGCATCTGAATCCAAGAATAAGAAAAGATGGTTTAAGAAAGGAAAGGGAAAAGAAAAGAAGCTACTATTGCTGTTGGGCTGAGCCCAAACAAGAATAAGTTTCATGAGCATGCTATTGCTAGTTCAGTATTGTTAGCTAATTCTTATCTTTTATGAATTATAGATTCAGGAGCAATAAACCATGTAGCTCGTGATCGAGCTATATACGTGAAGTATTGTCGGGTACCAGCTGACAACAAATGGATACATATGGGGAAAATGGAACGATTAAAGTCAAAGAAGTCGACACTTGCAAACTCAACTTTCATGGTAAACATACTTTGTTTCTATATGAAGTCCTATATGCTCCTGAGATTCGACAAAATCTGATTTCCATTAATAGTATTCTTGATTTTGGATATTGTATGAATTTTTACCATCACTGTGTGGAACTAAGAATTATCTTTCTGTTAGTAGGATATGATTATGTATCAAATAGTTTTATGATTCTTGATGTAGAATTAGATATTAATTATGAAAATAATGGTTGTTTTTCAACATTGTTCTTACTAGTGATGTTGATATAAATGATGAAGTTTGACATGCTAAATTAGGACATATATGACAAGAACGAATGAATAGATTAGCTAAAGAGGGCATGCTTAACACTCATGCTAAAGTTAACTTGTTTATGTGAGCATTATCTTGCTAGAAAAGCAACTAAGAAATCGTTTGGAAAGACTATTAGGGATAAATCACCATTGTACTTAATTCATTCAAATATTATGGTCCAATAAATGTGAAGGCTCAAATGGAAGTTTATATTTCATTACATTTATTGACGACTTTATATGTTTTGGTCATGTGTATTTGATTTTTACAAATCTAAAGTATTAGATTGCTTCAATCATTATTTGAATTAAGTTGAGAATCAATTGGAATGTAAAGTTAAAACCTTTCACACTGACCATAGTAATGAATATTTGTCTGATCATTTCAAAATAATATGTAATGAGAAAAAGATTATTAGATAGCTATCTATTCTTGGAACTTCACAATAAAATAGGGTTGCTGAAAGAGAAAATTGAACTCTTCTAGATATAGTTAGATCTATGATAGCTCAAGCTAATTTGCTATTTCCTATTGGGGAGATGTATTATTATTAG
The DNA here is from genome assembly GCA_024364735.1 of Boesenbergia rotunda. Taxonomy (NCBI): domain Eukaryota; kingdom Viridiplantae; phylum Streptophyta; class Magnoliopsida; order Zingiberales; family Zingiberaceae; genus Boesenbergia; species Boesenbergia rotunda. Next base: position 55,034 of record JAGFNQ010004389.1, on the reverse strand, counting down.
CTACAACTTATATACTTAACTGAGCATCTTCTGAATATATTCCATCTACTCCATATGAACGTTAGACAGATATAAAATCAGATTTGAGTAATCTAAGATCTTGGGAGTCAACTGCTTATGTTTATAATAAAACTCACAAATATGAAAAATTAGGACTCAGGGGTAGAAAGTGTATCTTTGTAAGATGTTTGATATCTTTAAGGGTTATATTTTTATTGGTGAGCAACAAGATGAAACCATCTCTGAAATAAAGTTAAGAGATGCTACTTTTCTCGAAACTAAGTTTCTAACAAGAGGTGAGATGATTCCTTTATTTGCAATAGAGGAGGATGATGATGTTCCTTGATCAACAAATCAGGTATTACGAAAGATGTCTGAATCTAATCAACCTAGTGGGAGTGAATTGTCGATAAATGAATCAGTTTCTCAACAGTCTAATTATTCTTCGGAGAAGGTTTGACATTGAAAATAAGGTATTAATAATTCTCCCATTTGACGATGAGGAACTGTTGGGGTTGCAAGGTTGTAAATATAGCCCTACATTGATCATCACTGATGGACCTCCCATATCTGGATTTCTGAAAACTCCATATGAATAGAGAGGGTAGAGGTAGGAGATGTTGTTTTAGGTGTCCAAACATCTAAATATTAGATATCACCAATCAAATAGGAGTAGTTTAGAAATATCAGTGAGTTTTGACCAAAACCCACTGATGGACCTCCCATATCTGGATTTCTGAAAACTCCATATGAATAGAGAGGGTAGAGGTAGGAGATGATGTTTTAGTTGTCCAAACATCTATATATTAGATATCACCAATCAAATAGGAGTAGTTTAGAAATATCAGTGGGTTTTGACCAAAACCCACTGATGGACCTCCCATATCTGGATTTCTGAAAACTCCATATGAATAGAGAGGGTAGAGGTAGGAGATGATATTTTAGATGTCCAAACATCTATATATTAGATATCACCAATCAAATAGGAGTAGTTTAGAAATATCAGTGAGTTTTGACCAAAACCCACTGATGGACCTCCCATATCTGGATTTCTGAAAACTCCATATGAATAGAGAGGTTAAAGGTAGGAGATGATGTTGTTGGTGTCCAAACATCTATATATTAGATATCACCAATCAAATAGGAGTAGTTTAGAAATATCAGTGGGTTTTGACCAAAACCCACTGATGGACCTCCCATATCTGGATATCTGAAAACTCCATATGAATAGAGAGGGTAAAGGTAGGAGATGATGTTTTAGGTGTCCAAACATCTATATATTAGTTATCACCAATCAAATAGGAGTAATTTAGAAATATTAGTGGGTTTTGACCAAAACTCACTGATGGACATCACATCTATGTTCAGGCCCTCCTAGCGTGACTTCAGATCCTGCGTTTTAATTTGAAATTAAGTGTTTTGATAGGTTTTTTTATATATTAATATATTTTTAAAATAGAAAAAAAAGTTGAGTTCACGTCGGGCCTGAATCAAAAGATTTCAGGCCCACGCTGGGCCTGAAATATTTTTATTTCAGGCCCACACTGGGCCTAAAATAAAATATTTCAGGCCCAACGTGGGCCTGAAATCTATTGATTTCAGGCCCACGTTTTTTTTTTTTCTGCAACATTTTTTTTTGAATTTTTTTACATTTTTTTTATTTATGCATTTGTTTTTTTTTTGAAATTTTTTATGTTTTTTTTATTGTTTCAGCATACGTTTTTTTTTAAAATTTTTATTATTAATATATTTATTAAATATTATTTAATATATTAATTTTATTAATCAAATATAAAAATTATTTATTTATATTTTTAAATCACGTTGGATGAGCCTATTTTTAACTGAAATATTTTTTAATTTTTACCTTACGTTTTTAGCGCCGATTTCATATATATTATTTTTAAAATAAAAGTCTGAAAAAGCACGTGCAGACATTTCGAAATTTGTTACTGGAGAGAAAAAAGAGAAAGACAACAGTTAAAGGAGGGGTATAAGAGGAAGTTCATATAAAGGCCTGCGCCCTTTGGTAAAATAGAAACCATGGTACGCCCTTTGGTAATTTNAGGGGGCTCGTCTATGTGTGCTCGGGCCTCTGCTGCCAGATCTGCAACGTCAACGTCTACCTCCTCGTCTAAATCGATCTGCGCTCCGGCTCGCTGTAGTCTCCAAGTCAAAACCCCGATGGCAGATACATCTATACCAGCTAAAGAGAAGTTCCTAAACCCTATCTCATCAAAATCGGTCAGCTCGGTTATTTCACCTACGGTAATGTCACGACCGTGGTGATGAAGGATGGAGGTGATGATGTGGCAGAAGGGAGTGCGCACTCGTCCCTGAGTGGTAACAATGGATGCATGCAAAATAGTATGAAACATGTGTAGTCCAATGTCAATGTTAAGATGATGGATCAGGGCATACAGAAGAAATGTATGAAAGGGTCGCATGGTTGCGACATCCCTAGTGGATAGCGGTAAAATGCAGCGGACCAGGACTCTGTACAGGGCGTAGTCCTGGGCCTGAAGTTCAACGGACTGAAATCGTCTAGCTGCGAGGAGTCTAGCTTCCATATAGAAATAGGAGTGGAGAGTGTCTAGAGTGATGTGGGAGTAGGGAGCATCAAATGGAGGATCTCTAGGTGGATAGCAACAAAAGGTGGACTGGGAGGGTCATAGTCCAAGAAAACGATTTAGTAAGGTAGGAGTGATTGACAAGGGTATTCCTTGAACAGTAGTGACAAACATAAGATCGTTCTGTCAAACAATGTTATTATAGAATTCTGCACATAAGGATGTGTTAATGGAATGAGTGCAGAACACTAGATTGTCTAGTTGATAAAAGTTTATAACATTCATGGCTAACGGACAGGATTGGGTGAAGAAGTGCCTATTTAGATAGCTAGTTTTGATAGGCTTGTAAGTTGTTCGAGCAAACTTATTACACAGTTTTAGAGTCGGGAACCTAGGGTCGGGACTTGGTTCGGTACCGGGGTTCGCTTGGTTTGCTCGGCGTTTTCTAAGTTAAGAAAGATGCATTTATAAGAAATGAATTAAGAAAATAATTCTAAAAGTAAAAAAAATCATACCGGGGAGGCATGGTTGAGATTGAGGAATCACAAGTGTCACTTAATCTCCTTGGAAGGTAGGAAGTGAGGAAGGAGGATGGTATTTGGTGTGGGAAGAAGGAAGGGTTCGGATGCCTTTTTATAGGCAGGTCATTGGGGGCGCCCGGGAGCTCCCAGGCGCCCGGGACAGTGGTCTCTGCCTTTGGCAGTGACTAGGGCTATTTGGGGGTGCCCGCAGTGGCCCGGGCGCCCCGGTCAGGTTGAGGTTGTAGTTTTTGCTGTTTTGACTGACATGGGGGCGCCCGCGTGGTTCCGGGCGCCCTGGTCAAGGGTTAGAGGCAGCTTTTTGCCTTGAGAGAAGATAAAGTCATGGGGGGGCGGCGCCCGAGGAGTCACGGGCGCCCGGAGTATGTAGGAGGTGACAAATTTGATGTCTTGTCATTGTTTGACCATGGTTTAGTTGGTTTGACCATGGTTTGAAATGATTTGACTGCTTTGACTATGGTTTGACTGTTTTGACCATGGTTTGACTGCTTTGACCATGGTTTGACTATGTTGACCATGGTTTGATTACGTTGACTATGGTTTGAAATGATTTGACTGCTTTGACTATGGTTTGACTGTTTTGACCATGATTTGCGTACGTTCTGAACTACAGGATTAAAGCACAATATAGGTATTGAAGGAATTACAATTGAGTTTAATTTTACTGTCTCACCTAATCTAGGGTTATCAATCACGTTAGCCTTACAGGTTTTGTGAGACAGGTTTTGATAAAATAATTTTTGAAAAACATGATTTATTTTGAAAAACTTAATTAATTTTGAAAACAATTGAATTTATTTTGAAAAGAATATTTAAATTTACAACTGACTGAAAATTTATGTTAGATTTGAATTTGACAAAGAATAATTTGAATTTCAAAAATTGGCTTTCAGGTCTTGGCGAAGCACTAGGCCTTCTTTGGCCGTAGCCTTATTGGATCATCAACCCTTTCCTTGACAAAGCCTTTTAATGAAATTTCATTTTCAAAATTAGTCTTTAAAAAATTCTGGTCTAACTAGTTTGGGTCTTGGATTGGTAGCTTCGGCTAGTTTCACCAGTCTAAATAGACCAAGTAGAGAATACTTGACCTTATTAGAATTGGTTTCCCTAACGTACTATCATCTCACCTCCACCCAATACTATGTTGTCAAATTTCAGTTAAGTTGGTTCAGTCCTTAAACTAACCATTCCTAAATCTAAGCATGGTAAATTGCAAAAATTAAATAAACAATCAAACAAGCAATATTACAATCAAGAATTGAATTTTATTTAACAATAAATATTGTTTTCAATTTGGCTCCCCCTGGACTAAAGCCATGATAATGGTTTGCCAAGATGTGAATCTTGTCCTTGGGGATCCAAAATTGATTTGATCCAGTTTGTTTGTTCAGGCATAGTTTGGGTACCCATGCCTGAACTTTAGATCTGGACTGGTTCAGTACAGCAAAGTAGGATCTTTGTCGAGACTTGGTTCTATAGCCTAGTCCGGATCGATTTAGAACCGATTTCTATTTTCCAAGGATCATGTCAAGACCCTTGGAACCAGAGGTAAATCGTTCTAAAGTTGATCTAAGGTCCTTAACCTGAGTTTTCAGGGAGGAGTTCTCTTTCTCAAGTTTTTCAACTTGAGTAGAGGTTCCTTCCTGAACTTTCTCAATTAAGGGTTTAGGGTCAGCTCCCTGTTTCAGGAGTTTTACTTCCTATCGGAGGGATTCGATTCGGAGTTTGGCTTTCGCCAAATCTCGAGAGAGATAAGAGATTAATTCATTTAATTGACTTCTAGTAAAACCACTTACCTTGATTTTGCCTTCCTCTGAAAATGTCAATCTGCCGTCGTCCTGTTCTGACTCTGACTCGGTCTCGACTTCTTCTGAGGTGGTTAGTGCGAGTAGGTTCGATTGTGGAGCCTCTTCTTCTTCTTCGGAGGAGGACTCGTCCCACGTTGCTTGAAGTGCTTTCTTTTTCCTTGTCTTCTTTGCTTCCTTCAGATTAGGGCATTCGGTCTTGTAGTGGCCCTTCCTCTTGCACTCGTAGCAGGTCACGTTGGGCTTGCTCTTTTCATTTGCGGGTTCAGTTGGTTCATCCTTTCTTCGGCTGGCTTTCCTTCTGTTGGTTTGGTTCTTTAATTCCTTGTAGTAGTTTCTTGCCAGTCGGACCAGCTTTGGTCGATCTCCTACGTCTTCAGAGTCTGAGTCTGATTCAGACTCAGGTGTTGGTTGAGGTTTCTTCTTGGATTTCTTTTCAAATTTACCTGCAATAAAGGCAATGCCTTTCTCGGCCAGGGTGCAGTTAGTCTGCTCATGTAATTCTAATTCAGAGAATAATTCATCTAATTTAATTTTGAAAGGTCCCTTGAAACCTTGTATGCATCTACCATAGATGCCCACAAGGTATTTCTCGGGAAAGCATTTAAAGCATACCTTATTAGGTCACGATTTTCTACCTTGTGACTGATGGTGTGTAGTCCATTCATTAATTCTTGAATACGGGCGTGAAGTTGAGCTGCTGTTTCGTTGTTGGTCATTTTGATCGTATACAGCTTGTTTAGGAGCAGCTCTCTCTTGCTGATCCAAGTGTCTGATGTTCCTTTGTGCAGCTCGATCAGTTTCCCCCACAGCTCCTTGGCACTGTTGAAAGGACCCATCCGGTTCAGCTCTTCTTTTGTTAAGCCGCATTGGAGGGTCTGGGTCGCCTTTGCATCAGCTTCAATTTTCCGTTTCAGAGCGGTGTCCCACTCCGTGTAGGTTTGAGGTACTCCTTCAGCATTTTTTGGAATCTCCAGTCCGGACTGGATAATTATCCACATGTCCACCTGAGTTTTCAGGTGGACCTCCATTCTGCTCTTCCAGTAGGAGAAGTCCTCCCCACTGAAGAGAGGTGGTCTTGCAGTGCTGAAGCCTTCTTGGATGACCATTTATCTGAAACTAAGAAAAAGAGAGAGAAATATCCCAAGACTTGGCCTTGGATTAGTAGTGCTGGATAAAAAATTATTTGTCGAGGGGTGTTGCACCAACCTCGATTAACAAAACAAATTTCGAAAAAAATATTAAAAAGATTAAAAAAAATTTGAAAAAAATTCTCAAATTGGTGATTGCACCAAATTTGAGCTTCCCCGCTCTGATACCACTTGTTAGATCGAGAGACACGATAGAGGGGGGTGAATATCGTAAAATGTTCGGATTAAAGTTAGAGCAATTACGCAGCGAAAATTTAAATCAAACACACGCAAATACCAAGGTTTTTACTTGGTTCGGAGTCGCGGTCGGCTCCTACTCCAAGGCCCACGGTCGTTGACCGTTTACTATGGGCAATTTTATATGTGCGCAAAACAGTTTACAGAGAGATATTACAAGAGTAGTATGGTAAACATAAAAACAGCTCTTCTTTACCGACGTCCGGTGTAGATTGAATTTTCGGGGCGGAGGGACGTCGTCGGCGCTTGTATCTTGAGTTGGGAGGTTTCCGGAGCAGAGCGCAGAAGCAGAAGAGCGTAGGAGCGTTTTAAGAATCGTTGTTTGAAGCCTTGGGGTCGAGGGCCTATTTATAGCCCCTGGGGGCGCCCGGAACGTCGGGGGTGCCCCCCACGTGTCAGCTGATCCGAGTTCTTCTCGGTCAGCTCTGATCCTTTCAAACTCAAGATCAGATCTTGACTGGGGCGCCCGGGACGCTGGGGGCGCCCGAATTGACTGGGTCAGACTCTTATCCTGTTGGATTCTCACTGGCTTGCTTCGTTCGCTTGAGCTAGGGGCGCCCGGGACGCTGGGGGCGCCCGGGAGCATGGGGGGCGCCCCGCCCATAAGCTTTCGAAGCACTCCTTTTGCTTCATGTGTTTTGTGTTCACCTTGGGGGCGCCCGGAACACTCCGGGCGCCCTGGTCAGCTGCTGCCTCACTCCTTTGAGGCTCTCTGAGCTGCAGATACTCGTTCCTTCAGTCTTGCATCCAGGGTTAGTCCAAAACAACATAAAGCAATAATGTGTTAGTTTTATACAGCCTTAGCTGTCTTGGTTCTGACTTTGGGTCTCTAAAATGGAACCCTAGGTCTAACCGACGCCTACTGTTCCCTCAACGGGGAACGCGTCCTCACCTACTCCTCTCGGGAGAATGTACCTGATGCCAACCGGCTCCTCCGGTTAGACTTTTGCCCAGCAGTCCTTCGTCAGATGCCTGGTTGTCCTTCGCCAGGTCTTCAGTACCAAGTTGCCCTTCGCTTGGTGCCTAGCAATCCTTTGCTAGGGCTTTGGTATCCTGGCATTCCTTCACCAGGTGCCTACCAGTCCTTCACTAGGGCTTTGGTATCCTGGCATTCCTTCGCTAGGTGTCTAGCAGTCCTTCGCTAAGGCTTCGCTTGCACACTTGAGTAACATGTTAGATAAACATTATACCTTAACTTTTGAACCCTTTTGCCATTATCAAAACATAGGTTTGACTTGGGTGCATTCTGCACCAGCAAAATTTTCTGAAACCTTTTAGTTTGAACACTTAGAAAATTTTCCAAAATAATTTTGAACACTTAGAAAATTTTCAAAAGGAATTTTGAAATTTTAACACTTAGAAAATTTTCAAAAGGAATTTTGAATACTTAGAAAATTTTTAAAAGGAATTTTGAAATTTTAACACTTAGAAAATTTTCAAAACGAATTTTCGTTACTTTACTTTTTGAAAAGGAGATAAAAGTTTTTGAAAAAGAAATTTAATTTGGAAAATTTTAAATTTTAAAACTTTCTTTTCTCTCCTTTCCACTCTCTCCCCCTTTGCCATATATATAAAAAATATTATAGCAAAAAAATGAGTAAGGAAAGTGCTGTATTGAACCAATTCTAAGCATAAACTGGACCAACTCAATTTTCATTCTTCTCTTTCGGGTCCTGTCTAACCCAGTTAGCTACTTACTAGCTGTTATAAACAGTAGCTTTCGCTAGGGTTAGTCAAGTTAAGTGATCTGGTCAAGTTAGATTGTCTAAGCTTGACACTTAACCTGATTACTGTTCAATTTATATTTATTGCCACAATTACTGCAGATGCACTGACTTAAAGCATCTTGAATCAAGGCATAGACCTAAGCATCTCAACCCAGTCTAGGTTATCAATCAAAAGTACCCTAAGGTGCTTGTGAGATGCTGACTTCTAGATCTATAGGTGCATGCAGTTCTAGGGTTAGGGCCTAAGCTAAGTCCATTTGTGAAATTCCCCTTCTAATATAGATTTTCTTTCTTCTTGAAATAAGATTCTTCATAGAGCAAAAAAATAACGACACTAAAAAAAAGTCCATTTGCGAAAAAACCCTAGTTTTGAAGGGGGTAAGTTTTTCAAAAAACTAAGTCAGAAAATCATTTTAAATTTCAAGATAAAATAATTTTTCAAATAAGTATCTGATAAGAAATAAAAAAGTTAAAAAATAGTCCTATTCTACTAAGCATAACCCTAACTGCCTTCTTAGTGAGCTGAACTCAGACTCAGGTAAGGGTTTGGTGAAGATATCAGCTAAGTTTGATTTTGAGTCTACATGCTTAAGGACTATTTCGCCCCTGGCTATATGGTCTCTTATAAAGTGATGTTTAACCTCTATATGTTTTATTCTAGAGTGTTGGATTGGGTTCTTAGTTAGATTAATTGAGCTTATGTTATCAATGTAGACTTGGGTTTGGGTGTAATCAAGCTGGAAGTCCTTAAGAGTATGCATCATCCATAGGAGTTGTGCTACACACTCTCCTAAAGCAACATATTCTGCTTTGGATGAAGATAGAGCTACGCAGTGTTGCTTTCTACTGCACCAACTAACTAGACTATTTCCTAAAAGTTAACAACTTCCACTTGTACTCTTTCTGTCTAGTTTGCATCCAGCATAGTCAGAATCAGAGTATCCTGACAAGTCAAAAGTTGAGGTCCTAGAATACCAAATCCCTACATTGAGGGTGCTCTTAATGTATCTGAGTATTCTTTTTAGGGCTGCTAAGTGCGTTTCCTTAGCACATGTTTGGTATCTAGCACACATTCCTACAGGGAATATGATATCAGGTCTACTAGCTGTAAGATAAAGTAGATTTCCTATCATACTACGATATAGCTTAAGGTCTACTGGTTTACCTTCAGGGTCACTATCAATTTTTACATTTGTGGCCATAGGGGTACTTATGCTTTTGGAGTTATCCATTTTAAATTTCTTTATTAACTCCTTAGCATATTTGGATTTGTGAACATAATATACATCCCTAGTTTGCTTAATTTGTAGTCCTAAAAAGAAGTTGAGCTCACCAACTAAGCTCATTTCGAATTCATTTTCCATTATTTTTACAAATTCTTTTAAAAAGTTAGAGTTGGTGGATCCGAAAATTATGTCGTCAACATAGATTTGGGCAATGAAGGTGTTCTTTTCTAAGGTTTTAACAAAGAGAGTTGAGTCAATTTGTCCTTGGTTAAACTCCTTAGAAATGAGGTAAGTTGATAGGCGTTCATACCATACCCTAGGTGCTTATTTTAGTCCATAAAGTGCCTTGTTAAGCTTGTAAACGTGGTCAGGTTTTTCTAGGTCCTCAAAGCCGGGGGGTTGTCCTACATAGACTTCTTCTTTGATAAACCCATTCAGAACGGCTGACTTAACATCCATTTGGTAAAGTTTAAATCCTTTATGGGTTGCAAAGGCTAACAACATTCTAATAGACTCAAGTCTAGCTACTGGGGCATAGGTTTCATCATAGTCTAACCCTTCGACTTGACTGAACCCTTTAGCTACTAGGCGGACTTTGTTTCTGACTATTTCCCCTTGGTCATTTAGCTTGTTCCTAAATACCCACTTTGTATCTATAATTGACTTACCCTCAGGTTTAGGTACTAGTTCCTAGACTTGGTTCCTCTCAAATTGGGCTAACTCCTCTTGCATTGCTATGATCCAATCAGGATCAGGTAAGGCTTCCTCTATAGTCTTAGGTTCAATTTTCAAAATTAGTGCGATCTGACTAAGATTTCTATAGGAAGACCTAGTTCTGACTCCTAAGGTTGGATCACCCACAATTTGATCAGTTGGGTGACTGAGTTTGGGTTTCTTGGTTCTTCTAGAATTTGGTTCAGCCTCAGGTCCGGCTGGACGGTTAGGTTCGGTATTTTGTTCAATTACTTGGGTTGGTTTAATTGTTGGTTCAATTGACGTAGTAGTTGGTTCAATAGTTAGTTCATCTAGAGTTTCAACCAGTGGTTCAATTGATGGTTCCATAATTTGTTCATTATCTTCTTGATCAATATTTGATGGATTCAAGTTTGGATTATCAGATTTTGAATTAGTTTCCTCATCAAATATTAGATTCGTTGTTTCTTCAATTTTATTTGTTTGCCTATTGTAGACCCTATAGGCCCTACTTGTTGTTGAATACCCTAAAAATATTCCAGGGGTTGACTTAGACTGGAATTTCCCTAGGTAGTCCTTGGTGTTTAGGATATGAACTTTGCACCCAAAGACCCTTAGGTAGTGTAGGTTTGCAAGTCTATGGTAATATAATTCATAGGGAGTTTTATTATGTCGTTTGTTAATTAGGACCCTATTTTGGATATAGCAAGCTATACTAATTGCTTCTGCCCAAAATTGGTTAGCTAGGTTGAATTCATTAAACATAGTCCTAGCGGCTTCCTGTAGGGTTCTATTTTTCGTTTCTACTATCCCATTTTACTGGGGGGTTCTAGGACACAAAATTCGTGAATATACCCCTTTATCTTACAAAATTCCTCAAATCGTTGATTCTCAAACATTCCCCCGTGATCACTCCTATGTCTTTTGATTTTGGTATCATTTTGATTCTCAATTACCTTACATAGGTCAATGAATAGATTTAGGGTTTCATCCTTAGTTTTTAGGAACCTTCCCTAAGTAAACCTAGAGTAATCATCGATAATGACTAAGTAATACCGGTTTCCACTTAGTGACTTGGCTCCATGTGAATCAAATAGGTCAAGGTGCAGGAGCTCAAGTGTGGTTTGAGTTAGGTCTGATTGAATTTGTTTGTGATTAGACCTCGTTTGTTTACCTTGGTTACATGAGTCACATATCATGTTTTCATGGTTCTTAATTTTCGGTATTCCTTTAATTAGACCAAATTGGGTGATTTTAAAATTAGTCTTAGATTAGTGTGACCTAATCTCCTATGCCAGATGTTTGATTCTTCTAACTGAGTTAAGAGGCATTTAGGTACTAAGGGTAGATTTATAGTATAAACATTATTTTTCCTAGTGCCCTTAAGCATGACTTCTGAGTCTTGCAAATTTCTAATCAGGCAGTCAGAGTTGGTAAAGGTAACTACATAGCCAGTATAATATAATTGACTTATACTAAGCAAATTAAATTTAAAGTTCTCAACCAAGAGTACCTTTTTAATTACAAAATCAGATTTGAGTTCAATGTTACCTGACCCAATGACTTTGAGTGTAGCATTGCTGCCAAATGCTACTGAGCCTAGGTTCTTGAACTTGAGTTTGGTGAATTTCAATTTGTCTCCAGTCATGTGTCTAGAGCATCCGCTATCCAACATCCATTGGTCCAAATCGTTATGTTCCTATACATAAAGAATTTATTGATTTGGATCCAATTAGAATTAAGGATAGCTTAAATTGATTTTCACAACCTAGTCTGTCTCACCCAATCTATAGTTATCAATTGCGTTAACCTTATGGGTTTTGTGAGACAGGTTTTAACAGAAGTAAAGATTTTATTTTGAAAAACATGATTAATTTTGAAAAGTTGAATTAATTTAAAAAAATAGTTTAATTGAATTTTAATTTTATTTTACAAAGTGGTTGAATCTAAGATTAATTGAAATTTGTGTTAGATTCAAATCTGACAATAGTAAAGTGAATTTGGTTTCCAATAATCTGTAAAATAAGGCGATTCAAAAATCCGGACCAGAAAATTTTTCGAGATTTTTCGGATTGATTCTAGGGTTTTCGGCCCTACGGGTGGAGCCTAAGGGGCTTTAGTGTAAAAATCTAAAACTTATCAAGGGTTTAGGGTAAACTCTTAAATTACAAGAGGGTGATTAATTTAACCCTAAAGACTTTTGAGATGGATGGTACCAAATAGGAGGGTAAATTGATCAAAACTCTTACCCTAAGGGTGAAATGTGAAATTGAGGAAATGTGAAGGGTCTTTTTACAAAAAGGCTCCCCTTTTTGTTTTAAAGCTCGCGGCCACAACCTTTAGCCGCAGAGTCTTTTCGCGTGCCCTAAACCCGACGCCGCCCCTTCCTCCCCGCGTGCCCTAAGCAAGCGTCGCCTCCTCGCCATCAGTCCAAGCTTCAGCCCGCAACTTTGATCCGCAACCTTCTTCCTCAAGCGTGGATCGACCACCTGCCTTGGAGTTAGGTGTCCTCGTTATCTTCTTGATCTCCACAACCGAGCACTGAAACTTCGTCGGAGCTGAACAAGGGGCATCCGGCGCAACCAAGATCTGTAGAGGTATCTGCAATGGCTTCCTTGTATTGAATCAAAGCTTTGATGACATTTCTTTTTGGAGGTAGAGGAGTAGGGATCATTTGTTTGGTCGGTTTTGTTAATGACTGTAAGTAGGCTCTTGGGATGAGATTATGGTAGCGATACCGAGTTGGGTTTTGGAATTGGATGAATTCGTGGATAACATTTTCAGTTCTTTGGTCGAAATTTGATTCTTCTTCGTATAGCTATGTTGTTGAATCCGGGATAGTAGTATAGATCAGTTTCTTTTGTTTCAAATCGAAGCTGGGATCTGTTTAATGGTTTTGATGTGGCTACCTTTAGCTGTGTGGTTGTTTTGTTTTGGATCAGATCAAAGGGAGGATTTTCGCCATGGGTGTAATTGTGTTCTTTTCTGTTGGGTTCATTTTGAGTTGTCGTGAGCTGTATGTTTGGGATTTGATCTGGTTTTGCTGTCGATACCATTTAGAGTTACATGTTAGTTTGAATTATGACTTGGATAGCAAGGCTAGATTGTAAAGATGGAAAAGTAGGTTGTGTTTAGCTTTGTTTCAACATTCTGCCGTGAGTCTTTAATGAATGGGAGCATTGATTTTGGTATGTAGTATTAATTCCTCTACTGATCTGTGTTTATATTTTTGGATGATGATATGATGTTATTGGTGAGAATAGTGTTTCAATTGTAGTTCTTGATAAACCATTGTTTTAGATGAGGTTACGGTGGGAATTAAAATGATGGAGCTGATCATGTTTTGGGGGCTTAGATTCATGACTCGGTTTGGATGGTTTGGATGAGTTTGGATTTTTGTTTGAAGGTTGTTCTTTTGATCTTGGTGTTGGATTATGCCATGTCGACCTGGCTGTAGGTTATCATCCTAGGAACGAATCCTTGGTCTTGGATTAGGGTTTAGGCGAATGAATATGATGATTAGGATTATCACTCATATGGATTAGTAATTGGTTAGCTAGTTATTTCTATGTAAATAACTATTTAATATGTCATTTGATACAGGACATTGATTTGGACTTTTGGTTGCGGAGTATTAGACGGGAGGATATTTCGGCTTGATACGGACTTCTACACCTTGGAGGCGGGTACCCTTTGACTTATCTCTTTTGATATTGTCATGTGATTATGTATAGACTGTTATAGATAGCAGTAAGATTTTACGCTATCCCTATTTATTATGTCTGTTCTGGATACTTGTTATTTATCCCTGTGTTATTATGATGTTAGTTCCATACAGTCTCAGGTATTGTCATATCTATATGTATGCTTAGAGATCGTGTTGTACCTCTTGCGTTTGACCTTGAGGGATCTGTAGTTTCCAGCCAGTATACCTTGTAGGTTACCTGTATTTCCTGTTATATAATTTCAGACTGAGACTTAGTATACTGAGGACTTGGTGAGGGAGGTATGTGTATCTATCATACACCATCCTTGCATTATTGCATGCTGACCCACGCGGACGTTGTGGACCATGTCCTGACTGGGTACAGGTTGTCACAGCTCTACCCACGCGGACGTTGTGGACGATCCTGACTGGGACTAGGGGTGACACATGTCATTGCACCATGTGCATACTATGCATCGTGCATTGTTTGCTGCACTTGTTTGACATCGCATATACTGGAGACTTGTTATCTGTGTTTATATGCCTATTGGTTTTTCTTTGGTATTTATTACCCTCTTTCCAGGTTAGATGGATTCAGGTATGTATCTACCCAGTATTTTCAGTTCCAGTCTTTCCTTACTGTTGATATGAGATTGTATTAACGGAACTCTTATTGTTAGTATAACTTTCTACGCATATCTGTTGGGTATTCGCTGAGTTATGGACTCACCCCGTTGCCATATATTTTTATTTCAGGTTGAGATACTTGGAGTCGCCAGAAGAGCCCAGCAGCCAGTCCCTACCCATCGTGACGACATGGTTATGTGTTTGTCCTGGGCAGTGTATTTGTTTCATATGTCCTTAGCGATTTGTATATGTATTACGAGTGTGTCGTGTGCCCTAAGGGGTTGTTGTATTGGTTGTTCTATCCTAAGTCGGACCGGTCCGCAGTCAGGTATGATTTACTTAGTTGTCTTGTGTTTTTATATTGTGTCTATCTATATTTTGAGGCCTGAGGCCAATTAAACTGCGTGGTCGTGTTCTGTGTATGTGTAAATTGTCCGTCGGACAGGGGAGGTGCTGTCCGATTTTATATTGGATCAGCGGCTCCTGGGTCTCAGGGCGTGACAATTTATTTTGGTATCAGAGCTCAGGTTGTCGGATACCTTGAGGACTTGTGGATTAGGGGTGTCTGTCCGATACCAATTTATTTTGGTATAAGAATGTAGGTTTGTGATACCTACTTGTTTTACGAGTCTTGTCAGATTGTTCGGAGTATTTTTCTCGATGTGGTTGTTTGGGACTTGGCGCGATGGGACTTCTTCGGGCGACAGGTATTTCTTCTCATCTCTTGTATTCCTTATCCTGGTTAGCTAGGATTAAGAATTCTCTCAAGTTATTGGATCAGGTTACTATTCTTGTATTTAGGTATTGGTAGAAATTCTTTCACGTTATTGGATCATGTTACTATACCTGTATATCTAGGTTTGATTTAGAAATTATCTCGTGTTATCGGATCATGCTACCATTCCTGTATATTTAGGTATGGTTAGAAATTCTTTCATGTCTTGGATCAGGTTGTTATTCCTGTATATTTATGTATAGTTAGAAATTCTCTCATGTTATTGGATCAATTCACAGTAGCTCATGGAGCTATAAGTTGTCTTATGTTGCGTATATCTGGACAGATAAGCTAGATGTCATGTTTTGAGTACATGATCTGCATTGATGCAATAGGGTAGCAGTAGCTACGTATTATTATGATTAGTAGATGATTGATACAATCTGTTCCTTGGGGACTTTGACCATGGATCACTTGTACTTGGTAGTTGACCTAGAAAGTACATGTTGATGGGTGATTGGAGTTAATACTGAAAAGTGTGGAGCTACTTGCTTGACACTTATGGGTTACTGCTTGTACTTGGTCTGAATAACTAAAAAGGTACTTACGGACTTATGATTTGCGTGGAGGCAAATCACTTATAAAACTAGACCACCTTTGGTTAGATGATATCGAGAACGACCCATGGGAAAATAAAGGAATTGTTTCATGAGTATGTTTAGATACTCCCGAGAGATAGCATGTCTCTATCTTCTTGTTATGGAGTGGACCTCATAGGGTTTTGACCATGGAGTGGAGGAATTGGACTGTATTGGATAACGAGGCGATGGTCGGTATGACTCGCTAGTTGCTACGCTATTCTATGAGAGATCTTGACTCATAGATTGGGTGTGTATGGTAGGATAATCTCGATGGTGCATCGGGATGTATGACCCGTTAGGGTGCGAAGGATGTGGAGTTAACTGTATATTTATCTTCCGGTGAGATGCTGGACATTAATCTGGAGATCAAAGATGTCCATTGGTTTTCGGTTATTATACTACCATCGTGGACCTATTAGTTGACCGAATGATAAGGTTGTTATCACCATGGACTTTCTCGTTGGTGTTGAGAGGTGGATTGAGATTGACGAATCTCTATGATATGTTGTATTTTGAGAATTCTATTAGTGGATATGGACCTACCGGATTGTAGCTTTTGTTGGATCATTGGATGGATAAATGATCCTTTGGTGGTTGATTATTTAGGAAGTTTGTTATTCATGGTAGCATATGGTACGACATGTGGGCACAATCTTTAAATTATATGTTATCTTTTGACGGTTTATTGAATGATATATATAAATATATACGACTTGTGATGTCGGGAGGATGCTATTGACTAGTGGATACTTGGGTGATACTTATGGATTTTTCATTTTACGTTTGAGGATTGGAGTATAGACTTGGCACCAGTGATCTTAGGATTGAGTGCCCTGGATAGGTTTGATGATTGAATGGTTGTTCTAGTGTACTTGGTTATCGGATGATAACCTCTGAATTGATAACTCCAGTTGGCCCGTAGCAATGTAACATTAGGGTATCGGACGAAGTGATTACTCAATATGAGTACAGATATGTTTTGATGCTACTGTGTGCCGTATGAGGAATGATAAAATTTGGGGACCAAATTTTTATTAGTGGGGGAGAATGTAAAATACGGCGATTCAAAAATCCGGACTAGAAAATTTTTCGAGATTTTTCGGATTGATTCTAGGGGTTTCGGCCCTACGGGTGGAGCCTAAGGGGCTTTAGTGTAAAAATCTAAAACTTATCAAGGGTTTAGGGTAAACTCTTAAATTACAAGAGGGTGATTAATTTAACCCTAAAGACTTTTGAGATGGATGGTACCAAATAGGAGGGTAAATTGATCAAAACTCTTACCCTAAGGGTGGAATGTGAAATTGAGGAAATGTGAAGGGCCTTTTTACAAAAAGGCTCCCCTTTTTGTTTTAAAGCTCGCGGCCACAACCTTTAGTCGCAGAGTCTTTTCGCGTGCCCTAAACCTGACGCCGCCCCTTCCTCCCCCGCGTGCCCTAGGCAAGCGTCGCCTCCTCGCCATCAATCCAAGCTTCCGCCGCAACTCTGATCCGCGACCTTCTTCCTCAAGCGTGGATCGACCACCTGCCTTGGAGTTAGGTGTCCTCGTTATCTTCTTGATCTCCACAACCGAGCGCTGAAACTTCGTCGGAGCTGAACAAGGGGCATCCGGCGCAACCAAGATCTGTAGAGGTATCTGCAATGGCTTCCTTGTATTGAATCAAAGCTTTGATGACATTTCTTTTTGGAGGTAGAGGAGTAGGGATCATTTGTTTGGTCGGTTTTGTTAATGACTGTAAGTAGGCTCTTGGGAGGAGATTATGGTAGCGATACCGAGTTGGGTTTTGGAATTGGATGAGTTCGTGGATAACATTTTCAGTTCGTTGGTCGAAATTTGATTCTTCTTCGTATAGCTATGTTGTTGAATCCGGGATAGTAGTATAGATCAGTTTCTTTTTGTTTCAAATCGAAGCTAGGATCTGTTTAAAGGTTTTGATGTGGCTACCTTTAGCTGTGTGGTTGTTTTGTTTTGGATCAGATCAAAGGGAGGATTTTCGCCATGGGTGTAATTGTGTTCTTTTTCTGTTGGGTTCATTTTGAGTTGTCGTGAGCTTTATGTTTGGGATTTGATCTGGTTTTGCTGTCGATACCATTTAGAGTTACATGTTAGTTTGAATTATGACTTGGATAGCAAGGCTAGATTGTAAAGATGGAAAAGTAGGTTGTGTTTAGCTTTGTTTCAACATTCTGCCGTGAGTCTTTAATGAATGGGAGCATTAATTTTGAAATGTAGTAGTAATTCCTCTACTGATCTGTGTTTATATTTTTGGATGATGATATGATGTTATTGGTGAGAATAGTGTTTCAATTGTAGTTCTTGATAAACCATTGTTTTAGATGAGGTTACGGTGGGAATTAAAATGATGGAGCTGATCATGTTTTGGGGGCTTAGATTCATGACTCGGTTTGGATGGTTTGGATGAGTTTGGATTTTTGTTTGAAGGTTGTTCTTTTGATCTTGGTGTTGGATTATGCCATGTCGACCTGGCTGTAGGTTATCATCCTAGGAACGAATCCTTGGTCTTGGATTAGGGTTTAGGCGAATGAATATGATGATTAGGATTATCACTCATATGGATTAGTAATTGGTTAGCTAGTTATTTCTATGTAAATAACTATTTAATATGTCCTTTGATACAGGACATTGATTTGGACTTTTGGTTGCGGAGTATTAGACGGGAGGATATTTCGGCTTGATACGGACTTCTACACCTTGGAGGCGGGTACCCTTTGACTTATCTCTTTTGATATTGCCATGTGATTATGCATAGACTGTTATAGATAGCAGTAAGATTTTACGCTATCCCTGTTTATTATGTCTGTTCTGGATACTTGTTATTTATCCCTGTGTTATTATGATGTTAGTTCCATACAGTCTCAAGTATTGCCATATCTATATGTATGCTTAGAGATCGTGTTGTACCTCTTGCGTTTGACCTTGAGGGATCTGTAGTTTCTAGCCAGTATACCTTGTAGGTTACCTGTATTTCCTATTATATGATTTCAGACTGAGACTTAGTATACTGAGGACTTGGTGAGGTAGGTATGTGTATCTATCATACACTATCCTTGCATTATTGCATGCTGACCCACGCGGACGTTGTGGACCATGTCCTGACTGGGTACAGGTTGTCACAGCTCTACCCACGCGGACGTTGTGGACGATCCTCACTGGGACTAGGGGGTGACACATGTCATTGCACCATGTGCATACTATGCATCGTGCATTGTTTGCTGCACTTATTTGCTGCACTTGTTTGACATCGCATATATTAGAGACTTGTTATCTGTGTTTATATGCCTATTGGTTTTTCTTTGGTATTTATTACCCTCTTTCCAAGTTAGATCGATTCAGGTATGTATCTACCCAGTATTTTCAGTTCCAGTCTTTCCTTACTGTTGATATGAGATTGTATTAGCGGAACTCTTATTGTTAGTATAACTTTCTACGCATATCTGTTGGGTATTCGCTGAGTTATGGACTCACCCCGTTGCCATATATTTTTATTTCAGGTTGAGATACTTGGAGTCACCAGAAGAGCCCAGCAGCCAGTCCCTACCCATCGTGACGACATGGTTATGTGTTTGTACTGGGCAGTGTATTTGTTTCATATGTCCTTAGCGATTTGTATATGTATTACGAGTGTGTCGTGTGCCCTAAGGGGTTGTTGTATTGGTTGTTCTATCCTAAGTCGGATCGGTCCGCAGTCAGGTATGATTTACTTAGTTGTCTTATGTTTTTATATTGTGTCTATCTATATTTTGAGGCCTGAGGCCAATTAAACTGCGTGGTCGTGTTCTGTGTATGTGTAAATTGTCCGTCGGACAGGGGAGGTGCTGTCCGATTTTATATTGGATCAGCGGCTCCTGGGTCTCGGGGCGTGACATAATCGGCTTCTAGGTCTTGGCGAGACACTAGACCTTCTTTGGTCGTAGCCTTATTGGATCATCAACCCTTTCCTTGACAAAGCCTTTTATTGAAAAATTATCTTCAAGTTACTCCTTGAAAGTTTTTGGTCTAACTAGTTTGGGTCTTGGATCGGTAGCTTCGGCTAGTTCCGTCAAAATGGCTTCCCTAACGTACTATCATCTCACCTCCACCCAATACTATGTTATTCAAATTTCAATTAAGTCATTTTAGTCCTTAGTCTAACCAGTCCTAGGTCTAAACATGATAATTTGCAGAAATAAGGAAACAATCAAGCATGCAATTCAATTTAAAAAGAATTTATCTAATTACAAAAATTATTTTTAAATTGGCTCCCCCTGGACTGAAGCCACGGTAATGATTAGGCAAGATATGAATCTTGTCCTTGGAGATCCAATATTGGTTTGATCTAGTTTGATTGTTCAAGCAAAGTTTGGGTACCCATGATTGAACTTTGGATCTAGATTGGTTCAATATAGCATAGTATGACCGTTGTCTCGACTTGGTTCGATACCCTAACCCGGATCGATTTAGAACGGACTTCTGTTTTCCAAGGATCATGTCAAGACCCTTGGAACCCGAAGTAAATCGTTCTGAAGCCGCTCTAAGGTCCTTGACTTGAGTTTTCAAGGAGGAGTTCTCTTTCTCAAGCTTTTCAACTTGAGTAGAGGTTCCTTCTTGAACCTTCTCAGTCAAGGATCTAGAGTTAGCTCCCTCTTTCAGGAGTTTTACTTCCTATCGGAGGGATTCGACGCGGATTTTGGCTTTCGCCAAGTTACAAGATAAGTAAGCAATTAACTTTGATAATTCAACTTCAGAATAGCCGCTTACTGTTATTTTGCCGTTCTCCGAAATTGTGAGCCTTCCGTTGTCCGGCTCCGATTCCGATTCGGTGTCAATGTCTTCCGAAGCGGTTAAGGCAAGAAGGTTTGACTGTGGGGCCTCTTCTTCTTCTTCGGAGGAAGATTCATCCCACGTGGCTTGAAGAGCTTTCTTCCTTCGAGTCTTCTTGGCTTCCTTTAGATTAGGGCACTCCGATTTGTAGTGTCCCTTCTTGTTGCATTCGTAGCAGGTCACATTTGGTTTGGACTTTGACGTTGAAGGTTCAGCTGGATCTTCCTTTCTTCGGCTGCCTTTCCTTCTATTGGTCTGATGCTTCAGCTCCTTGTAGTAGTCCCGGGCTATCCGAACCAGTTTGGGTCGATCCCCTTCACTATCTTCTGAGTCTTGAGTCTGAGTCAGACTCGGGTGCAGGTTGAGGTTTTTTCTTGGCTACCTTTCCTTGGGGTTTACCTGCAAGAAAAATAATACCTTTCTCGGCCAAATTGCAGTTGGTCTGCTCATGTAATTCTAATTCTGAAAACAATTCATCTAATTTAATTTTGGAAAGATCCCTAGAAACCTTGTACACATCTACCATAGATGCCCACAGAGTATTTCTTGGGAAAGCATTTAGGGTATACTTGATAAGGTCACGGTTTTCTGCCTTGTGACTGATTGTGTGCAAGACGTTCATCAGCTCCTGGATTCTGGCATGGAGCTGTGCTGCTGATTCACCTTCATTCATTTTTATGGTGTAGAGTCTGTTCAGCAACAGATCCCTTTTGCTAATTCTGGTGTCGGAGGTGCCTTCGTGCAGTTCAATTAGTTTGCTCCAGAGTTCTTTAACACTGTTGAAGGGACCCACCTGGTTTAGTTATTCCTTGGTTAATCCACATTGCAGTGTCTGGGTTGCCTTTGCATCTGTAACGACCCACCTTCTGGTACTAAGCTTTAAGGCGGATCGCTACTACTAACTGACTGACTAATTACTGATTTCTAATAATGCTAAACCAACTGGGAGAATTTCGAAAATTCTTATTTCGCTATTTACTGAACTAGAAATTCATAAACATGTTGAAAGTACTAATTTGCCCAAAATAAAGCAAAACTTTTATTTTATTATCTTGGCAAGATTCGATCCCCCAACCTCTAGGTTGCATGGCTAAAGCACTAACCAGCTACTCTACACCATCTTTGTTTTACACAATACCAGTCGACTGCTATATGCCAGTCGACTGGTCGGGCCACAAAATGGTTCTGCGCCCGATACCAGTCGACTGGTGTTTTCCCAGTAGACTGGTAGTTCTGAAATTTCAGTTTTCAGATTTCTAGAATGTATCAACCTTGAGCCACAATGTACCAAAATCATATCTAACAAACATAATGGCATAAATAAAGTTCCACGACTATTCTAAGGCATTTATTACATGTTTTTGGAGGGTTTCTAGCATGTATAGCAACTTAGAAATCATAAAAACGACATGTAGAAGCCTAAACATGAATGTGCCAAGTTCGTATCAACTTCTTATTGAAACCATTCATTATTCATATCTAAGGGTATTCTTAGCTACTACATGTCATTCTATATGGTGCATATATCTTAAAACAAGCATATCCTATGTATTTAGCATGTAAATCAAAAGTATCAAGTTCTTATCTTTAAAGCTTAAGCATGGATCTAAATTACCATATTGCAAGTAGTAACTCATATCATTCAACATTCGCTAAGCAACTATTAACACAGGTAAATAAACTACTTTAATATACTAGGCACCACAAATAACGAGTCTAATTAAGTTCATACATGGTTCACATAACTTATTGCGGAAAAACTAAAAGAGACATAATAAAGACTATTTCTATGCTTTGCAAGTTCCGAAGACTTTTATTCCAACTCCACCATCACACACACTTTGCATCAAGCCCGCCGCCTCCGCTACTAGTGCTTTCCTTTACCTGTAACTGCAGTATAAGGAAATGCAAACTAATAAGCATAAAGCTTAGTAAGTACCATCTAGCCTCACAAAACTATGAAACTCAAATTATGCTTTTGTAAAACATGCTATGCACATACATGCTCATATCCATAAGAAATCATGCTAGGCTCATGCTAAAATACATATCATAGAATGTCATGACATATAACTGAGACATAACACATACTGAACTAGAACTGAAAAGTAAGCTATAGCATGGCATACATATCTGAACTGGAACTGAAACTAACTAACATAAAACTAATTATTAAATTCACCACATGCTAATATGAATTTCTGAAAACTAAATACATATAGTAGGTGAAAATAATAATCAACTGCTGTGGGCCCGGCAATGTACCAACTGTGCGCGCATCCCTAATAAACCCGAGGTAGCAAATCCCGAATCCATTAGGGTTCTACTAGGTTATCTAAACTAGGGGCAACTAGGAGCCCATCCCATACTAGGTTATCTAAACCTAGAGGCAACTTAGAGCCTATCCCTGGACCGAAGTCCGGTACAATGCCGACTGAAAATAAAATAGTCTTTTATACTTTTCTTTCCTCTTCTGATTCTTGCTTTTACTAAGGTTATCTAAACATAGGGGCAACTAGGAGCCCATCCCGTTGGACCTTGGTCCCAATCATAAACTGGAGCAAGAATTTCTATTCTTTAATGCTTTCTATAGCATTAACTGAACTGAACATTTTAACAAACACCTAATGTGCGTGCTTGTTCATAATTTACGATTTCTAATCGTAAAGCATAAATACAAGGAAATAAAGCATATGAAAAATCAACCGAAACTACTTATACTGCAGGTGAGGGATACTTACATCCTGCGCTTGTTCTTACGACTCTAAAGCGTAGGTTTTTGGAAAAAGGAACGATCCTTAGAGTTTCGGAGAGCTTCTAACGGAGAATTCTTCCTCGGAGAGATTCCCTAACGTAGCCTCCTTCTTAAATCCTCTGGATCTTCCCTTGGTTCGCGCGCACGGGAGAGAGGGCGAGAGGAGAGGTCGCGGGCGTGAGGGAGGGCGTCGGCGTCGCTGGGTTGGGAGAAAATTAACCTAAAACTCGTAACTCCCTCTTTTATACTTATGGGGCGAATTTAACTAATTCTAGCTTATCTATTGTTTCTCTTAATCTATTACAACAAAACCAAATTGCTCTCTTGGTAAGTCCACTCCTCTCTTAAACTGTAGGTTCAGGGATCTAATCCCACTTACATGATTTTTCCTTTTTATCCCTTTTTGCCACTTTCGTTTATGGAAAAATTCTATAAAAATATCCATAAATTCTAAGATATTTCTAAAATTAGTTTCGAGAATTTTCGGGCATTACAGCATCAGCCTCGATCTTTTTCTTCAGCGAGGCGCCCCATTCTGAGTAGTGTTGTGCCACTCCTTCAGCATTCTTGGGGATTTCAAGGCCAGATTGGATAATAATCCACATATCCACCTGAGTTTTCAGGTGGACTTCCATCGGACTCTTCTAGTAGGAGAAGTCTTCTCCACTGAAGAGTGGTGGTCTAGCTATGTTGAAACCCTCTTGCATGGCCATTATAAATTCTGAAATAGAAAAAAATAAGGAAACTTTGTCCCAAGACTTGGTCTTGGATTAGTAGTGCGGGAAAAATTAATCAAAATGAAAGCGATCGAGTGATGTTGCACCAACCTCGATTAACGAGAAAAAAATTTAAATAAGAAATTAAAAATTATTTCGAAAAAAAATTCGAAAATACTCTCAAATTGGTGGTTGCACCAAATTTGAGCCACCCGCTCTGATACCACTTGTTGGATCGGAGAAAATGATAGAGGGGGAGTGAATATCGTTAAAAACTTTTCAGATTAAGAAAGAGCAAATATGTAGCAGAAAGAAATAACGTGCATAAGAACACAAGTAGATTTTTTACTTGGTTCGGAGTAGCGGTCGGCTCCTACTCCAAGGCCCACGGTCCTTGACCATTTACTTTGAGGAATTCTATATTCGGAAAGATTTTTACAAAATGATCATACAGATATAGAATTTAAAAAACTAAATCACACACTTTCGTAAATTAAAACTTTTACCGACACCCGAGATGGATCGAATTCCGGAGCAGAGGGTCGGCGACGACGCTAAAATCTCGAAATGGAACTTTCCCGGAGCGCAGCGCGTATGCGAAAGTGTTTGGAGCGTTAGAAAGAATGGATGTTGAAGCCTTGGTGTCGAGCCCCCTTTTATAGTGGGCATACGGGCGCCTGTGACGTTGGGGGCGCCTAACACGTGCCCTTCGATCCGCGAATCCTTATCCGCGGGCTCTGTCAGCGCTTATCCTCCCCCACTTAGGCGCCTGAGCTGATGGGGGTGCCCGTGACCTCACGGGCGCTTGATCTGCCTTGGTCCAGTGGCTTCGCAGCTATGTCTTGGGTTTTACCTTCACTCTTGGGCGCCCGCATCCATACGGGCGCCTGTCTCCATTCGGGCGCCTAGGCCGAGTGAAGTACCTTCACTTGCAGATGACCAGTCCTTCGACCTTGCAACTAAGGTTAGTCCTAAAAACACAACAAGTATTAATTACAGTCATAGCTGTCTTGGTTCTGACTTCGGGTCTCCCAAATGGAACCCTAGGTCGAACCGACGCCTACTGTTCCCTCGGCGGGGAACTCGTCCTCACCTACTCCTCTCAGGAGAGTTTACCTTTTGCCAACTGGCCCATCCGGTTGGACTTTTGCCCAATCCACCTGACCAGGTCTTCGTGCCCAACTTCCGGTCAGGTCTTCTTGCCCAACTTCCGGTTAGGTCTTCGGTGCCCAGCCCCTTGCCAGGACTTCGTGCCCAATCCTTGACCAGGACTTCTTTGCCCGACTTCCGGTCAGGTCTTCTTGCCCAGTCCTTGACCAGGACTTCTTTGCCCAGCCCTTGCCAGGACTTCTTGCCTAGTGTACCTAAGACTTCTTCCTGCACACTTAGTGAACACGTTAGATTACAATAACATCTTAACTTCTGAACTCTTTGCCATTATCAAAATCTAGGTTTGACTTAGGTGCTGCCTGCACCAACATGGCCCGGCCCCATGAAAGTTTTCCATCGGCCGCTAGGATAAATCGGGAAGCGCTCGTGGTGGGCGGTCTAAAAGCCCAGCGTCTCAGGGTTCGTGCCCCATTTAGAGGAAAAATTTCTACAAATACGTCGTAGCTGGGGATCGAACCGCAGATGCCTGGGATAACGATTAGTTGCCCTAGTGCTGCACCATAGCCCCGTAGGCTCTTTGTTATGCTTTTAGGATCTTGCTTGAATGGTTATTTTGTAATGCATACTTAGATTAAAGATTATGCGTATACTTGTTTTCAAATATCCATACGAGCACTCCTTTGATTTAATTGTTAAATCATAAAATAAAATTTAATTTTCCAATGTGCAAAGGGGTGTAGAAGTATGATGCTCGAATTATAATTCAGTATCCCAACATTTTGGTCATGAGTTGACTGATAAACAACAGTTTCAAGTATTTATCCGTTTCCTTCCTGATTTTTAGGAAACAATGAAATAGAATCTTACTCATTGTGAAAGTATCAAGACTTTCACTGATGTTTCATGTCATGTTGAACTAGACGTGGAGTGAATAGAATTTGGCTTTTGTAGCTAAAAGTTCTGTTGGAGCATCTGAATCCAAGAATAAGAAAAGATGGTTTAAGAAAGGAAAGGGAAAAGAAAAGAAGCTAGTATTGTTGTTGGGCTGAGCCCAAACAAGAATAAGTTTCATGAGCATGCTATTGCTAGTTCAGTATTGTTAGCTAATTCTTCTCTTTTATGAATTATAAATTCAGGAGCAATAAACCATGTAGCTCGTGATCGAGCTATATACGTGAAGTACTGTCGGGTATCAGCTGACAACAAATGGATACATGTGGGAAAAATGGAATGATTAAAGTCAAAGGAGTTGACACTTGCAAACTCAACTTTCATGGTAGACATATCTTGTTTCTATATGATGTCCTATATGCTCCTGAGATTAGACAAAATCTGATTTCCGTTAATAGTATTCTTGATTTTGGATATTGTATGAATTTTTACCATCACTCTGTGGAACTAAGAATTAACTTTCTATTAGTAGGATATGATTATGTATCAAATAGTTTTATGATTCTTGATGTAGAATTAGATATTAATTATGAAAATAATGGTTGTTTTTTAACATTACTCTTACTAGTGATGTTGATATAAATGATGAAGTTTGATATGCTAGATTAGGACATATAGGACAAGAACGGATGAATAGATTAGCTAAAGAGGGCATGCTTAACACTCATGCTAAAGTTAACTTGTTTATGTGAGCATTATCTTGCTAGAAAAGCAACTAAGAAATCGTTTGGTAAGGCTATTAAGGATAAATCACCATTGTACTTAATTCATTCAAATATTATGGTCCAATAAATGTGAAGGCTCAAATGGAAGTTTATATTTCATTGCATTTATTGATGACTTTATATGTTTTGGTCCTGTGTATTTAATTTTCACAAATCTAAAGTATTAGATTGCTTCAATCATTATTTGAATGAAGTTGAGAATCAATTGGAATGTAAAGTTAAAACCTTTCGCACTGACCGTAGTAATGAATATTTGTCTGATCATTTCAAAATAATATATAATGAGAAAAAGATTATTAGATAGCTAACTATTCCTGGAACTTCACAATAAAATAGGATTGCTGAAAGAGAAAATCGAACTCGTCTAGATATAGTTAGATCTACGATAGCTCAAGCTAATTTGCTATTTTCTATTGGGGGGATGTATTATTATTAGCTACAACTTATATACTTAATCGAACATCTTCTAAATATATTCCATTTACTCCATATAAACGTTAGACAAATATAAAATCAGATTTGAGTAATCTGAGATCTTAGGAGTCAACTTCTTATGTTCATAATAAAACTCACAAATATAAAAAATTAGGACCCAGGGATAGAAAGTGTATCTTTGTAAGATGTTTGATACTTTTAAAGGTTATATTTTTATTGGTGAGCAACAAGATGAAACCATCTTTGAAATAGAGTTAAGAGATGCTACTTTTCACGAAACTAAGTTTCTAACAAGAGGTGAGATGATTCCTTTATTTGCAATAGAGGAGGAGGATGATGTTCCTTTATCAACAAATCATGTATTATGAGAGATGCCGGAATCTAGTCAACCTAGTGGGAGTGAATTGTCGATAAATGAGTCAGTTTCTCAACAGTCTAATTATTCTTCGGAGAAGGTTTGTCATTGAGAATAAGGTATTAATAATTCTCCTAGTTGACGATGAGGAACTGTTGGGGTTGCAAGGTTGCAAATATAGTCCTACATTGAAAACACATGGGAAAGTTCATGAGTTTATAAGAGAAAGATATCTCCATTGATATGAGGACTTTTGGATAGAGCCCAAGAGAAAAACCACGAGGGCTTAAGCCCAAAGTGGATAATATCATACCATTATAGAGATATCTAAATTCTTTTTGGTCTTAATAAGTGGTATTAGAGCTCCAACTAACACAATATTTAAAAATTTTCTAAAAGATTTTGCAAGTAAAAAAAATATTCTAAGAAAAGGATTTTAATGTAATGAAAATTTTCAAAATTAAGAAAAAATTTCTTAAAATATTTAAGTAAAAGTAGAGCTAAAATTTTTTTAAGGAAAAAAGCAAGAAAAATATATTAAAGTAAAAAAATGTTAAGTAAACATTTTCAAGAACAGTACATAAGAGTTAAATTAAGCAAGTAACTACAAATGATTAACTAAAGCAAATATGAGTCAATTTTAGGAATAGACTTTTAGGCACCTAGTAGAGTCTAAGCATGATTTTAAAATAAACAATCAATTTTTGAAAATAATTTAAACATTCATTTTTCTTAGACACTTGTCTAACCTTTTCGTTACTTGCTCACTGTTATGAAATAGTAACTTTCACTTGATTAGTCAAGTTAAGTAATATGATCCAGTTAGATTTACTAAGCAAGATTACTTAACTTGATTTCTATTGATTTGTATTTATTGCCCCAAACTTGTGTCGATATATTGATATAAGCATTTTAAGTTCAAGGCATAGTCCTAAGCATCTCAACCCTTTCTAAGTTGTCAAGCAAATTAACCCTAATGTGCTTTTGAGATGTTGACTTCTAAATTTATAGGATCATGCATATTAGGGGTTAAGCCTAGGCTAAGTCCATAATGAAAAAAATCTCTAGATTTGAGGGGAGGGGGGTAATTTTGAAAATCTAAATAACAGGAAAAAAATTTAAGACTTAGATTTTTGAAAGATAGGTTTTAAAGCTAAGAAATAGTTTAACAAGTAAGTAAAAAACTAAGTATGAAAACTATTTTGAAAAACATGGTTAAAAACCTAAGTATAAAAGTAGTTTTTAAAAAAATCTAGTTTAAAAACAAAAAAAAAAGTGAGTATCAAAAGAATAAAATGAAAATATATTGTACTAAGCATGTTCGTAGTTGTCTTCTTAGTGTAGTAAACTTAGACTCAGGTAATAGTTTTTGTAAAAATGACAGCTATATTAGATTTGAATTTTTCATGTTTGAGTATGATTTCACCCTTAGCTACGTGGTTTCTAAGAAAGTGGTGTTTTACTTCAATATATTTAGTCATAGAGTTGTGAATTGGATTTTTAGGGGGCGCTTGGTAAGCGGGTTTAGAAGGCGGGAATGAGAATGAAATCTATTTCATTCCCATTTATGAAGCTTGGTATACGAAAATCGAAATCAAAATATGGATATGATACCTTTGATTTGATAACCCAACCTCCACTGGGTTATCACTAAACCCATAAACCCCTCAATCAAAACTCATTTCCATTCCCATTGAGCTAATGTTATCAATAAAGATCCTAGTGTTAGTGTAATTTAGTTGAAAGTCTTTTAATGTGTTCATCATCTATAATAATTGAGCCACATATTCTCCTAGGGCTATATATTTTGCTTTAGTTGTGGATAATACAATATAGTATTACTTCTTACTACACTAACTAACTAAGCTCTAACCCAACATTTGACCGCTCCCACTAGTACTTTTTCTATCTAATTTACATAAGGTATTAAAAGTTTCATCCTTAGTTTTTAGGAATTTTACCTAGGTGAATCTAGAATAATCGTCAATTGTGACTAAACAGTATGGATTTCCACTTAGTTGGCTCCATTCGAATCAAATAGGTCTATATGTAGGAGCTCAAGTATTGACTTAGTTAAATCTAATTAGACAGGTTTGTGGGTTGACTTATTTTATTTTTCTTATTGACATGGATTAGAAATTGAATTTTCTAAATTCTTAAGTTTGGTATACCCTTAACTAGTCCATTATGACTTAATTTTGTGATTAGTTTTAGATGGATATGCCCTAGTCTTCTATGACACAACTTAATTTGTTCTTGTTGGGTTAAAAGACATTTAGGTAAGGAACTAGGTAGGTTAATAATATATATATTATTTTTTAGTTCCCTTCAGGGTTATTTCTAGTTCTTTTATATTCCTAATGAGGCAATCTATGTTAGAAAATGTAACTACATAACTAGTATTACAAAGCTGACTAATACTAAATAAGTTAAATTCAAATTGGTCAACTAATAACCCCTTTTTAATAGTAAAGTTTGAGTTCAATTCGATATTACTTGAACCAATTACCTTAAGTGTAGCATTGTTGCCAAATATAACTGACCATAATTTCTTGTATATAATTTTTGGTAAACTTCAATTTGTCTTCAGTCTTGTTTCAGGTGCACCCACTATCCAACATCCACTCGTCCAAGTTTTTATGTTCCTACACATAAAGTAACCTAATTTGAATCCAATCTTGTAGAGATTTTAGGATAGATTGAGTGAATTCACTTGCTTAATCTGTCATAGACAATCTAGGTTATCAAATATGTTATGCTTATGAGTGTATTTATGAGACATATTTCAATATAATCAGTTTAATCTAATTAACTGGATTTGGAGTTGAAAACTTGATTAAGTTAAGTTTGATTTTTGAAAAGATTAAGTTAAGTTGATTAAAGATTAAGTTAATTTAAGTTGATTAAAAAAAGTTAAGTTGATTTTGAAAAAAAGATTAAGTTAAGTTGTTTTTTAAAAAATTAAGTTAAGACTTGTTTTTTAAATTTTTTTTTAAAAAATAAGTTTTGAAAAATTAAATAATTAGTTTTGAAGAAATTATTAAGTTAAAAATTAGTTTTTAAAAATTAAAAAAATAAGTTGTGAAAAATTTTTAAGTTAAAGAATTAGTTTTGAAGAAATGATTAAGTCAAGTTGATTTTAAAACATTTTAATTTTGAAAAAAAAAGTTTTGAAAAATTAAAAAATTAGTTTTGAAAAAAATTAAGTTAAAAATTAAATTATGTTGATTAATTAAAGGTAAAATTAAATTAAGTTTATTAGGTTGGTTGGGTTAGTTAGATTTAACTAATCTTTTAAGTCCTTATATCTCATCCATTTCTATGTGTCAAAATAGAGATTCCTTATATGTTTTGTGAGATGTTGTTTTATCTTTAAATTTAATTTGAAATCTAATATTTGATTGAATCTCGTGTTAGATTCAAATCTAACAAATAATAACTAAAAATCATATTTCAATAATCGACTTCTAGGTCATGACGAGATATAGAGGCCTTCTTGAATGTCAAAACAACGATCTATTCCTAGACAAAGTTTTTTAAAGAAATTATACTTTTACATTACCATTTGAGAAACCCTGGTCTGACTAGCCTAGACTGTGGCGAGGTAGCTTCGGCTAGTTCTACCACGCTAAGTAGACCAAATAGGGTTCTCCTTACCCTACATAACTCCTTAGATAAACTTCCCTAATGTACTATCATCTCGCCCACCGTGGTACTAGGTTGAGTAAGTTTCAATCAAATATAGGTCTTTATCTAACCATTTCTATCCTAAGCATGACAATTTACAGAAAATAAATACACAAGCAATCAATCAATTAGGTGAACATGCAAAAGTCATCTAGAAATAAAAATGGTCTTTCTATTGGCTCTTCTTGGATCATAACTTCGATAAAGTTTATCTAGGTAGTGAATCTGATCCTTGGGTATCCAATAGTGATTTGGTCAACTTGATTTGTCAAGCTTATCGTAGGGACTCATGCTTGGACTTGGGTGTTATTATGATTCACAATTGAAAAATACGACTTATAATGGTTTTAAACCCAAGTCTGGATCGGTTGAAGATGATCTTTTGTTTTCCAAGAATCATATCAAGATTCTTGGAGCCCAAGGTAAACTGTTCCAAGGTATCTTTGAGTTCCTTAACTTGAGTTTTCAAAGAGAAATTCTCTTCCTTAAGTTGTTGGACTTGAGTTGAGGTTCCTCCCTGAACTGTCTTAGTCAAGGGACTCGAGTTAGCCTCCTCCTTAAGGGCTTTGACCTCCTTTTGGAGGGATTGACCTAGACATTGGACTTAGCCAACTTGCGAGATGGTAGGAAATCAAATCGTCAAGCTCGTGTTCGGAGTAACCACTTAGTGAGGTTGCCTTTTTCAAAGATAGAGATCGATCCGTTACTTTGTTCTGGCTCAACTTCAAATTCGGACTCCATTTCGACTTCATCTTGTGTTGTCAATGCAAGGAGGTTTGAGTGTGCTAGTTCTTCCTCATATGAGTCCTTTGAGGTAGATTTGTTCCACGTTGCTTGAAGCGCATTCTTTTGCCTTCGCTTCTTTGCCTCCTTTAAGTTGAGGTACTCTGATTTGAAGTGCCCCTCTTGTTGCACACATAACAGGTTATGCCCGTCTTACTCTTCTGACTTGTACTTGGTTTAGTTAAAGTCTCCTCTGACTAAACCACTTTCTTTTTCTTTATGGATTTGCGCTTCTTATACATTTTCCGAACTAGATTTACTAGTTTGGTATAGTCGACATCTTCTTCTTCATAATCTAAGTCAATTTCAGATTCGGTTTGTGGCTTCTTCTTCTTGAGTTTACCTGCAAACAAAGCAATACCCTTCTCAGAAGGTTATGTGTTAATCTTCTTGTGTAACTCAAATTCAAAGAATAATTCATCTAATTTTATTAAAGAAAGGTCCTTGGAAACCTTGAAAGTATCTACCATGGATGCCCACAAGGTATTTC
Source organism: Boesenbergia rotunda (assembly GCA_024364735.1). Lineage (NCBI taxonomy): Eukaryota > Viridiplantae > Streptophyta > Magnoliopsida > Zingiberales > Zingiberaceae > Boesenbergia > Boesenbergia rotunda. Next base: position 22,571 of record JAGFNQ010004389.1, on the reverse strand, counting down.
TTGGAAAGGGGTTTAGTGCGTACCTTACTATGTCGCGGTTCTCCACTTTATGGCCGATCGCATGAAGCTTGTTCATCAGTTCTTGGATGTGTGCGTGGAGCTGGGCAGCAGTCTCTCCTTCATGCATTTTTATGTTATATAATATATTTAGAAAAATGTCGCGCTTGCTTACCTTAGTATCAAAGGTTCCTTCGTGGAGCTCTATCAACTTATTCCACAACTCCTTTGTGCTGTTAAGGGGCCGACGCAGTTGAGTTCCTCCTTTGTTAGGCCACATTGGAGGGTTTAGATAGCTTTGGCGTTGGCTTCAATCTTCTTCTTTAGAGTGTTGTCCCAGGTCTAGTATTCCAAAGGTTCGCCTTGTTCATCTCGGGGTAGATCGAGACCACTATGGATTATTATCCATATGTCTGTGGGATCGGTGGTAGTCGATAGAGGGGGGTATGAATATCGACTCAAACTTTTTAGCGGAACTTCATCGTCCATTCAATAGTCTTTCTATCAAAGCATTAGTACGCAGCGGAATATAAATTAAAGACAATAAAATACAACAGACATGCGAGATTTATTTACTTGGTTTCTAACCCCCCAGGGTCAGTACATTCAAGGCCTATGTACTCGACATGAGTCCACTAGTGGTCTCCTTTCCGAAATTTTCGGAGGTGGAGAAAATCCGTCTTACAGTTTGATTTACAAGTACAAAATAGATGAATTGAAATACAATTTGTAAACTAAAAGCAAACCAAATAAGTCGACGATCTCGACCAATCTGGAACTCTGAAGAGTCGCACACTTCCTCCTGGAGCCTCCTTGGTCGTAGAACTTCGTCTAAGCGCTTTTGCTTTCCACAGAATGTATGAGAAGATGGAAAACTTGATGTTCTGAAGTGAGGGGTCGAACCCCTTTATTTTACTAGCTTCTTAGGCGCCTGATAAGCTTCTGGGGTGCCTCATAATGGTCAAAAAGTGATCCATAGCAGCGAACTCGACGCTGGGATATTGTTCTCTTCTCAGGCACCTGATAGCACTCAGGCGCCTAGGAAGCTTTAGGCGCTTGGGTTACCAGGCCCCTGAATCCATTCAGATTGTTTGATCTTGATTTAGATTCAAGTTTAACAATTAGTAACTTAAAAGTATGCACTCAAGCACCTGTGTTGGTGACGTGGATCGTCCACTCAACATGTGCCAGCTCAGCCAAGCCTTGGCTGAGTCGAACCCTCCTAGGTGCCTGAGTGCCTCTCGGGCACTCGGAGTTTTGGGCGCCTGAATCCAAACGGGTGCTTGAACTCTGGGATACAACCCTTTTTCCTTAACTACAAAACAAGGTTAGAACATAAATAAAAGTATAGAATGCATGTGTGTTCTTGACAGCTCTGCTGTCCGGTCCTAGCTTTTGGGTTTCAACCTAAACCCTAGGTCGAAACGATGTTAACTATTCCCTCTTCTGGGGAACGCATCCTCATCTATTCCTCTCAGGAGAGATACCTGTTGTCAACCTCCGGTTGGACTTTTGCTCAACCTCAGATGATTCCGGAACTCACGATGACCGATTCTCGACCCATCTCGACTTCTGTCCATCGTCCTCGCATGGTCAAGTCTTCTACCTAATACTCCAGATCGGGACTTCGATACCCAACCATCGGTTAGGTCTTCATGCACCAAGTCTTCGGTGCCCAACCCTCAACCAGGACTTAGTACCCAATCCTGCAGATCAGAACTTATTGCCTAGGTATGCTAGGACTTTCCTACATACTCAAAGTAACACGTTAGATTATAAAATACACTTAACTTTGAACCCTTTGCCAACATCAAAATAAGATTCAATTAGGTGCTTTCGGCACCAACAGGAACCTCGAACGATTGAGATGCTTTGTTAGGGAAAAATAAAAAGTTACAATGGATGAGGAAAGCTTAATTAGCCGCTTCCGATCAAATCCAGGATCTAGAAAATGATAAAAATTAAAGGATATTTAGATATCTCAAAGGGGCAGCAAATTATTGTCTCTGCTTACAAGGATCAAAGCTGAGCCTAAAGGGCTACACAGATGTAGATTAGGCAGGGACCTTAATGACATAAAAATCACATCTGGCTATACCTTCTTGTTGAATGGTGGCGTAATCTCATTGAATAACAAGAAACAAGCTTGTGTAGCGCTATCGAAACAAACTTGTGTAGCATTGTCGACAATAGAAACTGAGTATGTGGCTTGTGTTGGAACTTGGATGGCTAGAGAGGGGGGGGTGAATATAGCCAGACATAAAAAATCGCTTTCACTTTTGGGATTTCTCTGCAGTTAGGGTTAGTAGCACAGCGGAAGCAAAAACAAAACAGAGTATAACTACAGAAATGAAAAGCAAACCAAAAACGCTAACAAAGATCGTTTACAAGGTTTAGGATAACTTGCCTCTACTCCTTGGCGTGCCCTTAAGGTGGGTGATCCCTTGATCATCGGTAGATCAAGCCCCGGAAAATTCGGATATCAACTGAACCTCCTTCTCGGTGGAGAAACCTCTCCACAGCAGTTTCAACAAAGATATGAACTTAAGTACAATGAAACAGGGAGGCTTACTGAGCACTAGGCAGACGAAGAGAAACGCTTACAAGCGCAAACAACAACCCAGCACAACCTCGGCAAGAGCCTTCACTCAGCTCTTCCTTGTTTGCCTGCTGATCGCCTTGTCACGGATCCTTCCAAGTGCTCAAGTCTCAGCAACAACAGAATGCTCAAGAGTGTGCTTCAAAATCACAATGACTTAATAAGAGTTATTGCTAGAGCTCAAGAGTTGTAGCCAAAGAAGAGTTCTTCTCTCATCGTCTTCTCCATCAGCTCTTAAGTCTCTGCTCAAAACCCAGGTCACAGGTGCCTCTGCAGCTCCCAGCTTCTCTGCAACAACTCAGCTACTCCTGACCTCATCTGGACTCACTGAACTCTCCAGCCAAGCCCAGGTCAGCTCGTCAGCTTCCAGCCGTTGCCAGCCCATGCAATTCGTTGTAACCTGAGAAGAAGAAACGGACAAACCTGCTCAAAGGAAAGACTCCCATTGACCCTCCTTCAGTGTTTGAATCCATCCCTGTCATCTGCACACTTAATCAGAGGTTTAGCAAATGAAATCAAACTTGTATCAGTGATAGCAGAGAAAATCAGAACGAAATCAGTAGGAAATCAGAACGCAATCAGACGTCTGACAGCGCTTTTGAATTAAAGCTGTCAGCTATTGATCGGTCACCAGACCGATCAGAGAGACTCCTGATCGATCACCAGACCGATCAGGATGGGTCCAGACCGATCAGGCTCCAGCCTGATCGGTCCCCAATGGGAAATCAGAAATCGCGACTTCTTCGTGATCAATCACCAGACCGATCCCAAGTCGTGGATCGGTCACCAGACCGATCTACCCCTTCTCAGGGTGATTTTTCAGCTTCGCAGCCCAACCCTCCTGATCGGTCACCAGACCGATCAGGGTGTGGCCTGATCGGTCTGGGGACCGATCAGACCACCTCCTGACCAATCAGGCTTCAGCCTGATCAGTTATAGTGAGAAGCTCGCGACAATTGATCGTTCACTAGAACGATCTGAATAGTATCCCTGATCGGTCACCAGACCGATTAGGAGTCGATCAGTAAGGTTCCCAATCTCACTGTATGCTCCCTGATCGGTCACCAGACCGATCAGATATAGTTGGTTCGGTCACCAAACTGATCCACGAGGGAACTCCGTGCCAACTTCCTTGATCGGTCACCAGACCGATCCAGGCAAGGTCAAATCTCCTCTAAGTCACGAGAACAAGCTTTCAGCCCTTCTCTGACTCATTCTTAGTCCCCCGGACCAAGACTCCGTGCCCAGTTTCACTCACTGGGATTTCAACCTAGCCCTCCAAGCTAGGACCTGACCCTCCAAGCCAGGATTTCATCCAACCTAGCTTCTCAAGCTAGGACCTGGCCCTCCAAGCCAGGATTTCATCCAACTTAGCTCTCCAAGCTAGTACCTGACCCTCCAAGCCAGGATTTCATCCAACCTAGCTTCTCAAGCTAGGACCTGGCCCTCCAAGCCAGGGTTTCATCCAACCTAGCTCTCCAAGCTAGGACCTGGCCCTCCAAGCCAGGATTTCATCCAACCTAGCTTCTCAAGCTAGGACCTGGCCCTCCAAGCCAGGGTTTCATCCAACCTAGCTCTCCAAGCTAGGACCTGGCCCTCCAAGCTAGGACCTGGCCCTCCAAGCCAGGATTTCATCCAACCTAGCTCTCCAAGCTAGGACCTGGCCCTCCAAGCCAGGGTTTCATCAACTCCGTGCCTAGTCCCCGACTAGGACTTAATCTCAATCATCTCATTAACCTAAACTAAAATCGGTGTCAACACCAAAACAATAATCAGGGTCAGACTGCATTAACAGCTTGTATAGTGACTATACAAGAAGCTGTCTAGTTAAGAAGGTTCTTGAATCATTTGAAGATTGCTGATGATAGTGGGAGTCCTGTTATAGTATATTGTGACAATCAAGTTGCTATAGCTTTTTCCAAAGATTCCTAATATAACAAATGCAAGCATAAGAGATATTGTTGACAAGAAAAGATAATTCTTGAGTATATCCCTATACGAGCTATACTTGCAGATTCTTTTACTAAGTCATTGACTAAAGAGTCATTTCAATGACATGTGACGTCTTTAGGATTTCGTAAAATGTAACATAATTGGATATTTGAAATGTCATATCTATTCAATGTAAATGTATTTGTTACATTTGAATAAAAGTCTCGGTGAGCATGTTGGCAGGTTGAGATTGGTGGACTCATATAGACAATCATCTCTATTTGTTAAGTATAAATAAAGATAAGACCATTGCTTATGGGATAACTTATGTTGTTGCGAATAGAGACACATCCATAAGTTGGAGTCATCTTGATAATTGTATCAAGATGAGATCATTTATGTAATGATCAGAGTAAATGAACCCACCATTTACAGAATTTGCTGAAGGCCAGATTGGAATTCTTAAGTTGAATTCAAGATTGACATTAGGTATGTCTAGATCGAAATATATACTGTTCCGGAAGGAGTCGTCGGCGATGGACAGTCACTGAGGCTCAGCCCCGGCGGGGATGACTACGTCGCTGAGGAACTTGGGGGGTCCTGCGAAAGTAACACAAGCGTTAGGGGGGTACGCCGGCAGGGGTCCGATGGAGTCCACTTCGACGCTCAAGTTAGTAGGTTGTCCTATGGGTAATGAGAAAGAAAGATAGTATGCAAGGACGAGAGATCGTAACCCCCTTATCGGAGGGGTTGAACTACCATTTATACTGGTGTCAGCAGACTGATTGTGCCCCCTTTCTCGGTGCCACGACTTCGACATTTGAGCCACGCCCCCTGCTTTCGGTGGTGAGGGATATCCCTTGAAACCGTCGGTACCGTTACCATCCTTTCCCCGGTGGAGCCATTTTTGTGTAGGGGGGGCGTGCGGACTTTTTCCTGATTAGTATCCGAGGTCGGTCGTTGCGAGGAGCCTGCTTCCCGAGGGGAGCTCGGGGGTCTCAGGGGGCCGATATCTCCCGAATTACTCTTCGGGGTCCGGCTTGCCAGGGGGCTCACGCAAAGGACCCTCGGAGCGGCCTTCCCAAGTGCGTCACTGAAAGGACGTCCCGGAGGCTCGGGAGGGAAGGTCATGTCGTGTCCCTACTTCTTCATCCCTCGTGTCGGGCCCAGGACACCCAGCCCCATCACAAGTCCCTTCCCTCAAGTTTGATCGAAGGAAGTGTGGCTGACTGATCAGACTAGTGCCGGGATGAAAAAGTTGAACTTACCGGGATCTTATGCCTTTGCACCCATCCTGGCCATAATCCTGGAAGCCTGTTATTCCCTTTTTTTTAATGTCCGAGTTTTTGGACATATTCCCCGAGTCTCTTGACCCGGGCTACTTCTTTGAATGTGTCCCCTAACCTTCGAATTTTGTGGCATTTGAGGTACCGTGATTGCCCAACTTATGTGACAAGGCCACGCGTCTTTTTTCCTCGCTTTTCGGTGCACTGCGATCTATACAAAGTGGCGACAATTGATAACTAGCTGATCCTCGACATGCTGGCCTTCGATCACCTTAGGGGAGGTGCCACTTTCCTATAAAAGTGGGGGTGACGGCGCCTTGCAGCAGCCTTACCCTAGTTGTCATCCCGAGTTTTCCTCCCCTACTTGCTCTTCTCGCTAACGTTCTCCCGGCAAGTGTACCTTCTCCTTTGTTCTACGCGCCCCTCCTTCTTCATCTTGTGTCCGATGGGAAAGATAAAGAAGTCTTCAGGCTCGGATGAATGCTCTTTAGGGGAATTGGGGTTTCATTCTGAGTGGTATGAAACTATCTCCTCCAAGGTGAAGTCGGACTCCCTCCAAGCCGTTTGTCAAAAATATGGCATTCCGGCAGATTGGAAGGTGAGGGTCCCCACCGTCGATCAACGGCCGGTAACCACCGATGAGAATTTTTACACCTTCTTCCTAGGGCAAATGGAGTTAGGGCTACGCTTTCCTATCCCCTCTTACTTCATGAATGTTGCCCATTATTTCCGCATCCCGCTCCACCAATTGGCCCCAAATGCTTTCGCTCAGATGAGCGGGGCTCTAGTTCTTTTCAAACTTTTCGACATTCCTCTAACCCCTCGATTCTTCCATTTCTTTTTTGCTCCTGTCGGAACCCATGGGGCATTTGGCTTCACTGCTCGTGGTGGTTATAGATTTTTGGGAGGTCTTCCTTCCTCTCACAAGGGGTGGAAGGAGAGGTTTTTCTATATCCGGCTCCCCGAGTGTCCTTTCAGTGATATCCATTGGCTGGATAACTTGCCTCCTACCCCCGACCTGGGACGATTTCCAACAAGATGCGGGATATCAATGGGCTAAGAGTATCCTGGCTAGGATGGAATTTCATGGGCTCCAGTTGGTGCAGTGCGAGGAGCTCCTTTACGGGGCAGAGATTAGTCCGAAGATTACCTCCCTCAGCTCCAACCTACGTGAGTTGCTTTGCCCTTGATATAATGCTCAATTGGTACTTGTTGACGCCCTCCTGTCTTTTACCTTGAAGGCGATACCCTGATTTCTGTTTCGAAGAATAAATTTTTGAAGTGGGACCAGACCCATGAACAAGCCTTGATCCCTGGGCTATTATCTTCGACTCCCGCAGGAATCCCCCCCCCCCTCGAGTGGCGAAGGGGAGGGAGAGCTATCAGCGGGCCCCGCAGTGCAGGAGATCCTCCATGGCAATGACATCTCATCCTCGCCCATGGCCTCTCAAGGAGAGCCCCCCGTCACTTTTCCAGAGGTTCCCTTGGAAAAAGAAGTCCCTTCTTCGTCTGGCGTACCCTTCGTTGTCCTTGTGCCTGGGAAGAAACGGCACGAACGACGATCCCAACGGGATCACCCCCTAAAACGATTGAAGAGAGGCTTCGCCCAACCACCTCTGAGGATGTGTCGTCTCAGTTCCCAGTTGTCGGGGCCGGACCCCTATCCTCCGTCATTGCTGTGTCCTCTCCCGTTATGAGTGCCACAGCGACTACCGCCGACCTTCCTCGAGGTAAAGAGGTAGACACAGGACCGCCTCGCTCCCATCGGAAGGCTCCCCCAGCGAAGGCTATCGACAGTTCCCAATCTATTTGTATAAAGGGAGTCACCACAGGAGTATCCCCGAGTGCTTCAAGTTCGGAGGAAGACGCTCCCACACCCGTGATGTCCCCTGCCCCTCTGTTCCCCCTGTTGCGGGGGTTCCTGGCCCGCCATGGCGGGTAGCCGGATCAGCCCAATACCTGGGCCTGCTGCACCAATCCTTATTGGCGGTAAATACCTCACTCGCGCTCCTCACTTCCTCTCAACCTCTTTTTACTGACGATCTTTATTCACCCCTCCAGGTTGCTTCGAACTGCGCAACCACGAGCAGCCTACTGCATTCCGAAGGGGTTACCGAGAATCTCCTGCAGCATGTGGCAGATGCTGAGGCAGAAACAGGCCGGGCTCATGAGGCCGGCCTCCTGCAACTAGAGATCAGCCGGGTCCTCCGAGAGAGAGCTGATCATTATCTGTCCTCCTTGATGGTAGCCGAGGATACCCTACACGGGTACAAACTCCGGGAACGCTTGGGGTCCGAGAGGAACCGAGCTCTAGAAGAGGATTTACAAAAACTATCGCAAGAGCGAGAGCAACTCCGGGCCCGCAATGAGGAGTTGTCCAATCAAGTTAATCTTCTGGAGGCTGCTAAGAAAATCCTGGAGGACCGGGGCGCAAAACAGGAGCGCGTGTTGGTTTTGCAAGCCCACGACTTAGAACTGTCAAGCTCTTACGCAACCGATCTCCAGGATCATGTAATCCGAGCTAACGCCCAGGCTGCTGCTGCTTCTCAAAAGCTCCACGAAGTACAAGAGGTTCAGGCGCGCCTGCTACTAGAGGAGGAGGCACTCAAGCTGCCTAATGCCGAAACCGAGCCCAGGGTCCAGCAGCGGCCAAAAGATTCTGAACCCCAAGTATCTCGGATGGACGCGACCTACAAGGCCAAATTTTTGGAGTCGGAGGACTACGCCGACCGGGTGGCTGCACAAGCATTCAAGACCCTTAAGCAGGGCTTTCACGGAGCCATCAGACAGTTGGAGAAGGACCAATTATTGAAACTGGGCTCCGATTTGAGTGCAATAACTATTCAACATGTATGGGACGACCTTCCCCCCGAAGAGTGGACTTTGTAGCGCACTCGTTACTATGTGCTTATCGTCTTCCTATCCTCCCCTGCTCGCTGTAGCTTATTTCTTTATGAATTCTCTGATCTTAGGGCAAATATTTACTCGCTACATCGTTGCACTCCTTGCTTTTAGCGTGATTCCCTGTAGGGACTGTAGGGTTTAATCCACTCTGGGCCGGGCATGTACCGCTCCGAGGCCAAGCCTACACACCGAGAGGTTGTAGGGTTTAACCAGCTATTGGCCGGGCGTGTTGACGGAACCGAAATACTAGGTTAAAGTTGTCACGAAATGTGTGGATCCGTCAGAATTTAGAATTTATAAATGAAATGCTGGAAACCCTTTTTACAATCAAAATATGAAAACGTAGTAAAAGGGCCACAGGTCGTATTTTTCCTGGGGACTAGTTGATGTTGTGTGATTCGAGCTTGTGTTTATGTGTCGTTTGTGAATTTTGGGTTTCGAATGTGAATTGGATTTTAGGTTGTGAATTCGGAATGGAAGCACAAGAAAAAGAAAGGAAAACTACACAAATGAATTAAGAGATAGATGGCAAGTAATAGCTCAACCAAATGGAAACCGAATTAACCAAAGCACTTAGCCAAATGCAAAGATACTTCTAAACTCAAGTGCAAGTGTATGCGACAAATTGCATTTAACTCCAAGAAGTGCCACTCAACCGAAACTTACTTGCTACACAATGCAACAATGACACGAACTTGATACGCAAAAGAGATGCTTATGTGCCAAAATGAAATCACAATTCAGGAACAAGTCAAGTGCATATGAGATTGATTTCAAGCACAACCCAAACACTAAAAGATAAGTCTACTCCTTTCACAAATCAGTGCAGACTTTTATCATGCATAATTCAGCACCCTTGAAGCGCAGACAAAGGAAAACTGATGTACTGCAATGGAAATCACATACAGAATTCTTAGCTGATCAAATCAGCTGGGAAGGGTAGGCTATCAATGCAGTTTTCTGCAAGGATGAATGGAGAAACTCGACAATTTAGACTGGTCAAGATAAAAAGAAACAACTTACTTTAGAATTAATTTGCAGGAAAGTAACCCTATATGTAGGAATAAAATGCAACAACAGATGGCGTGCAGAAATCAAACAAATCACTGAATTCAATTGCAAGGGATTCTAATGTGTTAAACTGATGCAAAACAATTCCACAGCATGCTTGATACGCAAAAGAGAATCACTTGTGCCAAAACTGTTGCTTTCATGCCAACGCCAATACTAACAATTCAGATATGCAATGAATGCAAAGAAAATGATTTCAAGCTTAAACTGATTCCAAAACCCGATGTGCAGAAATGAATAAATGCAGAGATGAGCAAGGGAATTCAGAACTCAAGGGTTAAGCACGTGATACAAAACTTGTTCAGAAATCATGCGCAGGGATGCAAAACAAAGACAGAGATGATACGGTTTCAAAATCAATTTGCAATTGAGATTAATTATATCAAGCTAACGTTCAGGTATGCTTCAGAAATACACTACACTCACTGACATAGAATTGAGGAACAAAGAAAAAGAACTGATACACAACATGCAAGAACTGATACGCATGGAAAATCTGGCACGCAGTCTGAATTTAATTTCAGAACTGAATTCAGAGTAGAATTAGCTAGTCTAAGGGCAATTGTTTACCATACTCACAATCCAACTAACAAGAGGGCAAACTTCGAACACTACTTAAGGCCAAAACATTGCAAAAGAATAAACTAAGCAACTGCTACAGCTGGAGAAAAGATTGATACGCAAGAACAAATTCAGCTACCAACTAATGCAGAAATGACATTAATGCTAAGCAAACTAAACGAATTACTATTTCTCATTAGCAAACTACTTAGCCACTACTTGCAAACTTGAGAGCTGAAACCTAATTACAACTGAAGCCATTTAGAACAGGAAGCTAGAGCAGTTGATATGAAAACAGAACAGAATTAACAGGATTCGAAATTACAGCTAATTGCAATGGAATTCAACTAAACAAAGCCTCAATCTCTCATCTCAGCTCACGAATCCTTGCTATCACTCGAGGATGAGCCTCGAATTGAGAAATAAGCAATCCATACAAGAAAACTACAGCATCTAAATAAATTCAGAAATGAAACTACGGCAGACTTGAAAATTACAGCTAGAAATCAAAAATGCAATAAGAAATCTAAACCCCAATCACTCCATTGGCTCAAGATCTCATTGTTCGTCACGCAAGGGCTGGCTTCGAACCCCTAAGCTCAGCAATTCACTGGGGAACTGAATCTGCGGTCGAATCGAGCTCGAACTCTGTTCAAGAGGGAAAACCCAATCGATTTCTTCAATTCAGCCTTGTCTGATTGAAATGAAGGTGCGGGAATAATCCAAGCTTATCCGAGAACCCCTCCAGATGGCTTGGACTGATGTAGAACCTGACAAAACCAAAACCGAAGCAACCAAAGATAGAGCTGCCGAAACCCTCAAACAGCCCTGTTCTTGCCCAATTCCGAGCTGAAACTCCACCGATTACTCTCCCCGGTGACCTCGAATTTGATCTAATGAAGAATGGAGGTGGTCGCGCCCCTTGGATTGAAGGAACAGCTGAAGAAAATGCAAAGAAACGAAGAAAACTACTGTAGCGGCGGAGACGCGACAAGGAGAAGCTGGGCTGTGTTTCTGATTAAATACATATCAGTGGACGGTCCAGATTGATCGGATGAAATCCAACGGCTGATCTTGCTCTGATTTGAGCCAAACTTTGAGGATGTTGATCAGGGGTCAGGATCTGCTCGTGGTAGCTCGGATCCTCCAGATGTGCAACGGATGGTCCAGATCAACTTAGTCTTTGAATGGACGATCTAGAGCCCTCCGAGCTTGATCCAACGGTTGATTGAGCTCTGATTGGGATGAAACCTTCAGATCTTGATCAGAGTGCTTGATCAACCCTAACCCTAGCTCGGATTGCTATAGATGGTCCCGGATGGCTCAGATCTAGCCGCTTTTGAATCGGACGACCCAGATTTAATCATAATCTTGATAACTCGACCCGGGTCACTTCCGACTCAAGTTCGACCCAATATGCCCTAGATCCATGAACCTTTCATGCCTACAAAAATAGATCAAGAATTTAGTGGCCAAATAATCCAAATATGTGTAAATTTACAATTAAGTCCAAAATAAGAGTAAGTTCTAAAATCTAGGGCAATTTCAAGCAATAAAAACATAGGTCAAACATGGATTTTAGCAATTAAAATAGTCAAGAAAATGGTACTTATCAACTCCCCCACACTTAACCTTGAGCGTCTCGCGAAACCACTAAGTATGTATCCCCTAGATTTCTTAAGCATAATTAAAAGCAAATGAAAAGAAATTACCTAAGGTTGTCAATTCTCATAAATCTAAGCTCTATGGATTAGTATCTTGTCCTTAAATCAACAACTTAGCCTTTTCATCCATCATGAGTTATTGAGATGAATTTAAATCACTAGCCTTTCAAGGGAAGTTTTGGTGGCTCTCTCCTTAAGTTCTAACTTGATGATGGAAGTGGAGCTCACTCATACACACATGCTTCTTGTACTACCATAGGCTTGCTTATTACCTACTCTCCACCATTAGTCATGATTAGGATCAACATCTACAAAAACAAATAAAAGCATGGAAAATGGTAAGAAATGGAGTAAAAATCAAGAAAATGGAAAAATTGGCTAAATGGGAGACTTGGTTGCTCAAAGATGTTTCCAATGTGCTTTGCCCCTCCTTTCAGTCCTCTAGTGAAATACAAAGTGTGGTGAAGTCAAACTTAAATAATTGCCTTTGAATTGAATGAAAAACCCTTCCTTGGTCTAATGTGCCAAGTTCTCTTTTGCGTGCCACTTGTTTCTCTTTTCCTCTTTTCATCATATTTTTTTTCTTCTTTCTTTCTCCCTAGTCAGGTCAGAATGTAGTAATGCAAGGCTTGGATTTGGATGAGATTAGCTCCACTGAATTCAATTATACCAAGTCTTCAATTGCGTGTCATTTTGACTCCTTGTCTTTTCTTTAAAATGGTCAAAAACTTCAACCTTGCTTCCAAACTGTTTTTCTTCTTTCTATACTTTAAATAGTCAGCTGCTTGTTCAGTCCTTATGTACTCAAATTCCTATCAGATATCAACTTCAACTCAGCCCTTGCCGTGAGCTTTAAAGGAATTGCCACTTCCTGTTTTTGAATTTGCCTCATAGTATCACACTGATTTTTATATCAGCTGCAGATTTAAGTTGCAGCTAAGTCTCTACTCAAGTTTCTCTTCATCTTGTTCACTCTTCCTTTATAATTTGGCTGCCAAACTTTTAAATAAACTACTTTACAAATTCTGATCAAACTCAGCTACACATTACTAACTTAGGAAGCAGGAATTCAGCTTCTTTTCAGCCTTTGGTCAGCCTTTTGAATTCTGACTCTGATCTAAACTCTTAGCAGCCATTTTCCTGTCCAATTCTGATCAGCAAAGATGCACTCGACACTTTTTGATATATTTCGGTGCTTCATTCTTTGATTCACAGCCTTGAAAAATCAAATTCAGATTCATCTTGATACCAACTTGTGCAAAAACTGCTTGTATGAAAATTTCTGCACAGATTCTCCTTGAACTCAGATTTGTCCAGCTGCAATTCAGCTCTCATTCTCAACCTTTTAGCCTTCAATTCCTGGTAATTTCCAATTGGTTTTGCTTTTAATCCTTGTCAACAGCCCCTTGCATCATTAAAATTAGTACAGCTGCAATTCAGTTTAGTTACAATCCATAAATGGTCAGCTGCTTGATCATTGTTTCGGCCACAAATTCAGATTGTCTCTGCTGCAAATCCATTCCATTCCATTCCAGATCAGATCAGTAACTTTGATTCCAGCCTCAGCAATGCATAGATTTTCAGAAATCTGCTCCCCAAGAGTTTTATCCAATTAAAAGCCATTCTACAAGTTTAGCTTCCCACTGATTTTTCTCTTCTTAAGCTCGATTGCAGAGATTCTATACTGATTTCCAGCATTCAATTCAGATAAAGCAAAGTGGCCAAAACATGCTCCAAATTTTTTTTTCTTCTTGGTGCAGAATTTTTCTTGGTTTTCAGCTTTTGTTCAGCTTTTGTTCCACTTCTGCTCAGCTTCTTTTTCTTTTGTTTCCCTTCTCTTTTTATATTCGATAAGTGGCAGTAGACCTCCATTGCAAACTAGTGCTATTGAATGAATTTGTTCCTCTTTGAATTCTTTTGCTTTTGGATTCCATCTCTTGATACTCAACTTGCCACTTCTTTCCACTTTGGCACAAACTTTTTCTTCCTTTGAAATGGCACAGATTTTTCCATTGCTTGCCACTTAAATCTTCAAAATATGATAAGGAAGCTCGATCTCCAATTGCTTCCATCTCTCTTGTTCATTCTTGGCACCAAACTCACTCACTTGGCACCTTTTGGCTTCAATTTCACAAAAAAAAATTTTTTTCCGACATAAAGTGCATCCTTGATAAAATTAATTCCAAATCACTAATCACTCCCCCACACTTAAATCTTTGTTCGTCTCGGGCAAAATAGCATCAAGAAAACATCCCAAGCAAATAAATCCATAGAAAAATTGGGGTTAAGATTAGGAATAATGAAAGACAAATAGAATAGACATGATTTTTGCCAAAATTGATATGGAAAGATAAACAAATGGATTAGCCTGTATAGATGTGATCCGATCATTGAAATATGGTTTTGAAAGAACCTAAACAAGTTCTAGAGCTCAATAACATATGTGTGTCACAAATATAAGGCTAATTCTCACTAGGTAAAAATAATTCATCTCAAGTCCTCAATCAAGAATTTAAAACCAAGTAGTACTCAAGCATCCAAGAATTCATCCATGAGCTTAAATCTTAAGTTTTGACAACCAAATTTAATTTATTTTTCAAAAGACTCTAACATGACATGAAGATAACCTTGAGGGATACATTTATTTCTAATCATGCAAGAAAAAGTGCTAAAAGAAAAAACATGATATTTACAATGACTTTTATTCATGTTACTCTACTCACGTATTTATTAACAAGAACTCATTTCAAAAGTGAAAACATGCAATAAATGAAAAGACAAGAAAGATCAAACTCCCTTTTATTCTGGTGGATGGAGTCTATCCAGAAGTAGCCTCCATCGTGGTAGTGGAGGGGTCTGGGTGGCTGAGAGAATCAGGACTCCCCCATACTTAAACTTTACAAAAACTTGTTCAGGTGACCGCAGGCAATTTAGGTTCAGAATCCATGTAAGGAATGGAGTGCTTCTAATTAAAGTAAAATCATCTCCTCCTTCTTTATGTCTTTTAGAAGTCCTTCCAGGAGGTTGAAGTCTGTTCAGATGGAGCACCCACTCCTGAAGTCTTCTAGACCCTGCAAAATAATGTAATACCTCTCTCAAGCGTGCAGGGTCAGAAAGAAATAAAATAATATCAGTCTCTGCATGAAATGTATCCAAAACTGCATCATGTCCAATTAAATCACATTCTGGTATCTCAATGAATTTTTCATAAGTAATATCCTCCAAAGGTATATCAAGAAACGTATCACAACCCATGAAATCAACTTTTGGCACATCAATAGTATTTTCACAATTATTTCCTATCAAGAATGTATCAAGCAATGTGTCACAGCCTATGAAATCAATCTCAGATACCTCCATAAGTTTTTCACATTCAACCTTAGCATAAGATATAGCAAGAGACTCATCAAAGTAAATAACATCAATTTCAGGCACTTCTAAAAATTTTTCACTATCCATATCCACAAAAGATGTATCAAGATATTCATCATAACAAACAACATTAATTATAGGTGCCTCTAAAATTATTTCGCAATCCATATCTACAAGAAATGTATCAAGTAATGCAGTACGACCAATGAAATCAATTTTTGGTACCTCTATTGGATTTGCACAAACAGTTTCTACACAAGGTATATCAATAAATTCATCAGAACCAATAAAGTTAGCACTAGGTACCTTTCTGAATTTTTCTGAACAAAGAGGAGAAATACTTACCTGAGCGTGCTGAAGAATACCTGGAGGTTCTACCAGAGTAGATGTATCCTTGGCCTTCTCCTGATCAAATACATGCTCCTCTTCAGCCTCAAGCTCTGGTGGACACTCAACTGGAATAGGTGATCCTTGGGTGCTTGCTTCCACCATGCAAGTCCCTACACTTTCTGGTTCATCCTCTGAATCTTGTGGTGGTCCCTGGGGCTTAGTGCAATCCCCTACACCTATGGAATCATCTCCTCTGTATGTTTCCTCAGTAATATCTGCAACAACAACATTAGAAAAATTAGGATCATCAATAATACTATCATCACAAAATAAAAGTTGAGAATGGTCCTGTGGAGATTTAGTTTCTTCTTCTTGAGCTGAAAAAATTGGAAATGGATTTTGAGTAGGAATCTTCGGAGGGATGTATGCTGTAGGTGCCCTGATTTTAATGATTTCTTCTTCTTCTTCTACCAAATTTGCAAGATCACTTGAAGAAGGACTTGGCCATGCACTAGGGTCACCTTGAACTGATATAAAATCAACTCCAGGGCTCTCAGAATTAAGAGTATCTTGAGAATATAACTGTATTGATCTTTGGGCTTTTATCTGACTCAAATCACTAGCCACTTGTTCCATTTGCCTTCCGAGGTTTCGAAGCTCTTGTTGAAACATTTGTTGAAATTGAGACTGTGGGGGTTGATAAAATGGTTGAATAGGCTGATTAAATTGTTGAAAACTTGGTTCACAACTTGGTGGAGATGGCTGAACATTATGGTTCTGAAATTGAAAACTCTGAAATGGAGGCTGAAAATTCTGATCGTTTAGTGGAAAATATTGCTGTAAAGGTTGAAATCCACTCTGATTTTGATTCTGAAAAGTTTGAAATGGTTGGAACCCTTGCTGAATTTATGGCTGGAAATTTGATTGATTTTGTTGAAAATTTTGAAAAGGCTGAAAAAACTGGTTTGGTTGCTGAAATTGATCATTTGAGTGCTGAAAATTCTGGAATTGTGGTTGAAATTGCTGTAGTGGTTGATTGAAAGATTAGTTCTGCTGAAATTGTGGACACGGCTGCTGGTAATTGGATGAGAGCATTTTGACTGGCAGTCCTGTCACAAAGCAAACAAGAAAAATGGCAGTACCCGTATACAAAAGATAAAGCGAAAGAAAATAGAATCAAATGATATGCCCATAAACACACAAGCAAAAATCAAACAAATCAACTAGTTGCTTCCCCGGCAACGGCGCCAAAAATTTGACGGAACCGAAATACTAGGTTAAAGTTGTCACGAAATGTGTGGATCCGTCAGAATTTAGAATTTATAAATGTGCTGGAAACCCTTTTTGCAATCAAAATATGAAAACGTAGTAAAGGGGCCACAGGTCGTATTTTTCCTGGGGACTAGTTGATGTTGTGTGATTCGAGCTTGTGTTTATGTGTCGTTTGTGAATTTTGGGTTTCGAATGTGAATTGGATTTTAGGTTGTGAATTCGGAATGGAAGCACAAGAAAAAGAAAGGAAAACTACACAAATGAATTAAGAGATAGATGGCAAGTAATAGCTCAACCAAATGGAAACCGAATTAACCAAAGCACTTAGCCAAATGCAAAGATACTTCTAAACTCAAGTGCAAGTGTATGCGACAAATTGCATTTAACTCTAAGATGTGCCACTCAACCGAAACTTACTTGCTACACAATGCAACAATGACACGAACTTGATACGCAAAAGAGATGCTTATGTGCCAAAATGAAATCACAATTCAGGAACAAGTCAAGTGCATATGAGATTGATTTCAAGCACAACCTAAACACTAAAAGATAAGTCTACTCCTTTCACAAATCAGTGCAGACTTTTATCATGCATAATTCAGCACCCTTGAAGCGCAGACAAAGGAAAACTGATGTACTGCAATGGAAATCACATACAGAATTCTTAGCTGATCAAATCAGCTGGGAAGGGTAGGCTATCAATGCAGTTTTCTGCAAGGATGAATGGAGAAACTCGACAATTTAGACTGGTCAAGATAAAAAGAAATAGCTTACTTTAGAATTAATTTGCAGGAAAGTAACCCTATATGTAGGAATAAAATGCAACAACAGATGGCGTGCAGAAATCAAACAAATCACTGAATTCAATTGCAAGGGATTCTAATGTGCTAAACTGATGCAAAACAATTCCACAGCATGCTTGATACGTAAAAGAGAATCACTTGTGCCAAAACTGCTGCTTTCATGCCAAGGCCAATACTAACAATTCAGATATGCAATGAATGCAGAGAAAATGATTTCAAGCTTAAACTGATTCCAAAACCCGATGTGCAGAAATGAATAAATGCAGAGATGAGCAAGGGAATTCAGAACTCAAGGGTTAAGCACGTGATACAAAACTTGTTCAGAAATCATGCGCAGGGATGCAAAACAAAGACAGAGATGATACGGTTTCAAAATCAATTTGCAATTGAGATTAATTATATCAAGCTAACGTTCAGGTATGCTTCAGAAATACACTACACTCACTGACATAGAATTGAGGAACAAAGAGAAAGAACTGATACACAACATGCAAGAACTGATACGCATGGAAAATCTGGCACGCAGTCTGAATTTAATTTCAGAACTGAATTGAGAGCAGAATTAGCTAGTCTAAGGGCAATTGTTTACCATACTCACAATCCAACTAACAAGAGGGCAAACTTCGAACACTACTTAAGGCCAAAACATTGCAAAAGAGTAAACTAAGCAACTGCTACAGCTGGAGAAAAGATTGATACGCAGGAACAAATTCAGCTACCAACTAATGCAGAAATGACATTAATGCTAAGCAAACTAAACGAATTACAATTTCTCATTAGCAAACTACTTAGCCACTACTTGCAAACTTGAGAGCTGAAACCTAATTACAACTGAAGCCATTTAGAACAGGAAGCTAGAGCAGTTGATATGAAAACAGAACAGAATTAACAGGATTCAAAATTACAGCTAATTGCAATGGAATTCAACTAAACAAAGCCTCAATCTCTCATCTCAGCTCACGAATCCTAACTGTCACTCAAGGATGAGCCTCGAATTGAGAAATAAGCAATCCATACAAGAAAACTACAGCAACTAAATAAATTCAGAAATGAAACTACGGCAGACTTGAAAATTACAGCTAGAAATCAAAAATGCAATAAGAAATCTAAACCCCAATCACTCCATTGGCTCAAGATCTCCTTGTTCGTCACGCAAGGGCTGGCTTCGAACCCCTAAGCTCAGCAATTCACTGGGGAACTGAATCTGCGGTCGAATCGAGCTCGAACTCTGTTCAAGAGGGAAAACCCAATCGATTTCTTCAAATCAGCCTTGTCTGATTGAAATGAAGGTGCGGGAATAATCCAAGCTTATCCGAGAACCCCTCCAGATGGCTTGGACTGATGTAGAACCTGACAAAACCGAAACCGAAGCAACCAAAGATAGAGCTGCCGAAACCCTCAAACAGCCCTGTTCTTGCCCAATTCCGAGCTGAAACTCCACCGATTACTCTCCCCGGTGACCTCGAACTTGATCTAATGAAAAATGGAGGTGGTCGCGCCTCTTGGATTAAAGGAACAGCTGAAGAAAATGCAAAGAAACGAAGAAAACTATTGTAGCGGCGGAGATGCGACGAGGAGAAAGGATGTGGAGTTTCTGATTAAATAGCTATCAATGGACGGCCCAGATTGATCGAAGGAAATCCAACGGCTGATCTTGTTCTGATTTGAGCCAAACTTTGAGGATGATGATCTGGGGTCAGGATCTGCCTCGTGGTAGCTCGGATCCTCCAGATGTGCAACGGATGGTCCAGATCAACTTATCTTTGAATGACGATCTAGAGCCCTCCGAGCTTGATCCAACGGTTGATTGAGCTCTGATTGGGATGAAACCTTCAGATCTTGATCAGAGTGCTTGATCAACCCTAACCCTAGCTCGGATTGCTTCAGATGGTCCCGGATGGCTCAGATCTAGCCGCTTTTGAATCGGACGGCCCGATTAATATAACTTGATAACTCGACCGGTTCACTTCCGACTCAAGTTGACCCAGTATGCCCTAGTCCATGAACTTTCATGCATAAAAATAGATCAAAATTTAGTGGCCAAATAATCCAATATTGTAAATTTGCAATTAAGTCCAAAATAAAGGAAGTTCTAAACCTAGGGCAATTTCACAATTAAGCAATAAAAAACATAGGTCAAACATGGATTTTAGCAATTAAAATAGTCAACAAAATGGTACTTATCACGTGTACAACTCCAAGGCCAAGCCTACACACTCAGAGGTTGTAGGGTTTAACCAGCTCTTGGCCGGGCATGTACAGCTCCGAGGCCAAGCCTACACACCGAGAGGTTGTAGGGTTTAACCAGCTCTTGGTCGGGCGTGTACAGCTCCGAGGCCAAGCCTACACACCGAGGGGTTATAGGGTTTAATCTGCTCTTGGCCGGGCATGTACAGCTCCGAGGCCAAGCCTACACATCGAGGGGTTGTAGGGTTTAATCTGCTTTTGGTCGGGCGTGTACAGCTCCGAGGCCAAGCCTACACACCGAAAGGTTGTAGGGTTTAGTCTGCTCTTGGCCAGGCGTGTACCGCTCCGAGGCCAAGCCTACACACCAAGGGGTTGTAGAGTTTAACCTGCTCTTTGCCGGGCGTGTACAGCTTCGAGGCCAAGCCTACACACCGAGGGGTTGTAGGGTTTAGTCAGCTCTTGGCCGGGCGTGTACAGCTCCGAGGCCAAGCCTACACACCGAGAGGTTGTAGGGTTTAACCAGCTCTTGGCCAGGCGTGTACAGCTTCGAGGCCAAGCCTACACACTGAGAGGTTGTAGGGTTTAGTCTGCTCTTGGCCGGGCGTGTACAGCTCCGAGGCCAAGCCTACACACCAAGAGGTTGTAGCGTTTAATCTGCTCTTGGCCGGGCGTGTACAGCTCCGAGGGCAAGCCTACACACCGAGGGGTTGTAGGGTTTAATCTGCTCTTGGCCGGGCATGTACAGCTCCGAGGCCAAGCCTACACACCGAGGGGTTGTAGGGTTTAATTTGCTCTTGGCCGGGCATGTACAGCTCCGAGGCCAAGCCTACACACTGAGAGGTTGTAGGGTTTAGTCTGCTCTTGGCCAGGCATGTACAGCTCCGAGGCCAAGCCTACACTGTCACGCCCTGAGACCCAGGAGCTGCTGTTCCAATATAAAATCGGACAGCATCTCCCCTGTCCAGCGGACAATTTACATATACAAACAACACACGCAGATAATAATTTGACCTCAGGCCTCAAAATCAAGATATAACATAACCATAACGCAAAGTAAATCAAACCTGACTGCGGACCGGTCCGACTTACCACAAAAACAACAAATACATAGTCCATCAGAGGACTCAAAAATACAATACCAAGACAAACGAAACGCAATACAAGTGTGACGACATAAAACCAATACAAACCAAATAATACGATGTAAAAGAACATAACTACGCGGAAGCACCCATCACTGGAGCCGTAGGGACCTGGGACTGGCAACTGGGGCTCCTCCGACGACCAATCATCCTGAGAACAAAAATATGGGCAACGGGGGTGAGTCCAAATAAACTCAGCGGATACCGAAATAGATATGCACAGCAAGCTATAAATAACAATAAGAATCACGCTAATACAGTCTCGAGTATAGAGGATAAAACATAACTGAAACCTAAGAGTGAATACATACCAGAGTCCGTCTATCCTGCAGATAGGTGTAATCAATCCCCTATATAACCTCAAGAATAATACACAATCCGAATGTGTATGTCACCTGTAAATGTATATCAAGCATATACAACACTCAAACACAATAAGCACCACAAAGGTGCAATGCATCTTATATACTCGATGCAAAGATCTGTTCTGTACGCATCTCAGCCACCACCAGACAGGCGGTCGGGTGAACAGAAAACAGACAAGCCAACTACTCATGGTTGCCTAGAGAAGCCAACCTCTTGTGGCGTACAACATATAAAGCCCAACACTCGTGGCTATGCAAATATGATGCCCAACACCTGTGGCAATGCAATCATGACGCCTAGCACCTGTGGCGGATGCAATATGTAGCCTAACACCTGTGGCTATGCAAATATGATGCCCAGCACCTGTGGCAATGCAAACATGACGCCTAGCACCTGTGGCGGATGCAATATGTAGCCCAGCACCTGTGGCTATGCAAATATAATGCCCAGCACCTGTGGCAATGCAAACATGACGCCTAGCACCTGTGGCGATGTAAGTATGATGCAGGCATGACTGGAGACGGGCTCAGACCTCAGGGGAGCCGATGGTCTCCATCATGATAATAGCATCGTGCTAATAGCTCAATCAATACAGGAAACCTGATTGCAAGACAGGCTCAGACCCTAGGGGAGCCGATAATCGCCAGTATACAATCATACAGAGCCTACAACTCAGTATACAACCTAGAGGGTAAAGTATGCTAACGACACCCTCCTCACTAACCAGGTTCTCAACCATACATCGGTAGGAAAGATATAGGTCTAACACATGCATCCGGGTCTAACTATTCTACCCTAGGTATCCTTGCAAGGTATATTTAAGGATCAATCCAACTACAGATACAAAGTGACCTACCACCATATCTAAGCACATATGTATGCATGGCAAATATCGAGACTGTATAGAACTAAACAGGAGTCATCTAAACAACATATATCTGATCATAATATACAAAGGCAGACACAGCGTATAAACTTACTATTATTTATAACAAACTATGCATAATAGTAAGACAATATCTAAAAAGATAAGTCAGGGGTACCCGCCTCAAAGTAGAAGTAGACCGTATCAAATAAGAACCTCC
>JAGFNQ010004388.1:108653-133018 GCA_024364735.1 Boesenbergia rotunda | reverse complement strand
TAGAGTTTTCTTAAAAGAGATTTTCATGAAAATAATGTGGTTGAATTAAGGGAATTGTCTCTTAATTTAATAAGATTCGATTTAGAGAAATCAAAGTCTTAAACATATTATTTCCGAAATTGATTATGACAATTTAAGAATTATTTCACAAACAATTCCTTGAATAAGTATGAAATCGAGATTAGGAAATCCGGTTCCTAGTCCAATTAATGAGACTTGATAAATTAAGTCACATACATACTTTATTAAGGAAATCGTTAGTCATGACATAATTATATGTCATGAATGTGCTTTGAAAAGAAAGGATGAGACCCAAAACCCCTTACAAAATATTAAGGCTAACACCTTCCATTAATATGGTTAGAATCGGAGTTTTGTTTCTCGTTTGGGTTGATGGACACTTCCATGCCCGGCTTGAACCTCAACATGTTCAAACCATGGAATTAGTTTATGATTAATATAGTTGGAGTCAGAGGTCAATCCTTAGTTTTGGTTGTTGGACACATCCAAGCCTGACTAAATGGTTGAATGAGCTCCAACCATATTAAAACTATTTCTTGATTAATGGGTCAGCCTTAAGCTTGGAGCATCGATTTGTTGTGCCACAACCAAGGTCGATGTAAAGAGAGGTGAAGTTGGGTGCTATGTATATCGTTGCATACTTGTTAATGAGTTAACAACCCAATGATTTATGCAAACATTCAATTAGTTGATTGCATAAAGTGATAGTTACATATATGTGATATGTAATCGGTATAATTACCTACCTTCATAGCTAAGAATAACTTGATGACCACACCATGATTGTTCTTATCTATGGTTGGATATCAACCTATTTGGAGATGTTCCTACGATCTCCCGAATTGATAAAAAGGGTTATTCAATTCGAAAAATAAATAGGATTTTATTAATGTATGTTGATACATTCTTTATCATTCTTCTCACATAAGCTCAATTTATATTTCTAGGATAATCACTCGATCATGTCTTCTCTAAATTTGCGTTCCATTTTGGACACCAATAAACTGACTGGGCCAAACTTCATGGATTGGTTTCGAAACCTGAGGATAGTCCTAAGGCAGAGAAGCTTGCTTATGTCCTTGAAGACCAACTTCCCAACCGTCCTCCAGAAGATGCAACTCCAGACCAGTTAGTGGCCTATCAGAAACATGTGACCGATTCTGAACTTGCGAGTTGCATCATGCTAGCCTCTATGGTACCTGAGCTGCAAAAGCAGCATGAGCATATGGATGCTTATACCATCATCTTCCATCTTCATAAGTTATTTGAAGAGCAGGCGAGATCCGAAAGGTTCGAAGTCTCCAGACTCATTTCACCTCTAGGATGCAGGAAGGCACTTCTGCCACACAGTTTGTGTTAAAGATGTTGGGGTACATTGAGCGACTGAGCACACTCGGTTTTGCAATGGATCATGAACTAAGTATTAACTTAATTCTGCATTGTTTGCCCAAAAGTTATTCACAATTTGTGATGAACTATCGGATGAACAAGCTGGAGACTACCATTCCTGAATTGCTCAACCTGCTGAAGACTATAGAGCCTTCTGTAAAGCAGGATCAGAAGACGGTACTGTTAGTTGATTCCTCGAAGAATGGTTCTAAGAGGAAGGCCAAGAACAGAATAAGGGAAAGAAGAAAAAGGCCAAAAAGACTGAAAAGAAACCAAAAGGCACTTGCCATCACTATGGCAAGGAGGGTCACTGGCGAAGAAACTGCAAGGTTTATCTTGAGTCCTTGAAGAAGAAGGCATCTGATGCCCCATCCTCTTCAGGTATCTTCGTTATTGAATGCCACTCTATTTCCTCAAATACCTGGGTACTTGATACTGGGTGTAGCTCACATATATGTAATGACATACAGGGGCTAAGGAATAGAAGAAGACTCGTCAAGGGAGAAGCGAATTTGCGAGTTGGAAATGGAGCAAAGATTGCTGCTGTTGCCATCGGAACATATTTGCTAAAGCTCCCTACTGGACATGTCTTAGAATTGGATAATTGTTATTTCGTTCCTTCGTTAATAAAGAACATTGTATCTATTTCATGTTTGAATGAAAAGGGTTATCATTTAACTTTTAGTAACAATTGTTATTACATAACTTTAAATGGCGTTCTTTATGGGAATGGAACTTTGTGCAATGGTATCTACACGTTAGATTTATCCGATGACGTTTTCAATATCGAAGTTAGCAATAAACGTGCTTGAATAGATAATCGAATAGACTCCTACACGTGGCATTGTCGTCTTGGCCATGTAAGTAAGAAACGCATGACCAAATTACACCGATGTGAAATTTTGGAATCATTTGAACCCGGTTCATTTGATACATGCGAATCATGCTTAAAAGGCAAGATGGCCAAATTACCCTTTTCCGGAAAAGGTAATCCAGTGGGAGAATTGTTTGGTTTAATACATACTGATGTATGTGGACTAATGTCAACTCTTGCACAAGGAGGCTATAGCTACTTCATTACCTTTATCGATGATCACTCACGATTCGGGTATGTGTTCTTGATGAAACACAAATCTGAAGCTTTTGAGAAATTCAAAGAGTTCAAAAATGAAGTAGAGAAACAGCTTGACAAAAGTATTAAGATACTTCGATCCGATCGGGGTGGTGAATACTTAAGTCAAGAGTTTCAAGATTATCTAAGGGACAATGGGATATTGTCCCAATGGACTCCGTCGTATACACCACAGCATAATGGTGTATCTGAGAGGCGCAATCGAATCTTGATGGACATGATTAGGTCTATGATGAATCATGCAATTCTTCCAAAATCCTTTTGGGGCTATGCACTTAAGACAGCTGTTTACTTGCTAAACAGAGTCCCGACCAAGGTAGTCTCTACTACTCCATATGAGACATGGAATAGTAAGAAACCTCACTTAACTCACCTTAAGATATGGGGTTGTCCTGCTTATGTGAAGCGGACTGTATCAGACAAATTGGATGCTAAGTCTGATAAATGTCTATTTATTGGATACCCTAAGGAAACGAAGGGTTACCAATTCTATCATCCCTTGAACAAAAGGTGTTTGTTTCAAGGCATGCTGTATTTCTGGAAAAAGAATTTCTTTTACAAGAAAACAGTGGGAGTGACATTGAACTTGATGAAGTTCAAGAAACTCCAATAGACATTACAGAGACACCTAGTCTAGACCCACAACCAATAACTCATAATGATGAGCTATCAGTTGAACCTAAAACAACACCACCTCTTCGTAGGTCTGATAGGACACGCAATATTCCAGAGAGATACGGATTTCTCATAAGTGAATCGAACGACGTGTTACTCATAAGCGATGACGAACCTATCAGTTATGAAGACGTTCTGAAAAATTCAGAAAGGGACAAATGGCTTGAAGCCATGAAGTCGGAAATGGATTACATGTACGAAAATCAAGTCTGGGACTTGGTTAACCCACCTGAAGGGATCAAGCCCATAGGGTGCAAGTGGGTTTTCAAGAAGAAAACCGACATGGAAGGTAATGTTGTTACCTTTAAGGCTAGACTAGTGGCAAAAGGATATCGTCAGAAATAAGGAATTGATTATGACGAAACCTATTCGCCAGTAGCTATGCTTAAATCCATTCGGATACTCCTAGCCATAGCAGCTCATTATGATTATGAGATATGGCAAATGGATGTGAAAACAGCTTTCCTTAATGGAAACCTGCTTGAGGATGTATACATGATACAACCTGAAGGTTTCACATCGGTTGATAAAACCAAAGTATGCAAGCTTCGACGATCCATATATGGACTGAAGCAAGCATCCAGGAGCTGGAACATCCGTTTTGATGAGACAATCAAAGAGTTTGATTTCTCACAAAATCCTGACGAACCTTGTGTGTACAAGAAGGTTAGTGGGAGTGCAGTCATATTCCTAGTATTATATGTCGATGACATATTATTTATAGGAAACGATATATCAGTCTTACAGACAGTTAAAATTTAGTTGTCCAAAACTTTCTCCATGAAAGAGCTGGGAGAAGCAACCTATATCCTTGGGATTAGAATCTATAGAGATAGATCAAAACTGTTGCTTGGTCTTTCGCAGCCTACATATATAGACCGAGTGCTAAAAAGGTTTAGCATGTCGGAATCCAAGAAAGGTTACCTTCCCATCAGGCATGGGATCAACCTTTCAAAGTATATGTGTCCGCGCACAGAAGACGAGAGGATTTGCATGAATAAGATTTTTTATGCATCCGCGATAGGATCTATCATGTATGCTATGTTATGTACTAGGCCCGATGTATCGTATGCTCTGAGTGTCACGAGCAGATACTAGTCTGATCCAGGAATGGATCATTGGGCGGCTGTCAAGACAATCCTTAAGTACTTAAGAAGAACTAAGGATGTGTTCCTAATATATGGAGAAGGAGATATGGTAATACGTGGGTATACAAATGCCAGTTTCCAGACAGATAAGGATGACTCCAAATCTCAGTCTGGATACGTATTTACTTTGAATGGAGGCGCAATAAGTTAGAAGAGTTCCAAACAAGACACCGTAGCGGATTCTACCGCGGAAGCGGAATATATCGCAGCTTCGGAAGCAGCAAAGGAAGCAGTCTGGATCAAGAAGTTTGTCTCCGAACTTGGTGTGGTTCCAACCATTGATGAAGCAGTGCCGGTTTACTGCGACAACAATGGAGCTATTGCACAAGCAAAGGAACCAAGGTCTCATCAGCGATCCAAACACGTGCTTCGCCGCTATCATCTGATCAGAGAGATTATAAGTAGGAATGATATACAAATTGAGAAAATTCCTACTGAAAGAAATTTAGCGGATCCTTTAACTAAGGCCTTGCCTCAGAGCAAATTTGAGGGTCATGTTAGAGCCTGTGGTATTGGATACCGTAGCGATTGGCATTAGGCCAAGTGGGAGTTTGTTAATAATATGAGAGAAGTGTCCTAAGGCAATCGCCTTATGATTGTAAACATTTATTTTAATAAATGAAAATTCACTATTTGAGTATACATGTTTATGTATTTGATTGGGATCTTAAACTCATTTACTGAAAGTCCGCAATATAATTCACAGCATGAGAAAATTTGTGATGGAATCACAACTAGTGATTATCTCTACATGTGCAATTGTGAAGTATTGAAAATATCCCTAGTCGATGAATTGATAAATACGGACACTATCAATTCTGTTGAGACTAGCATGAGTTATTCTCTAATCAGCTGATTCTCACTGACTGGTGACATTGGGATGCCCGGAGATAAACATGAATGCTAGTTAAGGGAACTAGTTCATTGGAGTGACTGGTTGTAAAACTTCACATGGTTGTCTATATATATACATGTCAGTGAAGTTCTTACTGCAGCTTAAGTGCGATGTTCCTTTGACTTGTGGTGTTCAAGTCATCTTGGTCATGGAGACTTATACTTTAACATCTTAAGCAAGCATCTCCAAGGAGGTGTGGACCCAGAATGGTTGGGTATAAGTCGAAATGCCCGAAGATGTTTGAACAGCCTACAAAGGATTCACCACTCCTTGCGAGGAGATGCATACCCAAGGCCTATCGTCGGATTGTTACTCAAAGCCTCTGGCCAGAGCATGACATGTTTAGAGTATGAGTCTCTTAAAAACATGAGAGTAACTAGAATCCGTTGGACGAGAAAGAAATTACTTGGGCTAGGTGTGACGTAGTCAGCCTAGTGGGGACTGACACACATAGACCGTGCCCTGAACCAAGTGGGTATAAGATGGTGAAGGGAATGAGGCACGACTCATTATAGCTGCTGAAGGGTTTCAGAATTATTTCTGAGGTCAACCGTTGATCTTTCGATTAATTGGGGGTCATGATGTACTACTAGGTGCCACTCATGATTGTTCTATAATTGGTTGATTATAGACGGCCAACCTAAATCGAAAGCCTATTTAGTCACACGCACTACGAGTAATCCGAGGGATTTAAAATGAGTTGAAAATTAGATTTTCCGATCAAGAGAAATAAGTCGAATCTGAATTTATCAGAGGCGCACCGGAAGCTTAAAATGACTAAGTCTTTTGAAGGCTTATTGGACGAATTAAATGAGTTTAATTCGCAAGGGGTTTGGCTTGGTGTGGCCGGCCAAAGAGGGTGGTTTGGCCGACCACAATAAAGGAGGGAAACCAATTTATTTGGTTTAAATTATAAAATAAATCAAGCGCGATTTGTTTTATAAAATTATGGATAAATAAATATAAAGGAATTTATATAAAAGAAATTTATGTAAATAAATTTATTTTCATGGAAATTAAAATAAACTTTAAATGGTTTATTTTATAAAATCAATTATGAATTGATTTTTCCATGATAAGAAAAATTTATATAATAAATTTCTTGTGAAAATTTATTCCATAATAAAAGGAGAGATGTGTTTGTTTTTATTATAAATTTAGTTATAATAAAATTTGGCATAACGGAATAATTCTTAAGAAAATTTATAGGATAAATTTCTTATGAAAATTTATTCCGTTAAAGGGGAGACTTGGCGATGGAGAGGCTACTATATAAAGGAACCAAGGCAAGGCTCGAATTCCAATTTAAGAGATTAAGTAGCAAGCTCTCTCTCTCTCTTATTCTCTCCCTCTCTCTCTAGGGTCGGCGCCCTCTCTCTCTCTCTAGGGTCGGCGCCCTCTCTCTCTCTAGGGCCGACGCCCTCTCTCCTCCCCTAGGGCCGGCGCCACCTTCCCTTGCCGTGAGCCACCACCAAGACGAAGCGGGTCGCGACTCCTTCCTTCCTTCACGGAATCTTGATTCCGTTACTTGGTGGTTAGTTTCCATCTCTCTCTCTTGATATTCTAGTTGT
This sequence comes from Boesenbergia rotunda, assembly GCA_024364735.1. Taxonomy (NCBI): domain Eukaryota; kingdom Viridiplantae; phylum Streptophyta; class Magnoliopsida; order Zingiberales; family Zingiberaceae; genus Boesenbergia; species Boesenbergia rotunda. The sequence continues at coordinate 126,187 of JAGFNQ010004388.1, read as the reverse complement.
GCCTTTGGAGAATCTAGTAGTTCTTGTCAGCACGAAACTCGTGGCTTTGCGAAGTCATCCCGAAGAGAACTCGGCGTGGACGCGAATAGAGGCGGAGCTTCCAAGGGACGCTACGGTTGGATCTCGTCCCTTACTTCGAGTTACGCGAGGTATTGAGTAAATTAGTTTACTTTCTGCAAAATTTTAATTTATGATCATGTCCACACATCATAAGGTTGTATGCTAGATACGTGATTAAAAATAATTTGAGAAATTATTTATGCTAATTCTTCCGCTGCACGTAATTATTTTTTAAAATTACGAACCCGTATCCATGTCAACATGCACCCGGTCCCAACACTTGCGACAATTGATCGTTCACCAGAACGATCCGAATAGTATTCCTGATCAGTCACCAGACCGATCAGGAGTCGATCAGTAAGGTTCCCAAACTCATTGTATGCTCCCTGATCGGTCACCAGACCAATCAGTCATAGCTAGATCGGTCACCAGACCGATCCGCGAGGGAGCACCGTGCCAACTTCTCTGATCGGTCACCAGACCGATCCAGGCAAGGTCAAATCTCCTCTAAGTCACGAGAACAAGCTTCCAGCCCTTCTCTGACTCGTTCTTGGTCCCTGGACCAAGACACTGTGCCCAGTCTCACTCACCGGGACTTCAACCTAGCCCTCCAAGCTAGGACCTGGCCCTCCAAGCCAGGGTTTTATCAACCTAGCCCTCCAAGCTAGGACCTGGCCCTCCAAGCCAGGATTTCATCCAACCTAGCCCTCCAGGCTAGGACCTGACCCTCCAAGCCAGGATTTCGTCTAACCTAGCCCTCCTGGCTAGGACCTGACCCTCCAAGTCAGGATTTCATCTAACCTAGCCCTCCAGGCTAGGACCTGACCCTCCAAGCCAGGGTTTCATCCAACCTAGCCCTCCAGGCTAGGACCTGACCCTCCAAGTCATGGTTTCATCCAACCTAGCCCTCCAGGCTAGGACCTGGCCCTCCTACCTAGCCCTCCAGGCTAGGATTTCATCCAACTCCGTGCCCAGTCCCCGACCAGGATTTAATCTCAATCATCTCATTAACCTAAACTAAAATCGGCGTCAACACCAAAACAACAATCAGGGTCAGACTACATCAACATAGATATGATTGATGATTTCTTCGCAAAATGTAGGTTTAAGTGAGAGTTAAGTGTTTCACAAAAAAAATGAGACTTTTTTCAAAAAGAGAACTCAATAAGTTTAATAATATATTGGGAGATGGGGTTATGAAAATAGAATCTCATTCAATGTTATTGATAATGATAGTTTCAAGCAACTAATGGAAATAGTGGGTCATTTTAGACTAGGATTCAAGATTTCAACTCAATATCAACTTAGATAGCCATTTTTGAAAGTCGAATTTGAAAGAATAAAACAACTACGGAAGAAATATGAAAAAATGGCAAAAAGAACATGTACTCAATCATGATAGATGCATGAAGTGGTAGAAAAAGAAGAAATATTCTAAATTTGTGTGTTAATTGTAAGGAGAGTACTACATTCTTAGAGTCTGAGTTTTCAGACGAGGCACATACAGCTGAACTTATTTTTAAGTACGTTGACAAATGTGTTGAATAAGTAGAAGATCAAAATATTATTTAGGTTGTAACAGACAATGCCATCATCAATTTAACTACAGTTAAATTGATAAGAAAGACAATCTGAGATCTTTTGGAGTTCTTATGCAACTAACACTATTAATTTTATTTTTAAAAGTATTGACAAGCTTCCACGACATAAAAAGTTATTGAGCAAGCCAAGTCCTTTATTATTTTTATTTATGCTCACCATAAACTTTATCATTGATGAGAAGTTTCATGAAGAAGAGGGTCATAGTCCAACCAAGAGTTACCATATTTGCATCAAATTTCCTCACATTGTAGAGTTTGATTAAAAAAAATTTAGTTTAAAGGCAAGTTTACAAGGGATAAGTGGGAGAAATATAAATGGTAAAAAATAAACAAAGGGAAATTGACTTACTATTGTGATAAATTTGAATTTTTGGAATAGTATGACATTTTATTTGAAAATATTTACTTCTTTGGTAAAAGTTCTTCGATTGGTAGATGGGCATAGAAAACTATCTATGGGGTTTCCATATGGGGAGCTTCTCTAAGCTAAAGAAGATATCAATGTGGCTCTGAACAACACGATATTAAATTTCAGCTTATTATAATATGTATTTGGTCAAAATAAAGGATAAACTTAATGCATCATTGCATACCATTGCCTTTTTTTTTATGAGGTCATGATTGAGATTTTTGAATGCATAAAAATTTTGCATGTCGATAAGTTTGATCTAAAAGATACAATTATTAACAAGGAATATTCAAAATATAGAGAAAGACTGAGTTATTTGGGAAAATATTGACAATAAAAATATGTGAAAAAATGATGATACATTTGATCCATGTGCATAATGGAGTACCTACGGTGCTCACACACCCAACTTGTTAAGAGTGACTTTAAGAATACTTTCATTAACTACAAGCTCATTTAAGTATGAAAGAAATTGATATGCATTTGAAAGAGTAAATTTAAACTTTAAGTCTTTAAAGTAAAGTAGTAATCTTTAAAGTTTATATTCATATTACTAACTACCATATTTACTTTCTCTCTCTTTTTTTTAAAAGATTTATACAAAGAAAAGAAATAAGTTAGATGTCAACAGGTTGAACATACTAGTATTTGCCTAATTTAATGCTAGATTGTTGAACAAACAAAAAAGAGCGAAAGAAAGAAACCGATGTTCTTCTTGCAAAAGATATTTCAAATGCATAAGGTTGGATTATGGACGGTAGGAAAGGTGATGAAGAAAAAGCTCTAGAGTGAGAGTGTCACGCCCCGAGACCATTGGAGCCGCTGATCCAATATAAAATCAGACAGCATCTCCCCTGTCCGACGAACAATTTACACAAACACATAACACACGCAGTTTATAAATTGGTCTCAGACCTCAAAACAGATATATAATATATAAAAATGAGCCTATCGAAATAATAAAACTCATAGTACTCGCCTGAGCTGCCCCCTGGGCAGGTGCGAAGCAAAACCACAAACACAAAGTCCAACAGAGGACTCAAAAATATAATACCGTACGAATAAATCCAAAACAATCCCTCGGTAACAAAACGAAAAACAAAGCATATACTATGCTATTAAAAGAAAACCAAAACCAGCGGAAGCTCCCATCCAAATGGAGTCGTGGGGACCCGGGACCGGCAACTGGGCTCCTCCGGCAAGCTATCAACCTGAAAACAAAAATATTACGACGGGTGGTGAGTCCAAGTGGACTCGCGGGTATATAGATAGATATGCATGGCTGAACAAAATAGCTGAATAAGCTATAAAGAAACAACAGGATACAGTCTCAACAGGAATAGCAGAATATGCAAAACTGAAAGTAATAACTGACTGTACATACCAGAAATCAGTCTATCCATACCATAAACGACTCGTATCCCACGAGCTAGTGCAGGGTCATCAAACCATACCAAAAGTACCTCCTGTACATGCATGTCAAACAAGTGCAGCAAATAAATGCAGCAATCACAATCAAAATGCACAATGCATCATATGCACATGATGCAATGTCATGGTCACACCCTAACACCAGTCAAGCCACCGAGACAGGCGATACTGTGTCAGCCGAGTGGGTAGAGCTGTGACACTGTACGCACCCTGCTATCACTGCTCCTGAGTGACCGAGTGGACAGGATGCTGGCGGGGGACCACCCCCTACCTCATGTATATATGAGGGAGCGTCGCTCTCATCTCCTCTGGTCTATGGGAAGAGAAGGGATCCCTATCTGCTACCACGCACCGGAACCACCCTCCAAATAGTGACCGTGCGGAGCAATATCGGGCAAATGCACACACCCAATGGTATCCACTAACTCATGAGTGGCCGTGTGTGCATATCATGTACCGGAAGACGATAGGCTCAACCACAAGGGAGTCGCTGATCGCCGACATGCAACAGTGCAGGTATGGTGCATGACTCAAACACATGCAACCCCTACCAGGTCATCGACACATAACTCAACATAACATACACAGGTCGATCACAGGTATAATAACCTAACCATCATGCATCTAAGTGCACATGCAAGTAATAACAGAATCAACCAATGCAGATATCAGGTGACATGTCAAAATAACCCAATCAGTCCATATCTAGACACACGTGCAAATATGACCAGAATCAACCAATGCAAATATCAGATGACATGCCACAATAACCCAATCAGTCCATATCTAGACACACGTATAGGTATGACTAGACTCAACCAATGCAACCATACTATGGTATGCTAATCCCTATCCACATACTCATACTCATACCAATACTATACAGAATCAGATAACAATAAACGAGACTGTATAGAAAGAAATTCAGATCATATCCAAGGTCAAGCATAAGTATCAAGCAGGATAACAAAACGGTAGCAGATAAAGGTCAATATCAGCCTACTGCATCAATAACAAATAGCCATGCATAAAGATAACGTGGATCTAAAGAAGATAAGCAAGAAGTACCCGCCTTCAAGTGAGTGAAGTCCGTATCAATGTGAACCTCCTGTCCAATAATCGGCACCGATGAATCCAAATCAATGCCCTGTATCGAAGGACATAATTTTAGCTATCATACAATTATTAAATAGCTAAACAAAATCCTAAACCGTATTAGGGTTAACATAATCATCTATGGATCAAATATTACTCATAGTAGACACATCACACATAATGCCAAAACCAACTCTACAGAATAGAATCACAGCAATCACATAGTGATTCCTAAGGCTATTCAATCTATCCTCTAAGGATCCAAGCACAGATCCAAAAATTTCTAAGAAACCCAACCATAACCATAATCACAACCAATTCATCTCTACCTCATGGTAGCAAGGTAAACTCTCCACTGATCAAATCAACCCTAATGAAACCCTCATCCAAACATCCAATGCATTCACAACCCAATCAACTGATACAATCCAAAATACCACATGTACACGCTGATTTAAATTCCAACAAGACAATCCAACTTAACCCTAAAATTCCAAATTCAGCCAAGAGCTCTACCTATATAGATCACATCGATTTCACATAGTAACCCAAAATCGGTCTCAAAAACAAAGTCACAATTCGATCATACAAGCTGTAGTTAATTGTCTCAATAAAACCAATACTAAAAGCTATCCAAGCAATCCAAGATCACCATCCACAATAACCGTAATTCCAAATCTGAATCAAAACTCACGGCAGCAAAATAAAACCCAGAATTCCTTCATGGCAACACATACTCAAATCAAACAAGTCACGGCAAGCTCAAACCAATGTAGATCTACATCATCATTAACTGAAATGGCCACCACAAAAATCATGACATGAATTCGGCTTCCAACATAGGTCTAATGAATAGCTTTACAACTCCTACAGATCAAGCAATTCAATACCAAAACCTATCAACGTCAAAGAACCAGAGCAACCTTACTGCAAATACAGATTCAAGAACACAGGACCAACTTCAAAACAAATTCCCAATAGATGAAGCTCTCGGCACATCAGGATCATCCCAAAACAGAAACCAAATCGACCTTAAATTAAACAGATCTAAATTTTCATCCCAAATCAAAACGGAAACCAAATTTTACCTCAATGATGGCCGGCTGCAATCGTAGCTCCACCTCAACCAGGAAGGAGATAAAGCAAGGAGGAATCACCGCAAGCACCAATCCATTTGCGGTGATCAGGAAAAACCAACAACCAGATTCAATCTCTTACCCAATCATGGCCGGAGAAGGAGAGCTGAACTGCCGGCTCCGACGATGAGATGCTCCGGGGAAATCGCGCGCGAGAGAGATGGCGTCGTCGTGATCACGTGCGAGAGAGAGAGATCGGAAGGAAGGGAGTCGGCGCGTTGGCGTGGGTTAGGGCACGTGAAGGGGAGGAGATGTAGGGGGTCGCGCTCGATCGGGGGAGGAGACGAGGAAAGGAGTCGAGTGGCTGGCGTCGGGGCGTCGGGTGCTCTGTGGGTGCGGGTTAGGGCAGGTTAGGGCTGAGGGAGAGGCTATAAGTGAGGTAAGTTTGCGAAAAACCCCCTCCACCTTTTGGAAATCACACAGCTGCCCTTACCTAATTAGAGGACTTGTTTGTTAGCCCCTCATTATTGACTAATCTAATATCAACCCTTAACCATTGATGCATATTCGCAAATCAGCCCATAAAACTTAAGTTTCAAAGCGATTTAACCTTCTATTTTCAATTTAGGTCCCGAAAAATCCTAAATCTTTTTCCGAAAAATTTTCTGGACCGCGTCAAAAGTGCCGGATTTAACAGAGAGAACTGTTAGGACCGAAGGAATTTAAATATTTCTATAATGGTATGATATTATCCACTTTGAACCTAAGCCATCATGATTTTACTCATGAGCTCTATCCAAAAGGTCTCATATCAATAGAGATATCTTCCCCCTCAAATGAAGGACCATTATTATTCTCATGGTCACTGTTGACTTGCTCAGGGCCTCCCCTACTTCATTCAAGGTTTCACATTTTCATATATTTTCAACGTGGGATTTTGTTTGCAACCATTGTAACACAACAATCCCTCCTCAAACGAAGGACCGCTATTATTCTCATGGTCACTATTGACCTGCTTAAGGTCTCCCCTACTTCGTTCAATGTTTTGCATTTCTATATGTTTTCAACGTAAGACTTTGTTTGCAATCATTGTAACCCAGCAATTCCTCCTCAAATAAAGGATCATCATTATTCTCATTGTCACTGTTGACCTGCTCAGGGCCTCTCCTAGTTCGTTCAATATTCGACCCATATGGTTCAATCTGGATCATATCTTTGGCTCATGCTTCTTTTGACGGTTAGTTTGGTAAAAAGCAACCTAGCTTTGATACTAATTGTTAGGACTGAAGGAATTTAGATATCTCCATAATGGTATAATATTGCCCACTTTAGGCCTATGCTCTCATGGTTTTGCTCTTGGGCTCTATACAAAAGACCTCATACCAATGGAGATATCTTTCTACTATAAGTCTATGTTTTTTTTCATGTGTTTTCAATTAGAACCTTTGTTTGCAACCATTGCAACCCAACAAGAACTTCGCGAGTATCATGTTGCATCCGAAAAAGAAGAGGAGGATCACAATGATGATATTTGAGTTTGTGTCTGATGAAAAATAAATTATATTGTTAAAAATTATAGAGAAGGTGAAGTAGAATAAATTTATGATATTTTATTAGTTTTGTAATTTTGAACTTATTTTAAATTTGATATTATTGTGTTGGAGTTATAGAATATTATTTATTACGTAATTTATGTTGATATTGTAGAATTTATCTAGCGACACCTCCACCTAGGTAGCCTAGGTGCTAGGTACTGATCTGATACTCGACTAATGCCTAGTGAATTTTAAAAACTTTGTGAAAATAATGCACTCATAATTATATTGCATTATACTTTTTTTTAATTACTTTAAAGATGCTACAATGATAATAGTTAATTAATATTTGAACAAATTTATAAACTTCAATATTGAATTCTGAAAATATTAATACACATATTTTTTAATTACATTATTAAATTATTCCTATTTTTAATAATAAATTATAGGATAAAAATCATAATGACACCCAATGTATTATTTAAAAAAAATATATTAAAAGAGCACTTATATTTTTAGAATATCCTTGTCTAATATTTTTTACCAAATTATTTTTAAATAATTTTAGTTAATTGCTCTATATTATAATGATTTTAATCAAAATTATTATAAAAATATTTAATTAATTTTTATTAAATTAGATTACTTTTGGATTAAAATGGTTCTAAATGTAGTAATTTTAATTAAAACCAATTTAACTAAATTAGATCATTCCCCTTAGAAGGTCTTTTGCCACCTAGATTCTTATCTAGAGCTCTTTGAAGTATTGTTAGAGTGAAAAAGCACCATTTGGGTTGAGTTGTAATACAAAATTTACTAGTTTCTTAACTTAGAAACCCAAAATCACATTCATTACATACATCAAGAGTCGCTAATCGAGTCACCAATGTCCTTAACCGCGGTCGAGTTTGACACTCATAAGAAGTTACATCTCAAATTGATCAAAAGTGGTTTACTTAATGCAGCAGGGCCATGACCATGATTCATGCTCCATCAGAAGGATTTCAAACAGAGATCTCAGTCCTGGAAATCAAAATGCCGTCACTGTCGGCGTAGAGCCACTCGCCGTCGGAAATCCTTGTCCCGCCGATGTTAACCGCTGCATGCTTCTCCCCAAAGCCTTTCTTGTTGGCCTTCATGGGGTGGGAACCCAAAGCCCTTACACCAATGTCGCAGCCATTGATCTCGTCCACGTCCCTGATGCAGCCGTTGACGACAATGCCAGCCCAGCCGTTGTTCTGAGCCTGTTGAACCGGGTTGCCTCCCAAAATGGCACAACGCATGCTTCCTCCTCCATCGACGACGAGGACACGGCCGTTTCCTCTCTCCTCGAGAAACTCACGGATGAGGACGTTGTCCTCGAAGACCTTGAGGGTGACAATGGGGCCGGAGAAGACCTGCCGCCTCCCATAGATTTGGAAGATCGGCTGGAGGGCCCGGAGCTCACCGTTGAGGATCAGATGGGGGTTTGCATCGCAGGCTTCAGCAGTTGCTAATGGTAAAGCAGACATTTTGTTCAGTCAGGACCTGGAAAAACAGAGGAGCTTCGATTAAACATGTTTTGGCTTCTCTTTCGAGTAAAAATATCAGAAGCAAAATTCAAGGGGGAAAAAATTAGTGTCAGTGACAAAGTCCATAAAATTAGAGTGCACTAATGACTTCCTAATGCTGTAATTGACTTCTACACCAGTAATGTGTAAACTTCGTTCGGTTCATCAAACAGAACAGACAAATAGACAGAGTCGAATAAACAAGGAATAGAATCCGAATAAATATTAAAAGGCTGCTTAAAAGGGATAACTTGGATCTCTGCAATGTTTCACTTCAGAAGTTGATGTAGAAATGTCAGGTTTCAAGGAAAGTGCGTCTATTTTTATGGAGAACAACTCATGATCTTCTCACAAATTAGGAAGGCACATGCCACATTTAGTCATTGATAATTTTCATTATGCTTTTCTAGAAGTGGAAGAATTGCTACTTGACCTGTTAAGAAATGGTTCCTTGTCTTACATTGCGTTTGGAAACGCAAAGAATTCAATTCTATTAAGGAATTAAATTGAATTTTATGATTTGAAAGCAAGAAATTGAATTCTCAAGGGAATTGAAATCCAAAAAAACTAAGGAATTGAAATTAAACCTAAATGGGTGTGATCTGATGTGCAAATTGAATTCTAACAAATGAAAATACTAAAATAATCTTACATAAATATAATATTTTGTTTCTAATCTATCAATGAAAGGTAAATAGTAAAAGCAATCAACTTCATTCATTTTTAAACTCATTCCAAATAAATGAATTGAATTCAATTCCTTTGTTTAAGGCTCATTCCAAACATAAAAATTCAATTCAAATTGTGACAGAATTCGATTCCCAATGGAATTAAATTCAATTCCATCTCATGACAAGTTTCAAAACACAGTGTTAGGGAATTCAGAAAAGAATAGGATCATGGGTTTGATATAAACTTCTTTTCAGATGGTCTTGTGCAGCAAATGATAGTCTTCTGGGAAGCTAATCTATGGATGGCAGTCTGTTCTCTCCAACAAAATGAAAAATCTAGCCTAGAAATTTCTTAGATGGATCGAGGTTTACTTGCTGGCAGGCAACGTCAGTGCACCAGTTGAATGGACCAACAGGTGTTTACAAGATGAACATTGATGCCTCAGTTGCCCCACAAACGAGTGGTGCTAGCCTAAGAGGAGTCATTCAAGATCATTCGGATGATTGTAGGTGGGACAATCTGCACTTGTTATCACTTGAGTATTAAGTTGGGTCTAGAGTTAGTGTTGAACGATAACATCTCTAATTTTATGTGTGCAGTGGTATTGTCTGGCTGAAGTTCAATAGATCAAAATACATCCTCCTCTTCAAACCATCCATGCCACAAGACAGTGGATGAAAGAAAAAAGAGCTCTTGGGCAGGGATTGGACAGTCTCCCTTTCATATTGGCCAAGGAACACTCACCTATTTGCTGATTTGCTTTCTATCAAATACATAAATATATAAATTGGCCAAGGTACACTAACTTACCTGTCAATTTGCTTATTTTCTTTCTATCCTGTAGCGGTTCATCATTTCCACTTAGGTTTGTACATGCTACCTTCATTCTAGTTCCTAATAATGTTTACAAACACTCAGGCTGCATGGCTGATGAGCTTATAAACTAAAGTACAAGACCTTTCTACATAGTTATGTCATATCCTCAAAGCATATATGTTAACAAAACCGAAAAAAAGATATTGGACACATAAAGCATGAACCAACAAATGTCCCATTTGAAACCATAATAGTTGGAATTAGAATTCTATTTCCAATATTATACTAGAATGTTTAATAGAAAAACAAGTGGGAATTAGAGTTCAATTTTCATATAACATTGAGTAACAAAAAATCCTAGCAAATCAGCCAGATTTAAGAATTTTCTGAAATCACAAATATGAGGCCTACAATGTAATACCAAATATATCTAAGTCCCATGATGCCGCAAATAAGAAATGAAAATTTGATTTGATTTTTCTCTTCAAACGAATCCTTAAAATTCCTTACTAATACTGAATTATAAGCCTTTTCTTAATGAAAATTGGCTCTGAACAAACTTATAGTACAGAAAACATCTATCTACGTCAAGAAGTTGATAACAATTTTTTCCTTGAAAAGGATTGAGAATTACCATGCATAACTGACCAGCAAATCAACAAAAAGCATAACCAATAAAATAAAAAAAATAGTTTCCCAATCATTTGGATAAGGTAACACTGACCTTTTTTTTTTTTTTGGTGAACTCTACTCGTATCAATATCATTAGTCAAATAAATAGAGTTGGTACTCCATTTTTTCCTTTTTAATTAATCATTGCTATATCTTCCACAACTTTTTGCACATCAATATTTCTAATCAAATTCATGTTGTCCAACTGAAGAAATAAACTTTTTGAACATTTTCACATGGGCTTAAACGACAACAGACAAATAGACATTTGACAATGGCATGAAACTCCAGTCCAAAGATTGCCTTACTTTTGAGGGAACCGAAGGGGAGTAATCCACACCAATGTTTTATTGTTAATTCTACATAGAGTACAAAAGAGGGATTAAGATTCTTATAATTGACTCCAAATAGTTGAAACTAACATAAGGATGAAGATAATGATCATGCAATATTTGATTATTTCCAAACAACTAAGACTCTGATTGAGCAACCAGAAAACGAATACAAGAAAGAATCATTATCATACTATTAATACAAAATCTACCAAATCCTAACCACAAATACATTTGCAACCTGAAGGCACCACCGAATCCACAAACGAATTGTGAAGATTGTTATAATAACTTCCTCAGTTATTTTGACTCAATAAGATCAACAGACTCAATCTAATTTCTGTTGTGTTTGCCTATTAAACCTGATAAAACAAGAACCTCGCTCAAAATCGTTCTGAAAGATCTCAAATGATCAGTAACAACATGCCAAAACGAATCAAGGTGAGAACAAACTTCCCCTAATTGTGTAATGCAATTAATAACCTAGCTCAAGCTCGCTCCCACTGAATTTGATAGCTCTATGACCTCGTCCGAACTAAAATGGGTATATTCCCAAGCTACCAAAGGCTAGATTGCTAGATTCACGATCCCACAGACGGAAACGAAATTCAATAGGTCCTCTGACTGCGAATCATATTCTAGCATTCTCACGGAATCAAAGTGGAACCTCGATGGACAAACTGAAGTAATCGATCGACTGCAGTAAGAGAACAGCGTGATCGAGCAGTGAGAATGCGATGATTCCAGATTTACCTCTCAAAAGACAAAGCGATCCTTGCAAAAACAAAGAAAAGGAGATAGAGGGATCGAGATGCTGCTTGCCTGAGGTAGATCGGAGGCGGTAGTAATAGAACTGGTTGCGATTTGCGAGGAATGACGAAGGCGCACAAGAAGAGAGAGGAGGAGAGAGCGAAGGAGATGAAGGCGAAGGGAGGAGAAGGAAAATGCGGTATGAGTCTGAGGCTGACTCACGTTGGCATACACGGACGCGTATTAGCCCACTAGAGTGGGGCCCAAGTCCAACTAGCCCAATAACGCTTTTATTTTTAACCCACAAATTCAGTACCCCTACCATACAAATCAAATCCTGGGCCGGTTCGGCATGGTTCGACCGTTACGGAACGCCAATCGGCTCCGCTTCCTCTTCATATCCACCGTGATGCTCCTCGCTTCCATCACTCGATCCCTTCCCCTCCGCCGCCATACGGCTTCCTCTATTCCGTACCACCGGCGCCGCCTCCTCTACGCCGCCTCCTCCAATCCTCATCGGCCATCGAAATCCTTCCCTTGCCCTCTCTGGTCTGCTTCCTTCTCCTTCTGCCTCGACCGTCGCGGCAAATCTACCATCCCCGTCAACTGCTCCGCCGCGCCCATGGCCGCCGCCTCCGACGATAGCCTCGATTCTAATCCTCTCCTTCAAGATTTCGCGCTCCCTCCCTTCGATACCGTCGAGCCGAAGCACGTCCGCCCTGGAATCCTCGAGCTCCTGAGGAAACTAGTACGTTCCTTCACCTGGATTGATCGTAGGATTGTATCATCTGCGTTTGCTTCCTTTTTGTTGTTTGTTTGGAGTCTGTTTATGTGTTTGTTAATCTAGGGTTTTCAGCATGATCAATGGGATCTGAATGTTACAGGATGCGGATCTGGTGGAGTTAGAGAGAACAGTGGAGCCGACGTGGCCCAAACTGGTGGAACCGTTAGAGAAGATTGTGGATCGGTTGCAGGTGGTTTGGGGCGTCGTCAACCATTTGAAGTCCGTCAAGGATTCACCAGAGCTTCGGTCTGCTATTGAGGAAGTTCAGGTCCGTTTCATCTTCGACATTGTCATCTCTGTTCTCTGTAGGATCTAATTCTACATACTTTTGCTTCTATCCCACTTTACAAAAATAGATCCCCCCACTTATAGATCTAGTTGTGATTACGAAGAAAATATTCTGTTATCGTGTTTTTATGATATCCTTTCTTTCTTATTGTTTACAGTTTACTATTTTCTTTTGCTACTGTTTTTTTCTTCTTCTTTATCTCAGAGTCCTACTTGTAAAATTTGTTTGGACAACTAGAGATAGAAGGAATCTATATGTTGTTATCACACTTAAAATGTTGAATACATTGATTCTGTGAAAGATATCATGGTGTTAATTAATTTTTCCTTATACTTTCTAGTTGGTTGTTCTACATTTTTCTTCTAAGACAAAACCATGATGCAATTGCTTAAACAGCCAGAGAAAGTTAAGTTTCAGCTGAGATTGGGACAGAGTAAGGCTATATATGATGCATTCACGGCTATTCAGAATTCATCATCGTGGATGACCCTTAGTGATGCACGTAAACGTATAGTAGAAGGTAACATGCCATACTCTACTATCATTTCCGTTTCTACTTGTAGGAACACATGATTGTTGAACTTTTATCACCATTAAATATTCTTCTCTTTCTCCTTTAGTCAATGAGTTGCATCAATCAATGAATTTACTGTGCTGGTTCTTTGTTCTCCAACATGGAGATCAACTTTGCTCCTGTTAACAGGAACATTTCATTCTATCCTCTATTGATAAGTGTGCAAGGAACAATAAATTCTATTTTCTAACAGCACCTGCCACTTAGTTGTAATGCTACAATCATGTCTATCATGTAGATCAATGGATTTTGTTGCTTGTTATAGAAATCTTCAGTTAGATACACCACTTTACTGTTGTGTTCTGTAAAATGTTCTCTTTATTTATTTAATCAATTCTTCTGACTTGTTGCGTTATACACAAATTTCCAAGTTAGATAATGTTAGCTTCCAGATGATTCCTTCTTCCCTTAAGCATCATTTCTTTTGCAGGTCAAATCAAGGAAGCTGTTCTGAATGGTGTTGCTCTTGAAGATGAACTCAAAAAGAAATTTAATGAAATTGAACAAGTAATCCTTTGGCTCTGTTTCAGATTTTTCATCTATATCAAATGATTCCATTGACTTGGTTTTTTTTGTTAAAAAAAAATTGTAAATGATAATGTCTGTGGCCTAATCATGCATTGAAAACATTAGAATTCTGTGAGCTTGTAAGATGCATAAACATGATGCTAATTGACGTCTGTTGTTAAAGTTGTTTATGAAGGTAGTTATATGATAGGTTCTCAGCATTGAGATTTACCTTGGGAAGAGTAAGGGGTCTGTAAATGTACATTCTGATCCTATGACCTTGGAACGGATCCATGCACAGATGACCTATTGATATCACACAAATATTTAATTTTTATTTCACCATAGCATAAACCACACAAATCTATCATGATTACTCAAGGTTTTAATTTTGGATGATTAACACTTAAATATAATGGACTATATAAACTGACACATCTTCCTTAAATTTAACTAAATTTTTATTAATGATAGTTACTTTGGGGATGCTTGTATTTGCTAATTTATTTGCTTAATGAACGACAGGTATTAATGTTTATTATAGGATTTGTTTTCTTGTCTTTCATTTTTCATGAAGTTGGAAGAGTAGTCATGTGTATTCTTTTTTTTAGGAGCTCGAGAAGCTTTCACAAAAATTTAGTGAAAATGTTTTGGATGCTACAAAAAAATTTGAGAAATTGATTACCGATAAGAAGGAAATTGAAGGATTACCGGCTACTTCCCTTGGTCTTGCAGCACAAACAGCTGTATCAAAGGTATATCTCTCTCTTGTTGAAATGCATGCAGCACAAGTGCCTCCTCAACCATTTTTATTCTTTCTTAGTGGTTCATTATCTCTCGCAACACTCATATTAGTTGTTTCTTTAACTATTTATTTGTTTGTTTATAATTTTTATTGGCTTCTATTAACAAGTACTCTAGTTTCATAGTTTTGATAATATCTTGTTTAAGGTTATTGATCCATTTATTGTTTTTCTGTCATGATTGTTTGCTCTCTCTCTCTCTCTCTCTCTCTATATATATATATATATATATAAAATATCAGCTATTCAATATTACTTTTGGTTGATCTTCCTATTCACCATATAACATTAATTAAAGCATGTTTACTTATGATGTAAAATGTTCTCTGTATTTTTTGGATAACTTGGGATAGATCTCCAATGTGGACCTTTTTTTTCATTTATGAAGCAATATATGTTCTTGTAATACATTCCTTATGATCAGGGATACGAAAATGCTACTCCTGAAAATGGGCCGTGGATAATCACTTTAGATGCTCCGAGTTATATGTCTATCATGCAACATGCAAAGAATCGATCTTTACGTGAAGAAGTTTACCGGGCTTATGTTACACGTGCATCTTGCGGAGATCTTGACAATACTCCTATTATTAATCAAATTCTTAAGTTGAGGTTGGAGAAGGCTAAGCTTCTTGGGTACACGAACTATGCTGAGGTATGTGCTTGACAATTATGCAATTTGAAAACCACTAAGTTCTTTATTTTTTATAATGATTATTTCATCTTTTTATCGGGATGTTTTTTCACTCTAGGTCAGCATGGCATTGAAAATGGCCACAGTTGAACGAGCAAATGAGCTTCTTGAAAAATTGCGCACTGCTTCTTGGGATCCTGCTATTCAAGGTACTAAGTGATACTATATAATGCTACTTATTACAAATTGTTACTTTTCCATGGATGATTAAATACTGCCTTAATTATTTCACTAGGAATCCCTTGTATCCAGTTGCAATTTAATTATTTCTTCTCTCGCCTTATATACGTATTACTTGAAAAGTCACGCTAATAAGAGCTGAAATTCCTTTTAAAATATTATAAGAAGATCCAATGGAATACTAAATGAGAGTTAATTGATAAATAGGTCAATAATTTATAAAGTCAACTAATCTAACACATTGATTTGTTCATCTTTTCCATCTTCAGATTCATCTCCTTTGTATTTTCTTCTTCGGCATTTTACCAAAAGGCGCATTTGAGAATTCATATTTATCAGAAAGCGTCCTATGGTTTGTTCTTTACCAAAGGGCGCATGTAAAATCAGTTCATTCCTCTTATACCCCTCCCACCAATAACTCCTTTTCGTAGTTCACATTACGAGATATCCGAATCACCTTTTCATAATTTGATTTTAAAATAATAAATTGTGGTTCGGAGGCAGATATTCTCATCTTCTCTCACCCTATATATCTCTTTCTGCTTTGTACAACTAGACTCATCCCGAAACTTTTACTATATTTTATTGTGATTGTGAAAAGATTAAGAAATAATTAAAAAATTATCTTATAAATAACCATTTAGGTCCTCTTTTGCCTGAAATAAATTTATTTCAAGCACTCTTTGGCCTGAAATAAGGATATAAATAGAAAATATAAAATATCAAAAAATATCAACAAAATAAAATAAGGAAAGATATATAAAATATAAAAAAGAATAGAGTTAGTAGAATTGTATATATATTAGAAATATATAAAATAAAAATTAAAATAAAATTTATATGTGTAAATTAAGATAGATTAGATATCATCGAAAAAATTATTAAAAATCGATTAGATTTAATTTCATGTCCAAAGAGAGTCTGAAATAAATTCATTTCGGGCCCTCTTTGGTCTTGAAATATTTTTATTTCAGGGCCAAAGGGGATCTTAAATTTTTCATTTCAGGTCTTTTTTGGGATTGAAATATTTTTATTTCATGCCCAAAGGGAGTCTTAAATTTTTCATTTCAGGTCCTCTTTGGGATTGAAATATTTTTATTTCAGGGGCCCTCTTTGGGCGTGAAATGTAAAATATAAAAAAATATAAACAAAATAAAAAAGAAAAGATATATAAAATATAATAGTTTTGATATATCAGGTTTTCTGTTAATTTTTCCAAGATTTGAAGCTAGGCTAGACACTAGCTTCAGATATAAAATTTAAAAAAAAAGATAAAGTAAAATAAATAGAGTAAAATATAAAAAAATAGAGATTTAAATAAGATATAATAAAAATAAAGAATAAGTAAAATAAATAATATAAGAAAAAATATATAATATGAATCATAATAAAATAATAATATAAAGAGAGAAAGATAAAGCAAATATATAAAGCGATAAAAAAGATTATTTTATAAATAATTAAAAGATTGTGTGATTGTATCCCTCTTTAGGACTGAAATATTTTTATTTCAGGGTCCTCTTTGGGCGTGAAAATATAAAATATAAAAAAATATAAAGAAAATAAAAACAAGAAAAGATATATAAAATATAATAGTTTTGATATATCAGGGTCTCTATTAGTTTTTCCAAGATCTTGAAAACTAAGTTAGACACTAACATCAAATATAAATTTTTTTTAAAAAAAAGATAAAAGTAAAAT
>JAGFNQ010004388.1:72310-103280 GCA_024364735.1 Boesenbergia rotunda | reverse complement strand
GAGATAAGATTGATCCTATTTCTTTGTCAGAGATAGATGATAGTAATGAATGGTTGTTGGGAAAACTAGATGGCAGTGATAAAGACAATGAAAATGATTTTGTCTTTGAAGGTGAAGATTTGCATTGGAGTGATGTAACATGAGCATCTGAGGTTGGTGAAAGTGCATATGACTTTCGATCTCGAAATGCATCTTCTTCAAAAGGAGCATCATCATCTGCTTCAGCAAAAAGAAAACAAATTTCGGCTCAAACTAATCTTATAGATGAAGAAGAATTTAACCTTGATGATGAAATTGAAGAAGAAGATACCGATGGATACAAATCAAGCGATGGAGCTGATGTCATAGATTTGGATAATGAAGATGAAGAAGATGATGATTTTGATATTTGATATTTCATTTTCATCTAAGCATCCATTCAGACTTTTGATTTATTTTTAATTTTTTGAATAATCTACAGTTTTATCAAGTTGTTATGGTCATTTGGATTTTCAAAGACTTTTGATAGATATAATAGTCCTTTTGTTTATTACGCTTTTTTCCGTAAAGCCCACGCTTCGCTTTGCGCTTTAAGCCCCAAGACCCTTGAGCACTTTTTTGCGCCTTGCGCTTGTGACAACTATGTCGCAGAGAGAAATCAACTATTCAGTCACAACCCTTCAACAACCTCACTTTCCTATGTCAATCTTTACTAGCCTCCCTTCCCTCATCATTCTTCATCAATCTTTCTTTTATCTTCTACTACAATTCACAAGCCTCAACAACCCTTCACCACAATAACTTATTATCCTCCCTCTTCCACCATAATGATAGTCAACCCTCTTCCACTACTTCTACACTTACTGCTACTCTCTTTTTATTAAACTTAACTTACATATTTCTAGACCATGAGTATGTAAATCATTAAATTTTAACCCTACTTTAATTGCTTGTTTTTTGTTAAAAACAATAGGTACAAATTACTTAGTCTCATGTTTACCCATTGTTGTAAAAGTCGGCCTAGGCGCCCGCCTAGGCGCTAGGCGGCACCCCACCGTGGTGCCGCCTAATGCCGCCTAGCGCCGACTAGGCGCCGACTAGGCGCTAGGCGGTAGTCCTCCGCCCGACTACCGCCTAGCGATTTTTACAACCTTGTGTTTACCTAATATATTTTCCTAGTAATTAGTTAGTTACTCTTGAATCTATAACTACATGGACTATAATACTATTTGCTAAAATAAAAACCATCAAGCTTTCTTTCAACTAATATTTAATATTAGAGACTTCTTTTAACAGTAAAAACTTGCCAAAACCAGTCCCAAGCCCAGTTGAAAAAGGACAAGGGTTGCACATTAGGTTGCCAGCCAATGTAGACTTTTAGACAAATGTTCAATCCATCAAACTATTATGCTAATGTTAGGATGGTCCCCGAAAGGAATGCATTGCAGAGTCTGACGGTAACATCTCGGTAAGGACAACTACAACTCCATGAGAACTCGGGTGTAGTACTAAATGTGCAAGAGTTCTTGTTGTAGGAGTATGACTAACGTATCGACAAGGACGACTACGTTTCCATCAAAACTTAAGTATAGTGTTAAATATGCAAGAGTTCTCACACCATAGATTGGATAAGAACAAATATTATAGGAAAATTAATGGTGTAAAATTTGGAACATGGAACATATGAACACTCACTGTTAAAGCAATTAAGGTTGCCAATAATTAGGAGATGAATTAATATTTTGCGTACAAGAGACAAAATGGGTAGGAGAGAAGCAAAGATAATAGAGAATTCGGATTTTAAATGATGGTACAAGAAAGGAGTAAAACAAGAAATAAAGTAAGTATTGTTGTCGATAGTTCGCTAAAGGATGACGTAGTAATAATTAAAAAGGGGATAGAATTATTACCCTCAAGATAGTAGCGGCAAAAGAAATTATTAATGTAATTAGCATATATGCACCTAAGTAGGATTAGATGAACATACCAAATCTAAATTTTGGGATGATCTAGATGAGGTATTACAAAAACATTCCTACCGAAATGATTTTAATAGGAGGAGATCTAAATGAGCATGTAAAAGTGAAAAATGAAGAATATGATAGAGTGCATGGGATTTTATATTTAGAGCAAGAAATGAAAAAAGAAAAATTATATTAGATTTTGCTACAACATATGACCTTATACTATCTAATACGTTTTTTAAGAAAAGAGAACACTTTGTATGTTCAAAAGTAGAAATAATATATCGCAAATTGATTTTCTTATGGTTAGGAAAAATGATCGAAAAATTTGTAAAGATTGCAGGGTCATTCTCGAATAAAATTTAACTAAGGAAAATATGTCCAACTCCTAGAACTAAATAGTGGAAGTTAAGTCCCCGAGGCAATGGTGCAAAGGCAAGGCATCTTCTCAGTTTCTCAGACATCTAAGGATCGAGTTCCAAATTCGGCGAATTAATGGATGAATTTTCGTTAACGGGTGATTGACCTAAGAACGTCGGGTCGCCCACTACGAGCGCTTCCCGATTTACCTTGGTAGCTAGTGGAAAACTTTCGTGAGATCGGACCGGTCACCCAGGATTGGTCAGCATGTCGGATACCTAGTGCCAACTAAAATAAAAATAAAAATTAAAAAAATGGTGGAAGTTAATGGATGGGAAGCAAAACATATTTAAGGACAAGCTAAAAGTACAAATATATTAAAGTTGAAAATAGTAATCATGAGTATACTCGATGAGTCAAAGGGGCGCGCACCATCAAGTAAACAATCTTGGTGGTGGAATAAGAAAGTGCAGGAGAAAATGAAGGAAAAACGAATAGCCTATAAGATATTATATGCTTGTAAGAACGAGGAAAACTTAAAAATATATATATATAGCAACCAAGAAAGAGGCAAACAAAAAGCAATAAAGCAATGAATTGAAACTTTTGTAACACTTATATAAAAAATTGGATACAAAAGAAAAGGAAAAAAACATTTACATAATAGTAAAACAAGAATACTAAACTCGAATCTTAGAGAGAAACGTCAGAAGTAAAAGGTTTTAAATTTAGTAGAGTAAAGACAATATATGGAATTTAAGTTTAGCAATATTAAATGTAATAAGACATTAAAATAAGAGATGACAAGTTGTCTATAACTGAAAGTTTTGTGTATTTAGGATCATTTTTGAAAAAGATAGAAGAATTGATAAAGATGTCTTATATAGAATATAAGCGGGATGGTTGAAATGGAGTAGAACATCGAGTGTTATATGTGATTGTAAAGTACCTTTAAGATCTAAAGAAAAGTTTTACAAAACGGCGATTAAATCTGCTATGTTATATGGAGTTGAATGTTAGGCTATGACGTAAGCACATGAGTAGAAGATGAGAGTTGCAGAGATGAGGATGTTAGGGTAGATGTGTGGACATATAAGGATGGACAAGATATGAAATAAAAATATTAGAGAGAGTCAACTCTGAGAGACACGTTCAAGATAATATGAACACATACTTAGACGACTAATAAATGCTCCAGTTAAGCAATATAAAATTATGACAAATGTCCATATCAAATAAGGAAAACCTAAAAAGATTTGGTTAGCAATAATAAAAAAGATAAAATTTATTTAAATATAAATAATGATACAGTAGGGGGATAGAGCCCTATGGCGTAAAAGATCTATATAGTCGACCCCACTTAATGGGATAAGACTTGGTTGTTTAATTGTTGTAGAGACTACTCGGCTCCGCCCTTACCTCAACAAGATTGTCTCTTGCTTGCCTATCTCTCATCCTAACCCCTTTCCTCGATCATCATTGCCTTAACCCTTCTCCCTTCTTCCCCCTCCTGAGCAAGAGAGTAACCCCCCTCAATACATGTGACATTTCATAACCCTCAATCCACACCGTAGCACACCATGTAAAACTAAACCTAATTCAATGTCCATTGTTATGCTTCTTGGAAATCTACGAACTTGTTCTTGTTATCTTCTTATCATGATGGCATCCTTGTATACCAATGATTCTAAACCCAATAGTACTATTGAAATCAATATTAAATTCAATGGTCCCAATTATCTCTTCTAAACGCAAGCATTTGAAGTTGTTGTTAGCTCTTATGGAAATGAAAGTCATCTCATGGCTCCCAAATGAGAAAGATGTCACCTACTTAGCATGGAAAGGTTTGCAGCTTACTATTTTTGCATGGCTCTTTCCTTTTAAAGAAATATAGAATGTTGTTTAGAGGATGTACTCATACATGCAAAATGCCTCCCACATATATTAGGAATAGGAAGACATCTTCAATTTATATAAACAAATGACCGTTCAATAAAGGAATAATGTGCTACTCATTAAAATAAATATAGGGATATATCATCTATTTTTACAGGCCCAAAGATTCTGAAACATCAAACAAAGAATCTCGAATGTCTTGCATGAGTTCTTCATGCATCTCTCGCAAATGCTACCACCCCTTATAAGTTGTAGTTCAGCTGGACAAATTCAAGGAGCTAAAGATCCAAGATGTAAACATAGAAGTTCTTTTATACTCTCCTAACATTCATTGTGGTCGCACTAACCATATGTCATAAAATTGTTGAGAAAAAAATTTAACAACCACTCAATGCAAAAGCTACTCAAGAAACCACCACAGCCCCTTCACCTTCTGAGTTAACTCCCTCAACAACGACAATTGAATATCAATTTATTCAAATATGAACAATTCTAAACTTTTTTTAAAAAATGATTTATTTAACTTTGTTATGGTTGCATCCGCTTCGTGTTCTTTCCATCCCTCATTCCATTGTATTTTTTAGGACTCGCTGAGGAAGAGAATATTTGGTGAAGTCTACTACTTAGATGAACATCTCTTTGCTAGGACTCTTTCTACCAAAAGCATAACTTTATACCATGTAATTGTTAGCTTGGCCATCCTTCTATATTCAAAATAAGAGATTTTATTAGTATTCCACATTTCCACCAAACTAAACTCCAATGTGAAGCTATGAGATTGGTTAACATTGGCGCCCATCATTTCCCTCTAATAATCATGAAAGTACTTATTTCTCCTTTTGTTCAATCTCACAAATCAAGTCTAATTTTTACATGGTTAATTTAATTATTTCTTTACCTTTATCAATGATTCCACATGTATGACAAATTTATATGAAAATTGATTCTAAGGTTCTTGATGCATTCCAAAAAAACATTTTCAACTTGTTATAATTTTTGCATGTTGCACAGAATTAGCTTTTCCATTTTTTGTGCTTCACAAGACATTATTCACCAAACCATATATGTTTACAATTTTCAACAAAATGATGTTAGCAAGCATACATCTACTTGATATTACATGCATTATGACGTTTCATATGAATGTACCCAAGCTTGGGAGATGCAGTTCTCACCTAATGTTATCTCTCCTTAATCAGTTACCTCCTTAATCAGGTTGTCTTCTCACCAAAGGATCTTTATCACTCTAGTCATTTTCTTGTATTACTTAGCCACCTCTACCAACAAACTCAACCAATGATGCATCAGAACCCATGTCAATCTTAATTGATCTTTCTATCTCCTCTTTTGAAAAGCCATTGTTGAAAATTTTACCACATCACTTGGTGGGAGTCAATTTACAATTTTGTTAACAAGTTGAGCATAATAAATATATATGCACCAATTTAAGGGCAGTATAGACACAAGATCTTAAATTCCTCGTCAATGATTGGAGATCAATCCCTAGACTTATAAAGTACAACTCATACAAGCATCCCTGGTATCAACCTTACCAAAGAGATTTAACAATATCTGGAAGGAATTCGAATTGGACAACTATATTGAGAAGGAAGACGGACTAAGAAGAAACAATCACAGCTAAACGGTGACAGTCTTTACCTTCGTCCCAGTGAGGAATCAGCTTCCGAGCAAGTTCAGGTTCATCGTTGGCCCTGACAATAGAGGCAAAAGAAAGCAACTATACTCAGCAACAGAAACAAGTCGATCAACCACACCACAATACCACAGATCGACGCGCGATATTCACGCAAACTCGTATATAATTGACACGCATAATACACTGTTGAGTTCAGAGGTGGATAGCATAAATCCAATCTACCTTCTCGACTTTAGGTTCTGTAGTATCCTCTTGCGGCGGAGGTACGCCTGATCAACGTCGTAGGGACCTCTGAAAGAACTCGTCAGCCGCGGCAAAGGAACCAACATCTTTACCCTTGTCAACTTCCCGTTTCTTCTTCGCCAGAGAGTGAACTCGGACGATCCAGGTGAGCTGCCACACAAAGAGGTGTGTGCACGACCCACACCGATGACGGACGCGTGCGATCACTGCGGCTAATGTGCTGCGAAAGAAGCCAGCGGAGGAATGTGGACGCGAAGAGTTTACGGCGGAGATGCTCTGAAGCAGCGCTTTCTTCACTGCGGCGGATTGCAACTGGAGGAGGTAGTCCTCCGCAGACGCAAAGGATATGAGTAAACGGTGCCCATAATTAAGAATTAGGTTAAGGTAGAAAATGGTTTAATATTATTCATTTTACTGCATACGTAGGCTCCATATTACCCATATTTTTTTAATTTTTTACCCGGGCTATGATACAACGGAAGGATGACTAATATCTCAAAAATTCAGGTTTGATCCCATCGATGCATATTTTGTAAAAAAATTTCCCCAAATGTGGCGCGAACCTTGGACCACTGATTTTTGGACCGCTCGCCGCAAGCGCTTCCCGATTACCCTAGCGAGGTGGAAACTTCCGTAGGTCGGGTCAGTCGCCTGAGGTTCAACGTTACCAATCTCGTTAATCATTTTTTTCATATTACCCATTTACATGTCTCCACGGAATGATCTGATGACTAACGCATACAGTATTGTCACCTTGAGATCTAGGGGTAAAACTTGACAAAGCTAGTGTACTCGCTCTCCCCACTCGCTGGCCACATCATTCGAGCTAGTAGCCTCCGTGATTTACTTCCTTCGTGTTGGCTATGGGATTGGTTGACGGGGCGCTGGGAGTGAACGAATCGTCTTTTACCACCATATTACCCATTTTACGCCCCGGGGCTATAATATAGTGGAAGGGTAACTAATTGTCTCCTAAGTGCCCATAGTTCGATATTTAGCTATGACAAATTTTGTAGAAATTTTTTCTGCAAATGGGGCACGCAACCATGGGATGTTAGGCTTCTGGACCGCTCACTGTGAGCGCTTCCTGATTTACCCTAACGGTTGGTAGGAAACATTCATAGGGTCGTCGATCGCTCTAGGTTCAACGTTACTCAACTTGGTTAATCATTTTTTTTATATTACCTATTTTACTTTTCAAGTTTCATAAATCCGAAAATGCCCAGCACATTTCTATTATGTCATTTGTTTAATCAACAATCGAATATGCGAAAGAAAATAAATCATAGAGTCGAATAAGGGGTAGAAAGATTTTTTTTCTTTAAAGCATATGCCCGTGAGAATTGATCTCTGTCTCATTCTAATAAATATGTCACTCTGTAGCCAATTCAGCATGAATATACTTAGGATGATGTAAAGAATGTAATGCACTAAATTTGAAGTGTTTTTGAGATGTATAAAATCGTCAATAAATATTAGCTAAAACTCTCTAATGACTTTAGAAAGCTAAAAATTATTTAAAATTAATATCATTATACTCCTTGTATCATTTTAAGTATAACCATGTCTTTAGATTTAGATTCCACAATTTAAATTTAGAGAGATAGATTTTTAAAATCTTCACAACTGTAAGATAATTTAACACAAACTTATTAAAAAGTATATAGGTTTGTCATACTTGCCAATACCACAAAAGAGTTCTTATGACTATGTCGGTTCAGACCATTTCAATATTTTGAAATTTTAGACACTATAAGGGTTTGAAATTTTAGACACTATGAGGTTATTATCGAATTTTGACTAAAATTTATTGATGAATTTAAAAATCTCAAAATCACTTTAAATGAAAATCATTATACTCTTGGAAGCCTTCTTAGTGGAATCATGCCCTAATATATAGATTTTATAGTTTAAATTGAAAGATATGGGTTTTTGAAATCTTCATAATTTTGAGATAATTATCAACGAATTTTGGCCAAAATTCGTTGATGACAATACAGTATCTAGAATTCTAAAATCTTGACATGATCTGAACTAGAGAATCCTACAAACCTTTAAATGGAGTTGGTGAGTGAGTATTAGAGGTCTAAACCCTTTAATAAGCTTGTGTTAAAATTTCTTAATATCGTGAAAATTTCAAAAACTCACATCTCTCAATTTAAACTGCGGAATTTAGGTTTAAGGGCATAGTTATGCTTATCAGAAGTTTAATAGTCTACTTTGAAGTAATTCTGAGATTTTTAAAGCTATCATGAAGTTTTGGTTAAACTCATTGATGACCTTATAATATTCAAAATTTCAAAATCCTAACATAATCGAAATTGGAGAGTCCTAGGAACCCTTTAATGGTATTAGTGAATAAGTATGACAAGTTTAACGCTTTAATGAGCTTGTGTCAAATTATCTCTAGTTCATGAAGATTTCAAAAATTCACATCTCTCAATTTAGCCTATGGAATCTAGGTAATAGTCTACTTTGAAGTATTTCTGAGATTCCTAAAGTTATTAGGGAGTTTTAGTCAAAACTCGTTGATGACCCTACAATATTTAAAATTTCAAAATTTTGACATTGACTAAACTAGGAGAGTCTTAAGAACTCTGTGATGATGTTGGTGAGCAAATAAAACAAGCATAGGCCCTTTAATGAGCTTGTGTCAAACTATTTTAAGGTTGTAAATATTTTAAAATTTTATATCTGTTAATTTAGGATGTGAAATCTAGATTTGAGAGCATGGTTACATTCAGGAGGCTCTTAGAAGTGTAGCGGCTCTAATTTGAAGTGATTTTGATATTCCTAAGGTCATGAACAAGTTTTAGTCAAAACTCATAGATGATCCTATAATGTCCAAAATTTTACAGTCTTGACATGGTCTGAATCAGAAGAGTCTTTGGGATCCTTTGGTGATATTAGTAAGTATGACAAGCATAAATCCTTTAATGAGTTTATGTCAAATTATTAAGGTTGTGAAGATTTTAAAAATTTATATATCTAAATTTAGACTCTGAAATCTAGATTTGAAGTTATGGTTGCTCCCAGGAAGCTCCCAAGAGTGAAGTCGTCTTAATTTGAAGATATCCTAAGGTTTTTAAAGTCATTAATGAGTTATGGCCAAATTTCAAATAAATAAGAATGATCGAATCAAAGAAATTGCTAAAGCCCTATCACCTTTGGAAATCCTAAATGTAGAGCACTATTCCAAGGATCTCCTAGATTGCTACAATAACAAGGAATTCGAGAGCACAGAATGTAGAAAATCAGTTGTGTATTTGTTAATTTTGATCTTATGCTTGTGTTCTTGTTTTATAGCCATCTATTGAGTTGTTGACATGACACATATCTGGTCACCCATAAATCTGATGGTTGCTTGGAATTCTCTAACTTAGTTTCTAATCCCATCCACGTAAAAATTGAATCTTGATGACTTGACACATCTCGGGTCGCTTGGAAGCTCAGTCAACTCAGAACCTCTAACCACCTCTTTTGGATCGATTTTATCTAGTCTTTGGGTCACCAGGACCACTTTCGGTTGCGTAGACCTTCTAGTTTCCCAGACCACTTGCAGTTGCTTGTAAATTTTAAGTTCATGTCATTAACTCCAACTTCTTGCAACACAAGATTAATCTACAAACAACATATACAAGTTATGTTATGCCTAGTATCTAGTTTGTTTGACTTACTAAGCTCATCTAGTACTTAGACTATCTAATTAACCAAACTTTTTCACTTATTTGAAATTCATTCCTTCAAAACTTTTCACTACCTAAATTCAATCCTATAGAATTTGCCTTGCCAAGCATTTGATCTCCTTGACTTACTTAATTTTTCCCCCTTGCCTAACATCTAATTCTCTCAACCTATTACGACTTCTCGCTTGCCTAGGCTATCCTTGACCTATTTGAACTTCTCACCTTGCCTAAATCAGCCTTAACATGTTAAAACATCTTATCAACAACTAAACATTTGGTCACCCCTTGACTTGTTTTGACTTATAACAACTCACTTACAAAGCATTTGGTTAACCTTGACATACTTAAATCAATCTTTAGTCAATCTTAATCAAACCAATCAAACTTTGGGTATCGATTGTACTGACAATGCCCCACTAAACATATTGACCAAACATTAATAAAACCTTTTGGACTTCCACCTGCCAAGCTCTCTAAGCAACTCTAATAAAACCTCCCTTTGAACCTCCTTTTATAAGGCTTTTTCTCGTTCTAGAATTTATCAATTAATCGACTGATTGAATCCATTAATCAATTGGTCCACTATAGCATTTAGAATTTAACTATTGTCTACATTCTTATTCGATCAATGACTCCTTTTTGGATATCATCAGTAGCATCAATTGGCTAATCACCATCATTAGTCAATTGGTCATGCATCAATCACTTACTTTGTTGGGAAAACTTCAATTTCTCTGCCTCCCAACTTGTGTCGGGTGACTAGTGAGCTAAATCATCAGTGGTCTAAATTCGTATATCAATTGACTAATATTATGATTCCAACTACTCTAAAGTTAAAACCTCATAGTGCCAAAAGACCCCATGTCTCTTGGACTTTCTAGTTTGATAGTACAAGTTAACATCAACTTACTAGGCTTTATAATCCCAAAAGAACTAGCCTTTCGGACTTCAACTATTGCCTAATATCTATCTTGACTTACCAAGACCTTTACTTTCCTAGAGGCTACTCCTCTAGAATTTTATCCTTGTCATGATATTTAATTAACCTTGACCTACCATAATTAATTACCTATCAAATATTTAATGCTCCTTACTCTACTTAAACTTTTAATACTTGTTAAGCATCTAGTCTTGTTGACGTTGTGTATGAAATTCTATCAATTGCCAAACATCCGAAATATACTATTTTCATCCCAAATATAGTGAAGGAATATTTACTACATCACTAATAGCGACGGCGAATAAGTTTTCCGTCGCTTTCCATCGCTATTAGTGATAGTCATAAAATAATCCGTCGCTACCTATCTATAACAACTTGGAAAACTAGCTAAATAGTGATGGATTATTTAATATCGTCGATAATAGTAATGAATAACATATTCGCTGTCGCTATTAGTGATGGAATAAATATTTCGTTGTTAAAACCATCACTAATTCATGTTTTTTTGTAATGTTTTTTGAATTGCTTGGACTTTCATCACTTGCCAACACTTATACGTCTTTATTGTCAACTATCTATTGTACTTTTTCATTATCAACATTTTATTGGACTTTTTGCTTGTTAAATTTTTAATCGACCTCTATCCATTTAGACTACATCCAATGTAAGCTTTCCGTGGTGTCGGGTCGGTCACTCCAGGTTCGTCTGCTACCTGGTCCAACATTTTTCCATCCAATGTAAGTGCCAAGTTATCACTCAAATACCCACGGCTTGATCCCCAACTACAACCCATTTTGTAAGAATTTTTTATCCAAATGGGACAACACAATGATGGGTAGTTAGACTTTTGGGCTGCCCATTACGAGCACTTTCCGATTTACTTTGCCGACCGTGGGAAGCTTTTATAGGGTCAGATCGGTCACCCTGCAAGTTTGACTATTACATGGTTCATTATATTTTTTTCATTTTCTTTTCATCTAATGTAAGTAACCTCACTAGCTACGACATTGCCCCAAGCTACATAACTTACAACAAACATATTATTCAAATATTAAAACATAAACGTTGGTTAGTGCATGAGTGTTGCCACTTTAAGGTCTGAGAATCAAAATTTACCAAAGTCAATGTACCCACCCTCCCCATGCACTAGCCATAGCATCCGAGCTAATAGCCCTCGTGATTTATCTCCTCCGTGTTGGGCATGGGACGGGTTGGCAGGGGCGCTGGGGCGAGCAAATTGCCTTTTGCCACAAAGATACCCCCAGAGGTATCTATAGGATGGACTGATAGTTAGTACGTGAGTCTTGTCACCTTGGGGTCTAATGATCAAAACATGACAAAGCCAATGTGTCTGTCCTCCCCACGCGCTAGCCACAACATCCGAGTTAGTAGCCCCCATGATTTATCCCTCCATGTTAGCCCTGGGACAAGTTGGCGGGGGGGGGGGGGGTGGCTAGGGAGGGGTGAGCGAATCACCTTTTGCCACAAAAGATGCCCTCAGACTTGAGAATGCTGATTATCAGAATGGATCTCCATGTACACTTTCCTAATTTATCATAGTAGGCAGTGGAAAACATCCGTAGACCGGGTCGTCGCCCCAAGTTCGACATTAACTGACATGGTTAATCATTTTTTCTGTAGTAGACAAGGGTTAAAGTACTAAAAAAAGTAGTGATTTAGGGAAGAATTTAGCGAAAAAAAATCATTGCAAAATCAATTTATGACGAAAACTAAGATAGAAAAATATTCATTGCATAAAAATCATAGCTAAATTTAGCGATAAAATATTGGAAATTTGTTGCCAAATTCACTACAAATATAATTTTCGTCGCCAAAATCATCGCAGAATTTGCGACAAAAAAATTCATCGGAAACATCGATTATCATGATCTGTGATGAAAATAAATTTAATCACCAATTCTATGACGAAAAAATATATTCATCCCAGATCAGCGGTGAATAAAAATTCGTCCCTAATAATGTGACACGTCACTCCCCAAGACTAGATAAGCCGCTGGTCCAATATACAATCGAATAACATCTCCCCTGTTCAACGGACAATTTAGAACATTCATACAATATCACACAATATAAAAATGGTCTTCGGCCTCAAAACAAGAGATATAATATATGAAATTAAATGCATCTCAACAATAAAACCATAATACTCACCTGAGCTGCATTCTAGGCAAGTGCGCAGCAAAAACAATACATATAAAGTTTAACAGAGGACCCAAAAATACAAAACCATGAATCAAATATAGCTCAATACAAGTCCACAACGCAAATCAAATACAAAATACTAAGTATGCTAAAACAAGAAACTTAAGCACGCGGGAGAACCCAAGTCGGAGTCATTAGGACCTGGAACTGGCAACTAGGCTCCCCTGACGACCTATCAACCTGAAAATAGAAACATGGTGACAGGTGGTGAGTCCAAGTGGACTCTGCGGGTATAGAAAAAGATATACATGATATAATAAACAATTGTAAAAGCTATAAAGGAACAATAGGATACAATCTTAATGGAAATATCATAATATGCATAACTGAAAGTACCAAATGAACGTGCATACTAGAAATCAATTTATCCTGATCATAAAGAGCTCGTATCATACGAGCAGGTGCAGGATCATCGAACCAAACACATAATATCTTCTGTATATGCATGCCAAATATATGCAGCAAACAAATGCAACAATCACAATCAAATGCACAATATATCATATGCACATGATGCAATGTCATGATCACCCCTGAATTAGTCAAGCCATCGAGACATGTCATATGTGTCCAACTCCATCTCAGTTGTGAGCCTCTTACTTATACTTCTGCAAGGAACTTGATAACATGATCTTTTAAAATGTAAATGTATTTTAACTAAAAGCAAAGCTTTTAGTATACATCCTAACAATCTCCCACTTATACTCAAAGACTTTGCTATTATCAAAATGTCATACATTTGACCCCTAGATCCTTCACATGCCTAAAAGCTTTCGCTACCAATGCCTTAGTGAAAAGATCTTCCTAGGTCATCCTCTGATGTAATCTAGGCAACAACAGCTATTCTTCTCCTGGGTGGTACTTGCGCTCTATGTATTCACTCGCCTTATGGACTCGTGATTCCTTTGAGTTTGTAACTGCACCTTTTTAATCACAACCAAATGTGATAGCCCTGAGCAAGCCAGGAATCACATCGAAGTTCATTTTGAGGTTCCTGAACCATGTAGCTCTATTGGCTGTCTCAGAGACTACCATCCATCCAGCTCCCATGGTGGAGTCCATCACGCAGCCACTGCGCGACACTCTCCTATACAGTGGTTCTACCTCCTAAAAGTAAATACAAAACCCTGAGGAATACTTATATTTGATCCTATCTGATTGGAATTCTGTATCCATATAACCCTCAGGAGATTGGTTTGCCCGGTAAACCTGTATATAGTCCTTAGTCCTTCTCAGGCACTAATATATGCCTTTACCGCAGTCCAATTTCCTTGACCTGGGTTACTCCGATATCTGTCAACCATGCCCACGGCACAACAGATATTTGGTCTTGGATTTAGCATACATGTGTTAGTGAGAGCCCTAGAGCCAATCATGTGATGGTTGTTGTATGGACTCATTGTATCATATTTCATATATATATATAAAGGCATTTGATTATGGTTATTATACTTACTTGTATTGGTGCCAAATAACTAAGTGTAATAACGTCCTTGGTAGTAGGTTCATATCTATATCAATCGATTGGTTGAATCGATAGTGAGATGATATAGAGAACACTACTCTTAATTATTCCTAGTCAAGTATTAACATTCAGGGACAATGTTAATGCATAGAGACTAGCATGTAGGTCAACACGATGACTTGATCTCACAAGTCATGGATATGAGATATCAAGTTGACACATGAGTATGCATTGGAGAATGTATACTGAATGACCCACCATGAGAAAGTATCATGGATCGTTATATGAGTGTCATATACTTTCTCATGTGACTATTAGTATGACTATTAGTCCTTAGACCTGAAGTCACCATAGTTCCCTACATAAGAGTTATGTACTTTGGTTTCGTCAAACGTCACCCGTAACTGGGTGGACTATAAAGGCGATTACTGGGTATGTAACAAATTATGCGGAGGGATGTGAGTGATGTAGATGGGATCTATCCCTCCTATATGACGGGAGAGATATCATAGTCTTGATAGAGTGAGATCACTAAGTGCATGGCCATGCCCAAATAAGGCAATATGAGATATTGAGCTTATTTGATTATAGTGAGTCTACTTGGAGTTCAAGACACATAGATTGATTGGAAGATGACACGGTCTATGCTTCATAGAAGATCAATCTAGATATCGACGATAGAAGGACATTGTCACATATTATGAAAGTCATAATTAGTAGTCACATTGGTGATGTTGGATCTCAACATTCTTGTAACTTGGGTAGCAATGATGTGTTGCTAGATACCGCTCATTGCTTATGTTTCTAAGAGGTTAGAAGTATTGCCAACGTTACAAGAACCTATAGGGTCACACGCAAAGAACAAATAGATGGAGAAGAAATGGAGTCAAGTTTGACTTGACTAAATATAGAAAGTCCATAAAAGGCAAGTTTGACTTGACCCAAATCCAAATCAAGTTTGACTTGACTTGGTTCCACTTCAAGTTAGACTTGACATGGGAGAAGAAATGGAGTCACGTTTGACTTGACTAAATATGGAAAGTCCATAAAAGGCAAGTTTGACTTGACCCAAATCCAAATCAAGTTTGACTTGACTTGGTTCCACTTCAAGTTAGACTTGACATGGGAGAAGAAATGGAGTCAAGTTTGACTTGAATAAATATGGAAAGTCCATAAAAGGCAAGTTTGACTTGATCAAAAGGCCACCTCACCTTGACTTGACCAAGTGATGACTTGGCTTGGTATTTGACCAATGATGATGCTCCACATCATCTCCAAAGGTTGTAACCCCCCATTTGAATTTGAATTCAAATTGAAAGGGGGTTATGGCAGGCCACTTAATGGCCATTAATGGCCATTATGGCCGGTCACTTAATGGCCATTATGTGGCCGGCCACAATGAGAGAACAAAACAAGGTTTTGTTCCATTTTTCTGGATGGTGTGTCTTCTCTTCTTCCTCCTCCAAGTGTTGGAGCTCTTCTTCTTCTTCTCCTCTTAGCCGAACCCTTGAAAGGTGCTAGCACACCTAAAGGGTTTCCTCCATCCACTTTGTTCGCGTGGATACTTCTAGAGGGACGACACTTGACGTCCTAGAGATCCGACATCCAAAAGGAGCGAGCGGGATTAAGCGGGGCACGCACCAAAGGTAAAATGGTTTATCCCTCTTTAGATCTAGGAGTAGATCGAGTTTTGAGCATGAAATGAATACGTGAATTTTTGTTTTGGAATTTTTCTTCGCACGAGATCCATGGCTTTGGGTTCTCGAGGTTTCCGCGACGCGAAAAGGCGGTTTTCGCGGCCCGAAAAACCCAACAGTGGTATCAGAGCCACGTGCGAAGCACGTATTTATTTATTTTTGTATGGGATACAAAATTTAGAGTAGTTTATGATTCTGTAATTTTTCTATTTTTAGGATTTTATGAGTATTTTTCTCGTAAAGGCGAAGCAACGAGTGCGAAGCACTTGTACACTTCAACCACCGAGAAAAACTTCTCCGAAACGGCAAGTTTCGCCCAAATAGATTTTGAGACAGCGGGTTAGGCACTGTTAGATCGCGATACGACACTCACGAAATTAATTTCGTGAGTAGGGGCGCCGCCCCTAACCCCGCAAGGGGCCTTGTCACGTGATTGTGCCCGAAACCCGCTTAACGGGACCGCCGTGGAGTTGTGACTCATAAAATTCGTAAAATACATAGAAAAATTAGATAAATTTCTGTAAAATACATAATTTTGAATTATGTACAGTAGTGTGATGGTCATGGCCCAAGACCCTATTTTAATTAGATTAAAATATGTGTGTAATTCATATTACGGCCTGCGTGCCGTTATTTGTGTTGTGTGTATTGTATTGTGATTGCGACCTGCGTGTCGGCCTTTTATTTATTATTTCTATTAAAATTAGTTTAAGACTCGAATGTAACTCGAGTATAAATTTTGTAATGTACAAAATTGAAGATGAAGGAAATTCTGGAGAAGACGGACTCGTGGGAAGCAAGCCGACAACACATGGGGTTCTGGAAGGAGGAGCTTGGAGAAGCTGCTGCCTAGACCCTAGGTTGACCAAAGGATCTTCTCATTGGCTTGAGAAGATCTTAGTAGGGTCATGACTAATCACACTTTAATTTTCTTGTATATTTTATTTTTCCTTATATGTATATGATGCATGTTAGTATAGAATAGAATATATATGAGTGTATGTGATGCACATGTAATGTGGGAACCACATCTTGATGTGCACCTAATACACATTTAGGTTAAATTAGATTTAATAAATGCCTAAATACGATGCACATCATCGATTAGATTAGATCTAAATCGAAATCAACTCGTATATGCCTAACGAGCCTTGATACCCATCACTACCACGATCATATGCGATTGTTGAATCTGCCAAAGCAGAGCAATGCATTTAATCGTAGTGGGATGCGGAGGGACAACCATGGTCCCGCCTATCATGCTTGGGTTAGATTGAGCTCAATTAGATTGAGTAACTAGTTAGCTCAATTGGATCGAGCCTAACTATAGGCATACTCCAATAGTTGGAAAGGTAGGACAAGATCGCATTTATCAATAGTCTTGGGCGATTTAGCCAAAGCTAACTCAAGATTATTCATAAATGTTAATTCTTGATCCTATAAACAAGAGTTGCATAGAGATGTAATTGGTAATTAGAACCTACCGATCATACTAAGTCTTGGGCGATTTAGCCAAAGGTAACTCAAGGCGTAGTATGATGTGGATCTTGACCTACGAGAATTATAGTTAGTTGGTGTGGATCTAGTAGTGTGGTTTTACCACATCTATGACTCGATTCTACCAAAGCCCTATAATTCAGTGGGAGCATCATTTAATTAAAGGCCTAGTTAAATGATAAATAAAATATGATACAATGGTGGATATTTATTTTCTGCATTTTATGTTGTAGATTACCATGTCAAACACGAACTCTCTCTCTCTACGATCTGTTCTTGAGAAGGACAAGCTCCTAGGAGCTAATTTCCTGGACTGGTACAGGAATCTGAGGATAGTCCTCACGCAGGAACGTAAGTTGTACGTTCTGGAGCAAGCAGTTCCTGATGCACCACCAGCCTCTGCCGCTCGTAGTGTTAGAGATGCTCATCAGAATCATCTAGATGACGCGTTAGACGTGTCATGCCTAATGCTATGCTGTATGTCTCCTGAGCTTCAGAAGCAACACGAGAAAATGAATGCTTTTGATATGATTGGCCATCTCAAGCAACTATATCAAGGGCAGGCAAGGCATGAGAGGTTTGAAGTGACTCAGGCCCTCTTTTCATGCAAGATGAAAGAGGGAACCTCTGTAGGAACTCACGCACTCCAAATGATTGGGTACGTCGAGAACCTCGAGAGGTTGGGGTTCCCTTTGGGCCAAGAGCTGGCTACCGATCTGATCCTGCAATCGTTGCCGGTGAGTTACCGTCAATTCGTCATGAACTACAACATGAACGAATTAGACAAACCACTGCCCGAGATACTCAACATGTTAAGAACTGCTGAGCCTAATCTCACCACTGCCAAGTCCAGTACCGTCCTAATGGTACAAAAGGGCAAGGGTAAGGGCAAGTGGAAGCCCAAAGGTAAGGGTAAGACCCAAACCAAGGGCAAAGCCAGCTCTTCAACACTCAAACCTAAAGGTGGGGTTGCTAAGGATGCTACCTGCTTCCACTGCGGTAAGACTGGGCATTGGAAGCGGAACTGCAAGGTATACCTGGAAGATCTGAAGAAGAAGAGAAGTGAGACTTCTACTTCAGGTATAAATGTTATAGAAGTCAACCTTTCTATTTCTACATCATGGGTATTAGATACTGGGTGCGCTTCTCACATTTGTACTAATGTGCAGGCGCTGAGAAATAGCAGGGCATTGGCCAAGGGCGAGGTAAACCTACGAGTAGGCAATGGAGCAAGGGTTGCTGCTGTTGCTATAGAGACTTACTTTCTATCTCTACCCTCTGGGCTTGTACTGGAATTGAATAACTGTTGTTATGTACCTGTACTAACAAAGAATATCATTTCAGTTTCATGTTTAGATAACAAAGGTTTTTCATTCATAATAAAGGACAAATGTTGTTCTGTTTATTTAAAGGATATGTTCTATTGTAGCGCACATCTGATGAATGGCCTCTATATTCTAGACTTAGAGAGCCCTATCTATAATGTGAATACCAAGAGGTTGAGATCAAATGAGTTGAACCCAACCTATCTCTGGCACTGTCGCTTAGGCCACATAAATGAGAGTCGCTTGTCCCAGCTCCATAAGGATGGTTTGCTGGACTCATTTGATTTTGAGTCATATGAGACATGCGATGTTGGATCGAGAAATGCGAGAGAGGGGGGGGGTGAATGTCGCAATTCGTTCGGATTTAAAAAGAGCGGGTGCGCAGCGGAAATAAAAGAGAACACAACAACGCAAACACAGCCGGTTTACTTGGTTCGGAGCCTGGGTCGACTCCTACTCCAAGGCCCACGGTCGTTGACTGTTTTCTGCGGGCAATTCTATAAGTTCGCAAAAGTTTACACACAAATAATAATAAAAATATTCTCGTAAACTTAAATACAACTCTTGTTACCGACGTCCGGTGAAGATTGAAGTTCTGGAGCAGCGGGACGTCGTCGGCTTGAGTTGGCAGCTTTCTGGAGCGTGTCGTGGAAGCAGAAGAGCGTAGAATTGTCGAAGGAATTGGTTGTTCAAGAATAGGGTCGAGGCCCTCTTTATATAGGGCAGGGGGCGCCCGACATGCTCGGGGCGCCCCCCACGTGGCTCTTGATCCGGCGAGCCCTCTGGTCAAGGCTGATCTCTTCATCTTCGGGATCAGCTTTGACCGGGGCGCTCGACGCGCGCGGGGCGCCCGGTTGACCGGTCAAAGCGTCATCTTCAGGGCTTCGTGAGAGTGAGCTGCAGCAGCCTTCAGTGGCGTGGCACAGTGGGCGCCCGAGACACGCGGGGCGCCCGACACATGCGGGGCGCCCCCAATTGCGCTGCTGTCGGGGCGTTTACCTCTCTGCTGACTTTGGATTGACTCTGGGGCGCCCGACACATCCGGGGCGCCCTGCTCAGCTACGGCCTCACTCCTTTGAGGCTCTCTGAGCTGCAGAAACACAGTCCTTCGGTCCTGCATCCAGGGTTAGTCCAAAACAGCAAATAATAAGTTAGTTAAAACAGCCTTAGCTGTCTTGGTTCTGACTTTAGATCTCCAAAATGGAGCCCTAGGTCGAACCGACGCCTAATGTTCCCTCGAGGGGAACGCGTCCTCACCTACTCCTCTCGGGAGAGTTTTACCTGGTGCCAACCGGATCCTCCAGTTGTGTGACGACCCGGCTTCCCTTAACTTCCTTAAAGCGGACGTCACATTTGCTTAACCTTAACTTTACCTTATCCTTAGCTTAGGTTACACCTACTTGAGTCCCCTTAACTTACTCTGAATTTTTTTTTTCCTCCTTCTTTTTTTTTTCAAAAAAAACAAAACAACTTTCATTTTATTTGCTTTGCCAGGATTTGACCCCTAGACCTCTTAGTTGTAACACTAAAGCACTAATCAGCTGCTCTACACAGTTTTTCTTTAATGGTACCAGTCGACTGCTATTATATCAGTCGACTGGTGTCAGTCGACTGGTATATGGTCAGTCGACTGCCATATCGAACAGAAGGTTCTGTTCGATATAGCAGTCGACTGGTATCTGAGCCAGTCGACTGGCACGCCTGAAACTGCAAATTTCAGACCTGAAAATCCCTTTCAAACATCCACAAATCACATACTATCACTTCGCATTAAGATATAACTTCAAATCTATCATATATACTAGTTTATTTGGCACATTGGCAACTCAAAACCAATCCAAACTCTTGAAATTGAAACTAATACGGAACTTAACCAAACTAACCAAGCATATGGAAAAACATAAGTAAACATCTTCAAGTTGTATCAACTTCTTACTCTATGCGGAAATTAAACACATTGGTTCACTCTTTACTATTCAAAACATAAAACTAAATGTTTCTAAATACCAAACTCTACTCATACTCAACCCAACGGATCTTTTACCCCGGTTCCACCTCCTCTGAACATCAATGCAAGTCCTGTCGCCTCCCAACTTACGCTTTCTCTTTTCCTTTATCTGCAATAGAAGGAAAATGCAACTAATAAGCACAATGCTTAGTAAGTAAATCCCTACTCACAAAATCATGATGTCAATACTAAACATGCTCATTTCGAAGAATGATTTAAAACTTTTCTTACTTCAAAACTTACAACTAAACATGCTTACAACTTGAAACACTTTATCATGCTTGTTAATGTATCAAAGTACACAACTAACCATGCTTACTACTTGAACTACTTTATCATGCTTGCATTGTATCAAGGTACACATATAATAATTAAACACTTTCTAAAAAAAAGAAACTACTTGATCATACTTATATACTTGAAAATAAATAATCAACTTTCTCTTAGGCCTTGACATTGTACCATGGTATCAGTGTACCAACTGCGCGCTTTTCTAATAGGTTGCGAGGTAGCTAGCCACCGCATCCTATTAGAACTTTCTACTAACTTTCTGTGGGCCTTACATTTGCCCGGTACATGTCTCTTTCACAAAAGTAAAATACTTTTCTTACTATACTTATTCATACTTATCAACTAACTTTTCTTTTGCATTAAAAGAACTTAACCTTCCTTACATTAAACTTTCCATCAAGCACACTA
The DNA here is from genome assembly GCA_024364735.1 of Boesenbergia rotunda. Classification (NCBI taxonomy): domain Eukaryota; kingdom Viridiplantae; phylum Streptophyta; class Magnoliopsida; order Zingiberales; family Zingiberaceae; genus Boesenbergia; species Boesenbergia rotunda. The sequence continues at coordinate 81,641 of JAGFNQ010004388.1, read as the reverse complement.
TGTGCCCTTAACCCAAAACTTCACTTTTGGGTCCTTTCTCATATCAAAACTTATCATGCTTGGCCTACTTACATTCAATACCATTTAATTGGATTTCTAACATAAGAAAACATGCAACTTTAACAATCTAAACATGCAATTAGCAAGGTTTCTCAAAACGTGCTTCTACTTTTTCGAAATCATGGCTTTATAGCAAGAATTTCGTAACGAAAACTACTCCTATTGCAGGTGAGTGATTTACTTACATCGGTCTTGAAGAAAACTCACAAAAACAGGGAGAAAACTCCCTACCAAATCCTTTCCCCTCCTTCTTTTGAAAAGCTTCCACCTTTAGCCCTAGGAAACAACCCTAGGTCTTCTCTACTCAAGGGAAAAGGTGAAGAAGAAGAAGAAGAAGAAGAAGAACCCTTGAATTCGCCTCTTCCTCGCCTCTCTTCTCTGTTCACGCGCGCGGCTACGGCTTGTCCAGGGTTTCAGGCGACTTAAGGGGGCTTAATATACCTCTTAATGAAAAGGCTTAACTACTCTATAACATTATATCTCTCCTTCCTTTTCTGTGCTTGATACCCTAGCCCAGCTGGTTCGTTGGCTTCCCTTCCTCGCTGTGGTCGCGGGTTCAATCCACGGCTGCCCCTTTAAAATGTTTTTTTTCCTTTTTTATTTCTTTCTCCTTTCTCTAAAATACCAAACGGACTCGGAAAATTCCATAAAAATACTCTAAAAATTCCTAAAAATATCTAGAATATTTTTAAACCATTTTTAAATAATTCTAAGGACTTTAAGAACTAAAAATGGAAATTTTGGGGCGTTACAAGTTGGACTTTTGCCCAGCAGTCCTTCGCCAGGTCTTGAGTTACCAAGCTTCCCTTCGCTTGGTGCCTAGCAGCCCTTCGCTAGGTTTTTTCTTCTGGCAGCCCTTCGCCAGTGCCTAGCATTCCTTCGCTAGGGCTTTGTCCATTCTGGCAGTCCTTCGCCAGTGCCTAGCATTCCTTCGCTAGGGCTTTTCCAGTCTGGCAGTCCTTCGCCAGTGCCTAGCATTCCTTCACTAGGGCTTTTCCTGTCTGGCAGTCCTTCGCCAGTGCCTAGCATTCCTTCGCTAGGGCTTTCTTTCCTGGCATTCCTTTACCAGTGCCTAGCAGTCCTTCGCTAGGGCTTTTTCTGCACACTCAGTGAACAACGTTAGATCACAAATAAACTTAACTTTGAATCCTTTGCCAATATCAAAAACCAGGTTCGATATGGTGCTTCCTGCACCAACATGCGAGTCATGCCTTCTAGGCAAGATGACTAAGACTCCCTTTAGTGGACATAGCGAAAGAGCGACAGACTTGTTAGGACTCATACATAGTGATGTATGTGGCCCTTTCAATGTCGCTGCCAGAGATGGTTACAGGTACTTCATCACATTTACTGATGACTTCAGTAGATATGGCTATGTGTATTTGATGACACATAAGTCAGAATCCTTTGAAAAGTTCAAAGAATTCAAAAATGAAGTACAGAACCAACTTGGCAAGAGTATTAAGATACTTCGATCAGATCAAGGTGGAGAATACTTGAGCCATGAGTTTCGTGACTACCTAGCTGAGTGTGGGATTCTATCCCAACTCACTCCCCCTGGAACACCACAGTGGAATGGTGTATCCGAAAGGAGGAATCGTACCTTATTAGATATGGTACGATCTATGATGAGTCACGCAGATCTTCCTATATCCTTTTGGGGATATGCTCTAGACACGGCAGCGTTCACACTAAACCATGTTCCATCAAAGGCTGTCATAAAGACACCATATACGATATGGACTGGGAGGAGTCCCAAGATGTCTTTCATGAGGGTTTGGGGTTGTGAGGCTTACGTACGACGTCAAGTCTCAGACAAACTGGGACCCAAATCTGATAAGTGTTATTTCATAGGGTATCCCAAGGAAACGAAGGGATACTACTTCTACATTCCTAGTCAGCACAAAGTGTTTGTTGCTAAGACTGAAGTATTTCTAGAAAGGGACTTTGTTTCTAGAAAAACTAGTGGGAGTACGTTCAGTCTTGAAGAAGTTCAAGACATGGACAATAGCACTGAAGCCTTGATGGAAGTTGAACAGGAACCACAAAGTGTGGTGGTTGATGGGGTTGTTGCACAAGAAGCTGTGGAACAATAACCTGTTCATGTAGACCTACCTCTTCGCAGGTCTGATAGGGTACGTCGTCAGCCTGAGAGATACTCATTTCTCTTGTCTGACCATGATGACGTTATGCTCGTTGAGAACGAGCCTACCTCCTATCAGGAAGCTGTGATGAGCCCAGATTCTGAGAAATGGCTAGAGGCCATGAGATCCGAGATGGATTCCATGTACACCAACCAAGTATGGACTTTGGTTGATCCACCTGAAGGGGTCAAACCCATTGGGTGTAAGTGGGTCTTTAAGAGAAAGACTGACATGGATGGACTTGTACATACCTATAAGGGTAGACTAGTAGCTAAAGGTTTCAAGCAAATTCATGGTATTGACTATGATGAAACTTTTTCTCCAGTCGCGATGTTCAAGTCCATTAGGATCTTGCTTGCTATTGCAGCATACCACGATTATGAGATCTGGCAGATGGACATCAAAACTGTGTTTCTGAATGGAAACCTCCTCGAGGAAGTGTACATGACACAACCTGAGGGTTTTGTAGATCCAAAGCATACTGGTAGAGTATGCAAGCTGCATAAGTCCCTTTATGGACTAAAGCAAGCTTCTCGAAGCTGGAATCTTCGATTTGATGATGCAATCAAACAGTTTGGTTTCATCAAGAATGAAGATGAACCTTGTGTCTACAAAAGGGTTAGTGGGAGCACAGTTGTCTTCCTTGTTTTGTATGTAGATGACATACTACTCATTGGGAATGACATTCCTTCACTACAGTCTGTGAAGACTTGGTTGGGGAATTCCTTCTCAATGAAAGACTTAGGTGAAGCAGCCTATATTCTAGGCATAAAGATCTATAGAGATAGATCTAAGAGATTGCTTGGCCTAAGTCAGAGTACATACATTGATACCGTTTTGCAACGGTTTGCCATGCAGAATTCCAAGAAGGGAAATCTGCCAGTGTCACATGGCGTGAGTCTTTCGAAGACTCAAGGTCCCTCTTCTAGAGAGGAGAGAGACCACATGAGCAAGATCCCTTATGCCTCAGCCATAGGATCTATCATGTACGCCATGTTATGTACTCGTCCTGATGTCTCGTATGCTTTGAGCATGACGAGCAGATACCAGTCAGATCCAGGTGAACGTCACTGGATAGCAGTCAAGAATATTCTTAAGTACTTGAGAAGGACTAAAGAATATTTCTTGATATTTGGAGGCGAAGAGGAGCTAACTGTAAAAGGTTACAGTGATGCAAGCTTCCAAACTGACCAGGATGACTACAGATCGCAGTCAGGGTTCGTGTTTTGCTTAAATGGTGGCGCTGTCAGCTGGAAGAGTTCAAAGCAGGATACAGTTGCTGATTCTACAACAGAAGCTGAGTACATTGCTGCATCTGAGGCAGCAAAGGAGGCAGTTTGGATCCGCAAGTTCATTACTGAGCTTGAAGTGGTTCCTAGCATAGCCGACCCAGTACAGCTCTATTGTGACAACAATGGAGCTATTGCGCAGGCTAAGGAACCTCGTCACACCAGCGGACCAAACACATATACGGCGTTTCCATCTCATTCGAGAGATCATCGATCGAGGAGATGTGAAGATATGCAGAGTACCCACAGAGGCTAACATTGCAGATCCCTTGACCAAGGCTTTGGCACAGACCAAGCATGATGGTCACACTAGGTCATTGGGTATTAGATACTACAGTGATTGACACTAGTTCTAGTGGGAGATTGTTAGTGAGAGCCCTAGAGCCAATCATGTGATGGTTGTTGTATGGACTCATTGTATCATATTTCATATATATATAAAGGCATTTGATTATGGTTATTATACTTACTTGTATTGGTGCCAAATAACTAAGTGTAATAACGTCCTTGGTAGTAGGTTCATATCTATATCAATCGATTGGTTGAATCGATAGTGAGATGATATAGAGAACACTACTCTTAATTATTCCTAGTCAAGTATTAACATTCAGGGACAATGTTAATGCATAGAGACTAGCATGTAGGTCAACACGATGACTTGATCTCACAAGTCATGGATATGAGATATCAAGTTGACACATGAGTATGCATTGGAGAATGTATACTGAATGACCCACCATGAGAAAGTATCATGGATCGTTATATGAGTGTCATATACTTTCTCATGTGACTATTAGTATGACTATTAGTCCTTAGACCTGAAGTCACCATAGTTCCCTACATAAAGAGTTATGTACTTTGGTTTCGTCAAACGTCACCCGTAACTGGGTGGACTATAAAGGCGATTACTGGGTATGTAACAAATTATGCGGAGGGATGTGAGTGATGTAGATGGGATCTATCCCTCCTATATGACGGGAGAGATATCATAGTCTTGATAGAGTGAGATCACTAAGTGCATGGCCATGCCCAAATAAGGCAATATGAGATATTGAGCTTATTTGATTATAGTGAGTCTACTTGGAGTTCAAGACACATAGATTGATTGGAGGATGACACGGTCTATGCTTCATAGAAGATCAATCTAGATATCGACGATAGAAGGACATTGTCACATATTATGAAAGTCATAATTAGTAGTCACATTGGTGATGTTGGATCTCAACATTCTTGTAACTTGGGTAGCAATGATGTGTTGCTAGATACCGCTCATTGCTTATGTTTCTAAGAGGTTAGAAGTATTGCCAACGTTACAAGAACCTATAGGGTCACACGCAAAGAACAAATAGATGGAGAAGAAATGGAGTCAAGTTTGACTTGACTAAATATGGAAAGTCCATAAAAGGCAAGTTTGACTTGACCCAAATCCAAATCAAGTTTGACTTGACTTGGTTCCACTTCAAGTTAGACTTGACATGGGAGAAGAAATGGAGTCACGTTTGACTTGACTAAATATGGAAAGTCCATAAAAGGCAAGTTTGACTTGACCCAAATCCAAATCAAGTTTGACTTGACTTGGTTCCACTTCAAGTTAGACTTGACATGGGAGAAGAAATGGAGTCAAGTTTGACTTGACTAAATATGGAAAGTCCATAAAAGGCAAGTTTGACTTGACCAAAAGGCCACCTCACCTTGACTTGACCAAGTGATGACTTGGCTTGGTATTTGACCAATGATGATGCTCCACATCATCTCCAAAGGTTGTAACCCCCCATTTGAATTTGAATTCAAATTGAAAGGGGGTTATGGCAGGCCACTTAATGGCCATTAATGGCCATTATGGCCATTAATGGCCATTATGGCCGATCACTTAATGGCCATTATGTGGCCGGCCACAATGAGAGAACAAAACAAGGTTTTGTTCCATTTTTCTGGATGGTGTGTCTTCTCTTCTTCCTCCTCCAAGTGTTGGAGCTCTTCTTCTTCTTCTCCTCTTAGCCGAACCCTTGAAAGGTGCTAGCACACCTAAAGGGTTTCCTCCATCCACTTTGTTCGCGTGGATACTTCTAGAGGGACGACACTTGACGTCCTAGAGATCCGACATCCAAAAGGAGCGAGCGGGATTAAGCGGGGCACGCACCAAAGGTAAAATGGTTTATCCCTCTTTAGATCTAGGAGTAGATCGAGTTTTGAGCATGAAATGAATACGTGAATTTTTGTTTTGGAATTTTTCTTCGCACGAGATCCATGGCTTTGGGTTCTCGGGGTTTCCACGACGCGAAAAGGCAGTTTTCGCGGCCCGAAAAACCCAACAACATGAGGCTTCCTATAACCGATGCTTAAAAGAACCGCCATTACCTGTTCTATCTCCTTTGATAATCTAAACATATCTCTTTAGATAGAGTAGCTCCATATATGAAAAGTATAAAACTTTTCTTGGAGGTTTCCATGCTAAAACGAGTAAGGGCAATGTCTTGTATGAAGCTTGGGATAAGTACATCATCCTTCTCTAGAGATCCCTTAGATCTTTGATCTCCAAAGATGTGTCTTACTTCTCCCAAGTCCTTTATAATTGTTTGGACAACCATACCCTTACGTCTGATAGTATTTCGTTACTGTTTCCAATCAACAAAATATTATCTACGTATAACTCAAGAATACCACTTCGTTTTCGTCACATCACTTATATACACAATCTCATCCATCCTTTGAACAAATCCATGTGACTGGATTTATCTCTTCAAAGCGGATGATCCTCGTTATAGATCTAGGGATCCAGTTCATGTTCACCAAGAACCTAGTCCATAGACTCTCCAAGAACATGAATCCTATAGGTTGACTAACAACCCTCCCACTATGATAAGGTATCCACTGTGTATCTTCTACGACACAAGGTGCAGTACCTTGTGATATTCCTCTTGTACAGTTGGTACTAAGGTCAGAATGTCCCCTATGCGTTTTACTCAGAATACTTCTACTCATGGGCTTGTGGTTTATTACATAGTCCTTTTCCTAAGAATCAGTCATTCGTACCAACGAACATCCTCTGATCCTTAGGACCATTAAACCACCTTTTGTTCCCTTAGGATAGTCTACGAACATGTGCACTAGATTCCAACTTATCAGTATCTCTTTTCAGCACATGTGCTGAACTACCCATAATCTGATCATGCCTTAGACTAAGCTTTCGCTTAGTATGCATTTCTATGAGTTTAGAGACTACATACCTAGATAGTATCATGCACATACATCGTCGTATCCAGAGCATATCCTCCGGAACAAATCTGACTAATCTCAGAGTTAGCTTATCATTGTCCCAACCATTACCTTAAGAGACCTTTTCCTTGTCTGTACTACACCGTTCTGTTGGGGCATACCGAGTGCAGTAAATTGGGACTTATCCCAATCTTCTGATAAGTAAGTCCTATAACTATCCCAAGAGGTACTTGCCACTACGATCTAATCGTAATGTCGTTATACTTTTACTTTGATGTTTCTCCGCATCAGACTTGAATTCTTTGATCTCGCCCCCGGGGCTATGGTGCAGCGGTAGGGCAACTAGTCATTAACCCAGGCATCCGCGGTTCGATCCCCAGCTACGACGCATTTTGCAGGAATTTTTCCTCCAAATGGGGCGCGAACCCTGGGACGCTGGGCTTCTTGACTGCCCACCGCGAGCGCTTCCCGATTTACCCTGTTGACCGGTGGGAAACTTTCGTGGGGCCGGGCCGGTTACCCCAGGTTCAATTTGTCTGCTGCCTGGTTCATCATTTTTTATTATTTTTTATTTTTTTTATTATTATTTTTTGAATTCTTTGATCTCATCAAAGCAATCAGTCTTGCGGTACATCAAGTAAATGTACTTTGCCCCTTGGATAATTGTTTATAAAATAAACAAAGTCTTCAATACTACCTCTATTCTAGATATATTAAGGACCTATACTTATCAAGTTGAACCAACTCCTACATATCTTTGGCTCTATGCCCCCTAGGCTTGGAAGAGCCTCTTGGTCTTCTTACCTTCCTAGTAACATTCAAAGATTTCAAGGAAGACAAGTCTTCCACCACCAATGAACCCAAGGGCTCATTGGCTATCAACCTTTGAATCCTACTAAAGGTTAATAAGACCAAGCCTTAGGGGCTAAAGGTATGCTTGGTTCATCTAGGAAGAAACCTTTCTCTTACTATGGTTAGATGATAAGCTATTTAACATCTATTTACATCATGGGAGCTTTTGGTTTTAAAATAAACCAATTACGTATCTATGTATTTAAATAGATAATCCTTCTATTCCACTTTTAACAATAAAAGCAATAGAATATCTTATTCCAGAAACTGAACAAAAGTTCGTTCCAAATTTTAAGTACATAAAGGCAATCTTTATAAAACCAAAATTATATCATCCTATGTTAAAGACATAAATGAATAAATAAACTCCCACTGCAAAAATCATCTCCATGGCCTATCCATGTAGTCAGTAATCTCCTCCTCAGCTAGCCGTTGGGTTTCCTGGAACCCCTACACAAAATGCAGACATGATTAGTGGTATCCGTAACTACACACCAGGTACCGGTAGATATCATCGCTAAACATGTTACAACAACAAAAGAAGAAAATATACCTGAATTATTACCTTGACGGTGGGGACAATTCGCCTTCCAATGTCCAGACTGCTTGCACACAAAGCACTTGCCTTTCGGCTTCTTTATGCAACTCTGAGGTCCCTGTATTCCTGCTACTTTCTTTGCCCCATCTTGTATCTTCTTCTTATTTCCTTTCGGTTTAGAAGTAGAAACCTCTTGAGCAATGAAAGTCTGTGAGCTCTGAAGAGAAAACGCCTTTGTCGCCTCAAGTTCTGTCAGAAGTTCATCCCACGAATATGAACGCTTGTCCATATTGTAGCTTAGGCGAAACTTCTCAAAACTCTTTGGTAGAGATTAGAGGATGAGATCGACCTGGGTTTCCCCATCGATTTGTACTCCAAGGATTTCCATCTCTTTCAGCCAAGCCATCATTTTGAGGGTGTGTTCCCTTACAGGCATACCCTCAACCAAGATAGTCGTTGTCAAGTTCTTCATGACCTCTTGCCTAGCGGCTCGATTTTGATGCCCGAAGAGATCATCGAGTTTGGATGTTTTATCACTAGTAATGGAAGAAGCCTGATTTTGATGACACTCAGTCGTCTCATCTGCTTCTAACCATTTCCTAAAATATTCAAACTCCTCTTCAATATTAATCTCGCTAGGTTTTTCAGCACAGAACTCGACAAGATCACATTTGGGTTCCTCGGCAGTTGAGACAATGTCCAGATTTAATTCCCAATCCTTATTATCATTAGGGGCATTTATTTAGTTTTCTGTTTGAACTAGGTCAAGTGGGTTTAGATCCATTTTAAAACACCTGAGAATCACAACAATCACACACTTTAGTTTTTGAAAATAAATTGACTCCTCAAAACAATAAATTTTCAAAAACAACCAACACCTCAAAACACCGAGAATATCGCATGTCACGTTAGTGTGGATGTATACGAATTCTACATTTGTGAAAGGAGGTTTTACCCATTAATTTTACTATCTTGTCAACCTAACTTTCTGACAAGTAAAATTAATAGTTGGCCCTCTTCGGCCCTACAAACAATAGCAGTGACTCCATTGGGGAGGATACTAAAATTTGTATCTAAGTTACACGACACTAAGAAAATTATTCTGATTATGTATCTTCCGTTGGGGAAGTACACACGTTCTTCAATAATTTCCTATAATTTTTCTGACCCATGATCCGTAAACAAGCCTATCCGTTATGAAGGAAGGCACTTAGAGCCAAGCGCAGGCTTGT
>JAGFNQ010004388.1:53138-70896 GCA_024364735.1 Boesenbergia rotunda | reverse complement strand
GAGAGAGATTAGAGAGAGGGTTTTTGGGTTTGGGGTTGTATATTTGGATGATCAAAAATTAGCCTTGTATCATGACTCCTATGGGGTATTTATAGGGCTAAGGTAGGGACCATAAGGAGGAGTTGGTTCTTGGCCCGCTAATGGATCCAAACCCGATCCATTAATGGAGATCCATTCCACTAAAGGATCCCATTGAACTTCCTCACTAACCTCCATATTTTCATATGGGCTCTACCTATTATGAGTCATCCATCTCCCCGTATTTAAGATATCGAATGCCCGATAATTAATTTAAATTACTGACAATTTTAATTAATTATCCTCTTGATCCTTGACTAGTATCACTCAACCTTTTCATCATGTCGGACCATAGTCCACTTGCAAGATTTGACATGATAATGTTGGTGCAGTGAGCACTAAAGTCAAACCTATGTTTTGATAATGGCAACAGGGTTCAAAAGTTAAGTCTTACGTGTTATCTGACAATGTTACTTGAGTGTGCAGGAAAAGTCCTAGCGAAGGGCTGCTAGGCACCTGGCGAAGGGCTGCCAGGATAAAAAGCCCTAGCAAAGGACTGCTAGGCACTTGGCGAAGGAATGCCAAGATACAAAGACCTAGCGAAGGACTGCTAGGCGCCAGGCGAAGGATAGCTTGGGACTGAAGCCCTAGCGAAGGAATGCTAGGCACCGGGTGAAGGACAGCTCGACATCCAAGACCTGGTAAAGGACCGTCAGGCAAAAGTCCAACCAGAGGAACGGTTGGCATCAGGTACACTCTCCCGAGAGGAGTAGGTGAGGATGCGTTCCCCGTCGAGGGAACAGTAGGCGTCGGTTCGACCTAGGGTTCCATTTTGGAGACCCAAAGTCAGAACCAAGACAGCTAAGGCTGTATAAACTAACCACTTAATGTTTTGTTGTGTTTTGGACTAACCTGGATGCAGGACCGAAGGAATGAGTGTCTGAAGATCAGAGAGCCTCAAAGGAGTGAGGCAACAGCTGACCAGGGCGCCCGGAGTGTCCCGGGCGCCCCCAAGGTGAACACAAAACACACAAGTAAAAAGCACGCTTCGACAGTACATCCTGCGGGCGCCCCCGCTGCTCCCGGGCGCCCCTAACAGCAAGCATCGAAGCGCAAGCCAGCGAAGCAAGGGATAAAGTTTGACCCGGTCAACCCGGGCGCCCCGAGCGCTCCGGGCGCCCCGGTCAAAGCTTATCCCGAAGTCAAAGGGATCAGAAGCTGACCGAGATCAAGCCGGATCAAATGCCACGTGGGGGGGCCGCCCATGACGATCCGGGCGCCCCTAGGGCTATTTAAACACCCCAAGCTTCAACAACAACTTCCAATCAACGCTTCTACGCTCTTCTGCTCTCGCGCTTCGCCCCGGAATCCTTCCAACTCGAGCCGACAATGTCCTGCTGCTCCGAAAAAGTTGATCTACCTCGGACGTCGGTAAAAGAGCTATTTAAGTTTACTGTACTGAATTCTGTAATAATCATTTTGTAAACTATTTGCGCCTCATATAGAATGCCCAAAGTAAACGGTCAACGACCGTGGGCCTTGGAGTAGGAGTCGACCCAGGCTCCGAACCAAGTAAAATCTGTTGGGGCAGATTGCACCCAAGTCAAACCTGTGTTTTGATATTGACAAAAGGGTTCAAAAGTTAAGGGTTAATTGGTGTCTAACAAGTTTTTTGAGTGTACAGGAAAAGCCCTAGCGAAGGAATGCTAGGCACTGGCGAAGGACTGCCAGACTGGACAAAGTCCTAGCGAAGGAATGCTAGGCACTGGCGAAGGACTGCCAGAATGGACAAAGCCCTAGCAAAGAAATGCTAGGCACTGGCAAAGGGCTGCCAGAAGTAAAGTCCTAGTGAAGGAATGCTAGGCACTGGCGAAGGACTGCCAGAATGGACAAAGCCCTAGCAAAGGAATGCTAGGCACTGGCGAAGGGCTGCCAGAAGTAAAGACCTAGCGAAGGGCTGCTAGGCACCAAGCGAAAGGCAGCTTGGTACCTCAAGACCTGGCGAAGGACTGCCGGGCAAAAGTCCAACTGGAGGATCCGGTTGGCACCAGGTAAAACTCTCCCGAGAGGAGTAGGTGAGGACGCGTTCCCCTTGAGGGAACATTAGGCGTTGGTTCGACCTAGGGCTCCATTTTGGAGAGCAAAGTCAGAACCAAGACAGCTAAGGCTGTATAAAATAATAATATAATTGTTATTTGGACTAACCCTGGATGTAGGATCGAAGGACTGAGTATCTGCAGCTCAGAGAGCCTCGAAGGAGTGAGGCAGAAGCTGAGCAGGGTGCCCCGGACGACCAGGGCGCCCCCAAGGTCAACCCAAGTATGTAACAACCTCGACGCGTTTTCGCCCCGCTTGTCGCGGGCGCCCCGCGTGTCGCGGGCGCCCCCACTGCCAGCTGTCGAAGCGCATCCCTCCGAAGCCGAAGAGATGAGGCCTTTGACCGGTCAAGCCGGGCGCCCCGAGTCCTCCGGGCGCCCCGGTCAAACCGGATCCAGAGGATAATGGGATCAGACGGCGACCGAGCTACAGCCGGATCGGCTGCCACGTGGGGGGGCGCCCCCGTCGACCAGGGCGCCCCTAGGACCTATATAAAGGGCCCTCGACCTCCTTCTTCAAAGCATCAATTCTTCGGACACTTCCACGCTCTTCTGCTCTCGTGCTTTGCTCTAGATACTGCCCAACTCGAGCCGACGACGTCCCGCTGCTCCGAAATCTTCGATCTACTCCGGACGTCGGTAAAAGAAGAGCATAATTCTTATTATATAAAGTTTACTGCACTTATTCTGTATTCAATAATTGTAAACTGGTTTACGAACTTATAGAATTGCCCGCAGAAAACGGTCAACGACCGTGGGCCTTGGAGTAGGAGTCGACACAGGCTCCGAACCAAGTAAAACGACCGTGTTAGCATTGTTTTTGTGTCTTATTTCCGCTGCGCACTTACTCTTTTTAAATCCGAACGATTTGCGACATTCACCCCCCCTCTATCGCATCTCTCGATCCAACAAGTGGTATCAGAGCGGGGAATTCAAACTTGGTGCAACCACCAGTTTGAAAATTTTTCGGATTTCTTTCGTTTTTCTCTCTCATTTTTTTAAATTTTCGTTCGAATTTTTCTTTCAAGGTTGGTGCAACACCCCTTGAAATTATTTTTATTTCTTTTCTTCCCGCACTACTAATCCAAGACCAAGTCTTGGAATATTGTTGTTTTTTTTTGTTGTTTACAATTTCAGAACAAATGGCCATCCTAGAAGGCTTTAGCACCGCCAGACCTCCACTTTTCAGTGGAAAAGACTTTCCTTACTGGAAAAGTTGAATGGAGGTCCACCTGAAAACTCAGGTGGATATGTGGATAATCATCCAGTCTGGACTGATGATTCCCACAAATACTGAAGGCGTACCGCAGAACTACTCAGAGTGGGACACTGCCCTCAAACGCAAAATTGAAGCTGACGCCAAAGCAACTCAGACTCTTCAATGCGGACTGACAAAAGAGGAGCTGAACCGCGTAGGCCCATTCAACAGTGCAAAGGAGCTATGGGCTAAACTGATCGAGCTCCACGAAGGAACTTCAGATACGAGGATCAGCAAACGGGACCTGCTACTGAACAAGCTCTTCACCATCAAAATGGCAGATAACGAGACAGCAGCCCAGCTCCATGCCAGAATCCAGGAATTGATGAACGGTCTTCACGCAATAGGTCACCAGGTTCAAAACCGTGATCTTATAAGGTATGCCCTAAACGCGTTCCCTAGGACCACCTTGTGGGCATCTATGGTAGATGCATACAAGGTCTCTAGAGATCTTTCAAAAATTAAGTTAGATGAGTTATTCTCTGAACTTGAATTGCATGAACAAACTAACTGCAATTTGGCCGAGAAAAGTATAGCTTTCTTTGCAGGAAAAACAGGAAGAATGACTAAGAAGAAAACTCAAGTTGAACCCGAGTCTACCTCAGGTTCAGAAACAGAAAATCAAGAAGAAGATCAATCTGAACTGGTCCGGCTAGCTCGAAGCTACTACAAAAAGTTGAAGAACCAAACCAACACACGGAGAACAAGCCGAAGAAAGGATGAACTAGCTGAACCAGCAACTGACAAACACAAGCCCAACGTAACCTGCTACGAATGCAAGAAGAAGGGCCACTACAAGACTGAGTGTCCAAGTCTAAAGGAGTCCAAAAAGACCAGAAAGAAGAAGGCACTCCAAGCAACCTGGGACGAGTCTTCCTCAGAAGAAGAAGAAGAAGCACCCCAGTCCAATCTTCTAGCCCTGACCGCTTCAGATCAAATCGAGACTGACTCAGACTCAGACCGGGACGACGGCAAGCTGACATTCTCCGACGACGGCGAAATAAGGGTAACGGGTTTTTAGAAATTACAATTGAATTCGCTTATTTCCTATCTATCACGAGATTTGGCAAAAGCCAAACTCCGAATCGAGTCCCTCCGACAGGAAGTAAAACTTCTGAAAGAGGGAGCTGATTCTAAATCCTTAACTGAGAAACTTCAGGAAGGAACCCCTGATCAAGTTGAAAAACTTGAATCAGAGAATTCCTCCCTGAAAACTCAAGTTAAGGACTTAAGAACAGCTTTAGAATGATTCACTTCTGGTTCCAAGAATCTTGATCTGATTCTGGGAAAACAGAAGTCTGTTCTAAACCGATCCGGACTTGGCTATAGAACCAAATCTCGGCAAAGATCTTACTTTGCTGTACTGAACCAGTCAAGACCTAAGGTTCAGGCATGGGTGCCAAAACTGTGCCTGACTAAACCAACTGGTTCAAATCAATTTTGGATCCCCAAGGACAAGATTCACATCTTGCCTAACCCATACAGAGGCTTTAGTCCAGGGGGAACCAAAATCAAAACAATTTTTATACTTAGATAATTTTTTAATTGATTGATTGTTTGTTTATTTAATTTTTGCAAATTGCCATGCTTAGATTTAAGGAATACTTAGATTTAAGGACTAGATTACTTGAAACTTGAAAACATAGTATTGGGAGGAGGTGAGATGATAGTACGTTGGGGAAACCAACTCTAATAAGATCAAGTCTACTTGGTCTCTTTAGACTGGTGAAACCAGCCGAAGCTACCGATCCAAGACCCAAGCTAGTTAGACCAGAAAATGACCTAATTTAATTTGAAAATGAAATTTCATTAAAAGGCTTTGTCAAGGAAAGGGTGGATGATCCCATAAGGCTACGGCCAAAGAAGGCCTTGTGCCTCGCCAAGACCTGGAAGCCAATTTCTGAAATTCAAATTCAAATTATCTTTTGTCAAATTCGAATCTAACTCAAATTTCAAATAATTATAGATTCTAATCTGTCTTCAAAATTTCTACTTCTTAAACTTATTTCTTTTTCCAAAATCACTTAATCTATTTTTCAAAATTTCTAAACTTATTTGTTTTCAAATCTGTTTTCAAAACTAAAATAACATTTTCAAAATAAATTAAAATTCATTTTCAAAATTAATTTTTATCCTCAAACCTGTCTCACAAAAACCTTAAGGTTAACGTGTTTGAAAACCCTAGATTCAGTGAGACAGGAAAATTAAGCTCAAATTAAACCACATTGCTTGCGCCTTTATAATCATGGTCAAACTGTGGTTAACATAGTCAAACTATGATTAACATAGTCAAACATGGTCAAACACAGTCAAACGAAGTCAAACAGTCAAACCTGGTCAAAACGTTCAAAAGGCTGCAACCTAGGGCGATCGGACCGTCCCGGGCGCCCCCGACAATACTGACAGCATACCAGCTCCAGTCAAAGCAGCAAAAGCTGCGTTTGACTGAATTGACAAGGGCGCCCGTGACCTCTCGGGCGCCCCAATGCACTTCTGTCCCTCACGCAGCCAAAAGGCTGCATTCAACTACTTTGACCAGGGCGCCCGTGACCTGTCGGGCGCCCCTATCGACAAACCTGTCGTCCACGCCAGTCAAAGCAGCAAAAGCTGCAGTTGACCTGCCTTGATCAGGGCGCCCTTGACCTCTCGGGCGCCCACAGAACTTTTTCGCTGCCCTAGGCAGCTCGTGACCTGTTGAGGGCGCCCGTGACCTCCCGGGCGCCCCCCCATAAATCCCCTATAAAAGGGACCCGAGTCTCCTTCTCCTCCCACACCACATCTCACACTTCTTCTTCCCCTTGCCTCATTCTTGTGGATCAAGTGAACCCTAAAGCTTCCCTTGCCTCAACCATGCCTCCAAGGTATGAAATTTACTTTGGGTACTTAATTTTTGTTATTTTTCCTTAATTGCAAATTCTATGTCAATCATGCCTCTTCCTATAATTTAAGTTCTTATTCTCAATTTGCTCACCTTCTTCTCAACTAGAAAACGCCGAGCAGTTTAGTCGAACCCCGGTAACGAGCCCAGTCCCAACCGTAGGTCGAACCCCGGTAACGAGCCTAGTCCCGACCCTAGGTTTCCAAACCTAGAACTTTGTAACAAATTCGCTCGAACCACCTACGTTCCGATTAAGACAAGTTACCTTAACCGTCATTTCTTTTCCCAATCCTGTCCAGTCGCAATGTCTGCAATTAACTTCTATAAACTGGATAACCTCGTATTCTGCACACATTCGATCAACAACACCCTATGTGCAGAATTCTATAACAACATAATTAGGCAAGACCACTTGAGCTTCGTCACTACCGTTCAAGGAATGCCCTTGCACATCACTCCTACCCTACTGAACCGATTTCTGGGACTCCGACCATCTCAGTCCATCTTCTGTTACTACCCTCCAAGGAACCTGCCTTTCGATGCCCCCTACTCTTATATTGACCTGAACACCTTATACAACTATTTCTTTGGGGAAGCCATGGACCCTGCAGGAGGGCAGTTCCACTCCACCCGACTCCCGATTCAGGACTACGCTCTCTACAGAGTAATTGTCCGTTGCATCCTTCCCTTGTCCACTAGGGACATAGCCACCATGAGACCCTTTCACACCTTTCTCCTCTATGCCCTTATCCACCATCTGGACATAGATATAGGCCTTCACATCTTTCACTGTATCCTGCATGCCTCTAGTGTGTCCACTCAGGGACGAGTCCGCACCCCCTTCTGCCATGTCATCACCTGGATCCTCCACCATCACGGCCGAAACATCACTGACGGCGAGATTACCACGATGACCGACTTCGACGAGATAGGATATAGGAACTTTTCCTTAGCCGGTATAGATGTCTCGGGCACCGGGGTTCTGACTTGGAGACGCCGACCAGCCGCACACGACATTGCAGACGAGGAGGTCGACGTTGCCGACTTGCCAGCAGAGTTAGCTCAGCCTGATCCTCCGACACTCTACGAGCGAGTATCCCTCCTTGAGACACAGGTTCAGTCACTCCGGGAGGAATCGGAGGCTTACCACCTTGAGCAGTTGGAAACTAATCAGGGCTACTATACCGAGTATATGAACGCGTTTGCAGCAGAGAGGATCGAAAGAAACGCCCAGTATGAGGAGATGATGACCATGCTTAGATCCTGGCATCCAGGCTCCCCTGATCAGCCTGGTCCCTCTTCCTAGATGACTTGGACTTGTACCTATTTGACTATCCCTACTGAGTAGGATTGACTTCTGTGAACTTGTACTAGACTTCTGTTTGACTTATGCTTATCCTAACTTGGCTTGTTTATTTCTGAATTGATTAAGTTAGGATTATGCTTAGTAGAATAGAATCATTCTTTTTGGTTTCTGCTTTAATTGAAAATTAAAATAAGTTCTTTGTTAAAAATGTTTTACTTTGATTTTTTTCCTTAGTTTTATTTCAAAAACTACCCCCCTTCAAAATTAGGGTTTTTCTTCGAAATGGAATTAGCCTAGGCTCTAACCCTAGAATTGCATGCACCTATAGACTTAGAAGCCAGCATCTCACAAGCACCTTAGGATACTTTTGATTGATAACCTAGAAAGGGTTGAGATGCTTAGGTCTTTGCCTCAATTCAAGATGCTTTAAGTCAGTGCATCGGCAGCAATTGGGGCACTAAATGAACAGCAATCAGGTCAAGTGTCAAGTTTAGACAATCTAACTTGAACAATACACTTAACTTGACTAACTCTAGCAAAAGCTACTGTTTATAACAGTTAGTAAGTAGCTAAATGGGTTACACAGGTCCCTAAAAGATTTAACCAGACTTAGGTCCTAGCTCAATTCAGTACAGCAAATGCTTTATTATTGCAAATATCTTTTTGTGCATTTTTTTGATATATGTCAAAGGGGGAGAGTTGGAAAGGAAACAGGGAACAAAAATGTTTTCCAAAATTTCTAACTCTGAAAGCTCAATTTGTTTTGTTTAAAATTCTTTTTGCTCTGAATTGCTATTAATTTTTTGCTTAAAATATTCTCTGAAAAGCTTTTTCTAAAGTCTGAAATTTTTTTCTAAATCCTGAAAAATTTTCTAAGTCTGAAAAAGTTTTCCAAGTCTCAAATTTTTTTAAAAACAAGAGTTTTCAAAAACTGAAAAAGTCTAAAGTTTAAAAAGTTTTCCTAAAACTCAAAATTTGCTAAAATGTGAAAACTTCTTCAAACTTAGAACATTTTTTCTTGAAAAACTCAGCCAATACTTAAAAAGTTTTTCGATAATAAAATTTTCTAAGTATTTAAACTAAAACCACCTACTTTTGAAAAACCTAGGGGGAGATTACTTCCAGGGGGAGGGAATCTAACTTAGGATTTCAATTTCAGCATTTTTTTCCCTTAACCTTTTGAACTAGGTTGCCATATATCAAAAAGGGGGAGATTGTTGGGGCAGATTGCACCCAAGTCAAACCTGTGTTTTGATATTGACAAAAGGGTTCAAAAGTTAAGGGTTAATTGGTGTCTAACAAGTTTTTTGAGTGTACAGGAAAAGCCCTAGCGAAGGAATGCTAGGCACTGGCGAAGGACTGCCAGACTGGACAAAGTCCTAGCGAAGGAATGCTAGGCACTGGCGAAGGACTGCCAGAATGGACAAAGCCCTAGCAAAGAAATGCTAGGCACTGGCAAAGGGCTGCCAGAAGTAAAGTCCTAGTGAAGGAATGCTAGGCACTGGCGAAGGACTGCCAGAATGGACAAAGCCCTAGCAAAGGAATGCTAGGCACTGGCGAAGGGCTGCCAGAAGTAAAGACCTAGCGAAGGGCTGCTAGGCACCAAGCGAAAGGCAGCTTGGTACCTCAAGACCTGGCGAAGGACTGCCGGGCAAAAGTCCAACTGGAGGATCCGGTTGGCACCAGGTAAAACTCTCCCGAGAGGAGTAGGTGAGGACGCGTTCCCCTTGAGGGAACATTAGGCGTCGGTTCGACCTAGGGCTCCATTTTGGAGACCAAAGTCAGAACCAAGACAGCTAAGGCTGTATAAAATAATAATATAATTGTTATTTGGACTAACCCTGGATGCAGGATCGAAGGACTGAGTATCTGCAGCTCAGAGAGCCTCGAAGGAGTGAGGCAGAAGCTGAGCAGGGCGCCTCGGACGACCAGGGCGCCCCCAAGGTCAACCCAAGTATGTAACAACCTCGACGCGTTTTCGCCCCGCTTGTCGCGGGCGCCCCGCGTGTCGCGGGCGCCCCCACTGCCAGCTGTCGAAGCGCATCCCTCCGAAGCCGAAGAGATGAGGCCTTTGACCGGTCAAGCCGGGCGCCCCGAGTCCTCCGGGCGCCCCGGTCAAACCGGATCCAGAGGATAATGGGATCAGACGGCGACCGAGCTACAGCCGGATCGGCTGCCACGTGGGGGGGCGCCCCCCGTCGACCAGGGCGCCCCTAGGCCCTATATAAAGGGCCCTCGACCTCCTTCTTCAAAGCATCAATTCTTCGGACACTTCCACGCTCTTCTGCTCTCGTGCTTTGCTCTAGATACTGCCCAACTCGAGCCGACTTATTTTGCTGTACTGAATCAGTCCAGAGGTAAAGTTCAGGCATGGGTACCTAAACTGTGCCTGAACCAACCAACTGGATCAAATCAGTATTGGATCCCCAAGGACAAGATTCACATCTTGCCTAATTATTATCGTGGCTATAGTCCAGGGGGAGCCAAATTAAAAACTATTTTTATTGTCAAATAGAATTTAAATTCTTGCAATTTGCCTGATTGTTTGTTTATTTAAATTTATGCAACCTAGAATGCTTAGACTTAGGTTAGTTTAAGGACTAAGCAAACTTAACTGAAACTTGACAACATAGTATTGGGTGGAGGTGAGATGATAGTACGTTAGGGAAACCAATTCTAATAAGATCAAGTTCACTTGGTCTCTATAGACTGGTGAAACTTGCCGAAGCTACTGATCCAAAATCCAAACTAGTTAGACCAGAACTTTTTCAAAAATTAATTTTGAAAATGAAATTTCATTAAACGGCTTTGTCAAGGAAAGGGTTGATGATCCAATAAGGCTACGGCCAAAGAAGGCCTAGTGCCTCGCCAAGACCTGGAAGCCAATTTTTGAATTTCAAATTCAAATTACTTTTTGTTAAATTCAAATCTAACACAAACCTTCAGTTAAGTATAGATTCGAACATTATCTTTCAAAATAAACTTAACTGTTTTCAAAAATTAATGCAAAGTTTTCAAAATAAACTAACTTTTTCAAAATAATTTTATTATCAAAACCTGTCTCACAAAACCTATAAGACAAACGTGATTGAAAACCCTAGATTGGGTGAGACAGTAAAAATAAACTCAATTATAATTACTTTAATACCTATATAGTAGTCAACTTGGTCAAACCATGGTCAACATAGCCAAACCATGGTCAAAGCAGTCAAACCATAGTCAAACCATGGTCAAAACAGTCAAAGCATGGTCAAACCGATTAAACCATGGTTAAATGATGACAAGACATAAGATTTATCCTTACCTATACTATTCCGGGCGCCCGGGACCACACGGGCGCCCCTCCCATACCTTTTCCTTCCCTCGAGACATAAAAGCTGCCTCTGCCTTTGACCAGGGCGCCCGGAACCACGCCGGCGCCCACATCACTCTCAATGCAGCAAAGGCTGCAAAAGCAGCCTGATGAGGGCGCCCGGGCTGTCCCGGGCGCCCCCAACCAGTCAAAGGTACTGCCTTTGGCAGTATCCACTGACCAGGGCGCTCGGAAGCTCCCGGGCGCCCCCGTTGATGTGCCTATATAAGGCACCCGAATTCCGCTTCTCTTCCCACACCAAAATCAACTCCCTTTTTCACTTCTTTCCCTCCAAGGAGATCTTGCAAGTCTTCATCCTCAACCATGCCTCCCCGAGCTGCCCGGTATAATTTTTATTTACTTTTATTGCATTTTAATTTATTTTTTTAATGCAATATCATCATGCTCCTTTTAATTTCCTTAACTTAGAAGATGCCGACCAAACCCGGCCAACCCCGGTGCCGAACCAAGTCCTGACCCTAGGTTCCCTACCCTAGAGTTATGTAATAAGTTTGCTCAAACCATTTACAAGCCTATTAAAACAAGTTATCTCAATAGGCACTTCTTTACCCAATCATGCCCCGTAGCCATGAATATTATCAACTTCTATCAATTAGATAATCTTGTCTTCTGCACTCATACCATTAATGAATCCTTATGTGCAGAATTCTACAATAACATAATTCGACAAGATAATCTCATGTTTCACACTACTGTCCAAGGGATACCTCTGTCTATAACCCCTACTCTGTTGAACCAGTTCCTTGGACTGCGACCCTCTCGGTCCACATTTTGCTGCTATCCACCTAGGAATCCTCCATTTGATCCTCCCTATTCTCACATTACCTTAGATACCATCCACTCCTATTTCTATAGGGAAGGACTCCCCGCAAATAGACGTTTCCAAGCCGTTGAACTTCAGGCACAGGACTATGCCTTGTATAGAGTCCTGGTCTGCTGTATCTTACCACTCTCTACTAGAGATCTCGGGACCATGCGACCCTTTCATGCTTTCCTTCTATATGCCCTAGTTCATCACCTTGACCTAGACATTGGACTTCATATGTTTCATACCATTCTGCATGCGTCCAGTGTCACGACCCAGGGACGAGTGCGCACACCATTTTGCCACATCATCACATCCCTCCTTCATCACCACGATCATGACATTACCGTAGGTGAAATAACCGCTATGACTGACTTTGACGAAATAGGATTTAGGAATTTCTCGTTAGCGGGTCTAGAGGTATCGGCCACCGGGGTTCTTAGTTGGAGAAGACAGCAGGCCGGGGCTCCGATCGACTCAGACGAGGAGGTCGAAGTCGACGTTGGAGACATTGCTACAGCAGCCCGAGCACACATCGACGAGCCCGCTCCACCGACACTCTACCAGAGAGTGACACATTTAGAGACACAGGTTCAGAGTCTCCGAGAGGAGGTCGAAGCCTATCATATCGAGCAGATGGATGCTCGTCGAGCCGATCGAGAAGTGGCTGATGCACGATTCATTGAAATGATGGCACGATTCGATTCATGGCAGCCTGGCCCATCTGATCATCCCGGTCCCTCGTCCTAGATTTGCTTAGTATTGTACCAGTACCTATTTGATTGCCCCTACTCAGTAGGGTTAACTTATGTTTGACTGTATGACTGTGTTGACTATTCTATGTTGACTAGCTTATGAGTACTGGTTTCTTGTCTATTCAGAAGTTAGGATTGTGCTCTGTAGAATAGATTAACTCAATTTTTTCTGCTTTATTTGATTTAAAAATCAGTTTCTAAAATTAGAATTTTGAAAAACAGTTCTACTTAATTTTAAAATCAGTTTTTTTTACTTAGTTTTATTTCAAAACTACCCCTTTCAAAACTAGGGCTTTTTCACAAATGGACTTAGCCTAGGCCCTAACCCTAGAACTGCATGCACCTATAGATTTAGAAGCCAGCATCTCACAAGCACCTTAGGGTACTTTTGATTGATAACCTAGAAAGGGTTGAGATGCTTAGGTCTTTGCCTTAATTCAAGATGCTTTAAGTCAGTGCATCTGCAGTAATTGGGGTACTAAATACAAATTTCACAGCAATCAAGTTAAGTGTCAAGTTTAGAAAATCAAACTTGAACAGAAACACTTAACATGACTAACCCTAGCAAAAACTACTGTTTATAACAGTTAGTAAGTAGCAAATGGGTTAGACAGGTCGCTACAAGAGAAAATCAACTGATTTAGTTTCAATCTTGAATTGGTTCAGTACAGCAAAATCATGTAAATATTTTTATGAAATTTATTTCAGTGATGAAGTTTAATTTCTGCTGTATTTATCTATTTTTTTGATATATGGCAAAGGGGGAGAGATAGAAAAAGAGAGAGTTTATTTAAAGAGGAGTTTATTTAAAATTTTTTATCCCAAATTTTTTTTTCAAAAACTCTCCTTTATTCAAAAAGTACCAAGTTCTAAAAATTTTCTAAGCTTGTTAAAATTTTCTAAGCTTTTCAAAAATTTCTAAGTACTTAAGTTTTCTTTTTCAAAATTTTCTAAAAATTTCTAAATACTTAAGTTTTCTTTTTCAAAATTTTCTAAGTTTTTTTACAGAATTTACTAAAGTTTTTTAAAGTTTTCAAAAGTTTTTTTACTTAAGCTTTTCGAAAACAATTTCTAAAAGTACTTAAGCTTCTCAAGAATTTACTAAAAGTTTTTTACTTAACTTAATGTTTTCAAAACTCTTGAGTACTTTAAACTTAAGGAGCATTTTAAAATCTTCTAAGTACTTAAAGCTGTTCAAAACTTCACTAAGTACTTAAGTTTTTCTTACTAAGTACTTAAATTAATATTTTCAAAACTTTTTTGAGTACTTTAAACTAAAGGCTTCAACTTTTTTAGTACTCTAAACTCATTTAAACTTAAGTTATCAAAAGATTTCCAAAGTACCTGAACTTAAGTTTTCAAAGTACAAAATCATTCTAAGTAATATTTTTCTTAACCCCATGAATTTTTGAAAAATCTAGGGGGAGATTCTCTCCAGGGGGAGGGAACAAATTTTTTTATGCTTTTGATTAAACTTAACTTTTTGAATTAGGGTTGCCATAAATCAAAAAGGGGGAGATTGTTGGTGCAGTGAGCACTAAAGTCAAACCTATGTTTTGATAATGGCAACAGGGTTCAAAAGTTAAGTCTTACGTGTTATCTGACAATGTTACTTAAGTGTGCAGGAAAAGTCCTAGCGAAGGGCTGCTAGGCACCTGGCGAAGGGCTGCCAGGATAAAAAGCCCTAGCGAAGGACTGCTAGGCACTTGGCGAAGGAATGCCAAGATACAAAGACCTAGCGAAGGACTGCTAGGCGCCAGGCGAAGGATAGCTTGAGACTGAAGCCCTAGCGAAGGAATACTAGGCACCGGGCGAAGGACAGCTCGGCATCCAAGACCTGGCAAAGGACCGTCAGGCAAAAGTCCAACCAGAGGAACGGTTGGCATCAGGTACACTCTCCCGAGAGGAGTAGGTGAGGACGCGTTCCCCGTCGAGGGAACAGTAGGCGTCGGTTCAACCTAGGGTTCCATTTTGGAGACCCAAAGTCAGAACCAAGACAGCTAAGGCTGTATAAACTAACCACTTAATGTTTTGGACTAACCCTGGATGCAGGACCGAAGGAACGAGTGTCTGCAGATCAGAGAGCCTCAAAGGAGTGAGGCAACAGCTGACCAGGGCGCCCGGAGTGTCCCGGGCGCCCCCAAGGTGAACACAAAACACACAAGTAAAAAGCACGCTTCGACAGTACATCCTGCGGGCGCCCCCGCTGCTCCCGGGCGCCCCCAACAGCAAGCATCGAAGTGCAAGCCAGCGATGCAAGGGATAAAGTTTGACCCGGTCAACCCGGGCGCCCCGAGCTCTCCGGGCGCCCCGGTCAAAGCTGATCCCGAAGTCAAAGGGATCAGAAGCTGACCGAGATCAAGCCGGATCAAATGCCACGTGGGGGGGGGGGGCGCCCCCGACGATCCGGGTGCCCCCAGGGCTATTTAAAGGCCCCTCGACCCCAAGCTTCAACAACAACTTCCAATCAACGCTTCTACGCTCTTCTGCTCTCGCACTTCGCCCCGGAATCCTTCCAACTCGAGCCGACGACGTCCTGCTGCTCCGAAAAAGTTGATCTACCTCGGACGTCGGTAAAAGAGCTATTTAAGTTTACTGTACTGAATTATGTAATAATCTTTTTGTAAACTATTTGCGCCTCATATAGAATTGCCCAAAGTAAACGGTCAACGACCGTGGGCCTTGGAGTAGGAGTCGACCCAGGCTCCGAACCAAGTAAAATCGACCGTGTCTCTGTGGGAGATTGTTTTTATTAATTTCCGCTGCGTACTTGCTCTAAGTGTTTCCGAAAAACGATTTTCGATATTCACCCCCTCTCTATCGGTTTTCTCGATCCAACAGATAATCCTTTTGAGCTCATCAAGGGGGCATCATCATCCCGACTAATCAGGACACGGATTCCCTCAATAATCAACGGCACACCATATAATTAATATTATTTCCCAATTTATCGGGCCTATCGATTTAACAGAATAAATCTCGTCCATTAGTAAGTCAAAGAAATAATAATTAATTATATATGCCTATTATTATTTCGGGATTAAGAGATCATACTCCATAATATAAATCCGAAGTCTAATCCAATTTATGAAGTCAGTACAAAATTGGATGACCTATCTTTTGGTCCTACTCAATGCACACAAAGTGCACTAGTGTAATTCTATGGTTAAGACAAACCACACCTAATTACACTACAACCATCCCAATGGTTTGTCCAACTCCATCTTGGTTGTGAGCATCTTTCTTATACTTCTGCAAGGAACTTGATAACATGATCTTCTGTACATTACCACACACCATGTTATCTATAATGCAAAGTATGAGACATTTTGTGCATATACTAACATAAATATGCACTGTGTGATCTTACGATTCTCTTTAAAATGTAAATGTATTTTAACCAAAAGTAAAGCTTTTAGTATACATCCTAGCACTTGGGTCTTGGAGTAGGAGTCGTCGAAGGCTCGAACCAAGAAAAACTTCTTGTGTGCTATTTTCTGTGTCAAGTTCTATTAGTTTTCTGTTGCACGTCGAATTTGAAAAATTAAAATTTTTAAAAACTCACATGATTCAACCTCCCCCTCTCACGTGCATCGGTCCTACAAAAACGTCTCATTGAGACCTTTTTCGAGGTAAAGGGCCTTTCATGGCTAAAGTAAAAGTTTGTTGAAGTACCCATGTTCATAGAAGTGTCCTGGAAGATGAGCTGCCACATCATTTTGATAGCCGCTATTCACTGAATACACAGGAGTAGTCAACCTTGAAGATCACCTATGAAAGTTTGAAAATGCGGCCTTGCTGCATCAGTATACTGATGGCATCAAGTGATGAGCATCCTTGACAACACTCTCTGGCTCGACTTAGAGATTGTTTGATCGACTCCCTACCTCCTCCATCTAGTCTTTCAAAGATTTCAAGATCACTTTCTTACATTATTTTACCAGTAGCATAAGGCACCATAAAATCTCACTTATTTTGTTTGCTCTCAAGTAGAAGCTAAAAGGAAACCTTGAAATAATATATTCAACGATTCAACTGAGTCGCTCTAGATGTTTCCTCAGCCATTTTGGATGTGTTAGTGAGGGCTTTCTCTTAGGGACTAGTGAAAGGGGATTTCTTTCAATCTCTAGTGAAGAAGTTCCTGATCGATTTTGATAGCTTATTAGGCCCAGCGGTTAAATATGTTAACATGGAGGAAGCTGAATTCACTAGAAAAAAGAAGTTAATTCCCTGACTCCGACAATCATTTAGCCGAAGAGCATGACTCCTCTGCCACTTCTCTGAAATAGAGAGTGACGCCCGAACCATCAATAAGCACTTGCTTGAGGGGGAGAGAGGACGGTGCAAATCGTGGAAGCCACCCCACTTGGACTCCGACTGCAAGCCTGGGCCGATGGATCCCTAGTTTCTAAGCCTATCATCAATCTAAGGGTCATTTTACCCAAGAATGTCATAAGTATGCTAGAGAGCTTCGTCAAGTCTCAAATCAACGCTCGCTGAACCGAATCCCCCTTCCCTAAGCCACTCAAAGGACGAGTGATCATTCATCCCCTGGTCCTTCTCAACGCTCTCCTGCTTGGGCCGCGCAGCCAGAAGACACACCCCAATAGCTGGATCACTGATATCTGTCCAATACTAGTGTCACGAATGAGCCTCAAATTTAGAAATTTATAACTGAAAACCCTTGGCTAACAGAATTAAAGTGTAGTAGAGGGGCCTCAGGTCGTATTTTTCCAAGGACTAGTTGAATGAATGTTTAACTCGAGCTTGAAGGTTATTTGTCGTTTGATGTTTTGGGTTTTCTAATAAAATGGGGGGTTTTTGCGATAGGGAATTGACAATATGAAATAGAATGAAATAAACTTAACTAAGCAGAAATGACTTAGGAAGTTGCAGAACTGAAGTTAACCTAGTTAACAATTGAGCAATTAAATTCAAACTATTGAATTGAAATTAAAGAACTAATTGCAGGAAATAATTGCAGGAAACGAATTGTAGGGAATTAATTGCAAGATAATAGAAACTAGATCAAAACATGGCTTAAGCACTTGGCTTGAAGTGAAGATGGAACAATCTAAGCAACTTGAAGAAATACATGTTTAAAATCAAAATTATCCTAAATTGAACATCAACCCAATTCATTATCAAGTTTTCCCTTTGCCGTCACACAAAAGATGAGCTATGAACCCCCTAGCTCAAAAATCAGTGAAAGAACACTCCCTGGATAAGTTGCTGCGAATTAGCCTTCCTGATCGGTCAGCCGACTGAT
>JAGFNQ010004388.1:0-45496 GCA_024364735.1 Boesenbergia rotunda | reverse complement strand
ATGTTAAATGACATGTTCTATTGTAATGCACCACTTATGAATAGACTCTATGTTCTAGACCTTGAGAACCCAATCTACAACATAAATACCAAACGGTTCAAACCCAATGAATCGAACCAAACATATCTCTGACATTGTCGCTTAGGACATATAAATGAGAGTCGTATATCCCAGCTCCATAAGGATGGATTACTGGACTCATTTGATTTTGAATCATATGAGACATGTGAAGCTTGTCTTCTAGGCAAGATGACCAAGACTCCATTTAGTGGACACGGCGAAAGAGCAACAAACTTGTTAGGACTCATACATACTGATGTATATGGACCTTTCAATGTCGCAGCTAGAGGAGGCTATCAGTACTTCATCACTTTCACTGATGATATCAGTAGATACGACTATGTGAATCTCATAAAACACAAGTCGGAATCCTTTGAAAAGTTCAAAGAATTCAAAAGTGAAGTACAAAACCAACTTGACAAGAGTATTAAGATGCTTCGATCAGATCGAGGTGGTGAATACCTTAGCCAAGAGTTTCATGACCATCTAGAAGAGTGTGGGATCATATCCCAACTCACTCCACTTGGAACACCACAATGGAATGGTGTGTCCGAGCGGAGAAATCGTACTCTATTAGATATGGTACGATCGATGATGAGTCAGACAGACCTTCCTACATCCTTCTAGGGATTCGCTCTAGAGACAGCTCTTTTCACACTTAACCGAGTTCCATCAAAGGTCGTCACAAAGACACCATATACGATATGGACTGGGAAGAGTCCCACGATGTCTTTTATGAAGATTTGGGGTTGTGAGGCTTACGTTCGACATCAAGTCTCAGATAAACTAGGACCCAAATCTGATAAGTGCTATTTTGTAGGATATCTCAAGGAAACGAAGGGATATTACTTTTACAATCCCACACAAGGCAAAGTGTTTGTAGCTAGAAATGGTGTTTTTCTAGAAAAGGAGTTTATTTTTAGAAGAACTAGTGGGAGTAAAATTCATCTTGAAGAAGTTCAAGATGCAGATAGTACTGAGGCCTTAATGGACATTGAGCAGGCACCACAAGATGTTGTGGATCATGAGATTGTTGCACAAGAAATTGTAGAACAACAAGTTATTCAAGTAGACCAACCTCTTCGCAGATCTGATAGGATACGTCGTCAGCCTGAGAGATACTCATTTCTCTTGTCTGACCATAATGACGTTACGCTTATTGAGTTGAATGAGCCTACATCCTATCAAGAAGCTGTGATGAGCTCAGATTCTGAGAAATGGCTAGAGGCCATGAGATCCGAAATGGAATCTATGTACACTAACCAAGTATGGACTTTGGTTGGCCCACCTGAGGGAATTAAACTCATTGGGTGTAAGTGGGTCTTTAGAAGAAAGACCGACATGGATGGACGAACGCATACCTATAAAGGGCGATTGGTAGCTAAAGGTTTCAAACAAATTCATGGTATCGACTATGATCAAACCTTTTCACCAGTGGCGATGCTTAAGTCTATTCGGATTATGCTTGCTATTGCAGCTTACCATGACTACGAGATCTGGCAGATGGATGTCAAAACCGCATTCCTAAATGGGTATTTACTCGAGGATGTGTACATGACACAACCTGAGGGTTTTGTAGATCCAGAGCATGCTGGAAAGGTATGTAAATTGCAAAGGTCCATTTATGGGCTAAAGCAAGCTTCTTGAAGTTGGAATCTTCGATTCGATGATGCAATCAAAGTGTTTGGTTTCATCAAGAATGAAGATGAACCCTGTGTCTACAAGAGGGTTAGTGGGAGCACAGTTATATTCCTAATCTTGTATGTGGATGACATACTTCTCATTATGAATGATATCCCTTCACTACAGTCTGTGAAGATGTGGCTAGGGAATTGTTTCTCAATGAAAGACTTAGGTGAAGCACCCTATATCCTAGGCATCAAGATCTATAGAGATTGATCTAAGAGATTGCTTGGCTTAAGTCAGAATACATATATTGACAAGGTGCTTAATTGTTTTGCCATGCAGAATTCCAAGAAGGGATTTCTGCCAATGTCATATTGTGTGAGTCTTTCAAAGACTCAAGGTCCCTCTTCTAAGGAGGAGAGAGACCGTATGGATCAAATCCCTTATGCATCCGCTATAGGGTCTATCATGTACGCCATGCTTTGTACTCATCCAGATGTCTCGTATGCTTTGAGCATGACAAGCAGGTACCAGTCAGATCCAGGTGAAAGTCATTGGACAGCTGTCAAGAATATTCTTAAGTACTTACGAAGGACGAAAGAATATTTCTTGATATTTGGAGGCAATGAGGAGCTAGCTGTAAAGGGTTACAGTGACGCAAGATTCTAAACAGACATGGATGATTTTAGATCACAGTCAGGGTATGTATTTTGCCTGAATGGTGGCACTGTGAGCTGGAAGAGTTCGAAGCAGGACACAGTCGCAGATTCTACAACAGAGGCCAAGTATATTGTCGCGTCTGAGGTAGCAAAAGAGGTTGTTTGGATCTGGAAGTTCATTACAGAGCTTGGTATGGTTCCTAGCATAGTAGACCCGATAGACCTCTATTGTGACAACAATAGGGTTATTACGCAGGCTAAGGAACCTCGCTCTCATCAGCGGACCAATCACATACTATGGCGGTTCCATCTCATTCGAGAATCATCGATAGAGGAGATGTGAGGATATGCAGAGTACACACTGGTTCTAACATCACAGATCCTTTGACCAAGGCTTTGGCACAAAGGAAGCATGATGGTCATACCAGGTCACTGAGTATTAGATATTACAATGATTGGCACTAGTGCTAGTGGAAGATTGTTAGTAGGAGTCTTAGAGCCAATTATGTGATGATTTACTAGGGACATTTTGAATCATATTCTATCATTAATAAAGACATGTTTGGTTATTATACTTACTTTGTATTTGTGCCAAATAACTAAGTATAATAATGTCCTTGGGTAGTAGGTTTTTATTTACATTATATCGATTGGTTGAATTGATAGTGAGATAATGTAGAGAACACTACACTAAACCATTACTAGTCAAGTATTAATATTCAAGGACAATATTAATGCATGGAGACTAGCATGTAGGTCAACTGATGACTTGAGCTCACAAGTCATGGATATGTGATATCAAGTTGACACATGGGTATACATTGGAGAATGTGTACTGAATTGACCCGCCATGAGAAAGATTCATCGATTGTCATATGAGTGTCACATGTAACAATTAGTATGAATTGTCCTTAGACCTGAAGTCACTACGGTTCCCTACATAAGGAGTTATGTACTTTGGTATCGTCAAACGTCACCCGTAACAGGGTGGACTATAAAGGCGATCACTGGATATATAATGAATTATACGGAGGGATGTGAGTGATGTAGATGGGATCTATCCCTCCCATATGACGGGAGTGATATCTGTGGGCCCCTTGATCGAGTAGGACTACTAAAACGCATGGTCATGCTCAAATGAGTCAATATGAGATATTGAGCTCATTTGTTTGAGTGAGTCTACTCGGGGATCAAGAAACACAAGATTGGTTGAGGATGACATGGTCTATGCCTCATTGGTCAATCTAGATATCGAGGATAGAAGGACAAGGTCATACATTATCATAGTCACAGAGGTTTAGTCGGATCTCAACTTTTCTTGTTACTTGGGTAGCATTGATGCATTGCTAGATGTCGCTCATTACTTATGTGTCTAAAGCGTTTAGGCACATTGCCAACGTTACGAGTACCTATTGGGTCACACACTAAGGACACGATATTTCGGAGATTAATTGATTTTGGTTTGACTAAGATTTGATTCGAATTGGATTAATTGAGTTAGACTCAAGTGAATCCAATTAGATTATGAGATTGAGTCTAATTTGAGTTAGACTCATCTAGATTAGACTCAACCACTTAATTATGGATAATATTCATTAAAGGGTTTAATAAAATATTATTTAAGAGGAAGGCTAAGGGACATTCTATTCATTAGATGAATAGAATATTAAGAGTCTCAAGGAATACCAAGAGGCTTGGTATTCATTTGGTTTTATTAGCATTAAGATGAGAGGAGCTCAAGGGACATAGACCCTTGGTATTCATTAGATGAGTATAAATACCCCCCCCCCTTGTCAAAGGCTAGAGGGTGCATCTCTCTTCCTCTTCTTTCTTCCTCCTTGCCCATAACTCTCTAGTGGAGGTTCTTGTGCTTTGTGAACCGTCCCAAGTTGCTAGCACAACTAAGGTAGTTGATAACCGTTTTTTGTCGTGTTACAGTTTCAAATACAATTTATGTACTGAATTCCTCTAAACTAATGTAGCATAGAGTAACTCGAGTCGTCTCCCAACGAATGTAGTTGGTGCATGATAAATCTCAGATATCGTATTTTATTGCTTTTGGATTTTGGATATCAAACTGGGGTTTTGGATTTAAGAGCTAGGACTACGAAATGAATAGCAGAGCAAATCTGGTATGAAATCTAGTCTAATTAAAGAAAAGCAGTACAGGTAAGAAAATCTAATTTAACCTAATTACAAGTGTAGTAAAGAAAAAGACAACTAGATATTAAGCATCAAAAAGACTAACATAGAACAAAACCTACGGCATTGAAGAAATCTTGTCTAATCTAACTTAATTGCAATAAAATGAAGACATGAAACTGAAAGCAATGGAAAGAGCAATACAGAACAACAGTTAAACAACTAAGAAACATCACCATTGAAAGTTTTGTTCTAAGAAACATTTAATCAAACACATGAGAGGCATACTAAAAATTGCTTCAAGAACATTCAATTTGCAATAGGGAAAATCCATCCAATACAAACATTCAACAAATTATCCCAAGCATTCACCAATTAAGAACAATCACATTCAAAACAAATGAAACATGTAATTGACCCAAGAAGTCTGTGCTGGAAATTGGCCTTGTGAAGAAGTTGCGCAGGAAGAAAAGAGAACTGATGGAAAACCATTGAAGATGAAGCTGCTGCCGGAATAATGGGAGAGATGGTAGCCGGATCTAATCTGATGAAGGCTGAATGAGATTGCTGTGATGCAATTGCTGTAAAGATGAAACTACTGCTTGGCCTTTGAAGAAACTATGGTGATCGGATGCTACTGAAAAGAAACTGCAAGGAACTGAATTGCTGTTAAGATATGCTGCTGGATCTGATGAAGGCTAGCTACTAAAGGATCTGCGAAGAATCAAAACTGCTGAAAATGGAAGGCATAAAACTGCTGGAATTGGAAAACTACTGCTGGTAAGAACAACTGTTGTGAATAAGGGATCGCCGGCGGTGAAGCCGACTAAGGCTCGGATCCGATGCCCTAGCTTGTGGTCGGCGGTGATAAAGATGGATGGAATACCGCCGGCCGTGGAGGAGAGAGTTGAGACGGGAACCCCTCGTCTCTGTCCGTTTCTCCGATCGCCCTCTCTGCCGAAGATCGAGTCGATGCCCTAGCTCTGTGTGTCCAACCTCCCTTTTGTTTGGCTCAGCGAATGGGTTCGGTCCAGCTTGAGTTTGGTCCAGCTATTGTTTTAGTCAGCTCAGGTTCGGTTAAACAGATCAGGTTTCAGCCCAGCTCTGGTCCAGCTCAGCCCAGCCCTTCACTTGAGTTCAGCCAGCTTGGGTTCAGTCAGCAGTTGGTTCAGTCCGGTCAACCAAGCCACAGGTCAGCAATAGGATGGAAGCAACAGACGGCTAAGATCAATCTGACTTCATCCAACGGTTGGATCTCTTCAGATCTGAACCAAACTCCACAGATCCCAATCAATGGTCCTGATCTACCTGTTCCCAGCTCGGATTAACCAGATCAGTGACGGATGGTCCAGATCTTCCCTTTTCTTGAATGGATGGTCTAGAACATCTTGAGCTCGATCCAACGGTCAGATCACTTCTGATTTGGCTGAAATTTTCAGATCTTGATCTCTGGTTATGATTGATTCTGTCTTGGACTCGGATCGACCAGAAATTGACTGATGGATCAGATCTAGCCGTTCTCTGGAATGGACGACTCCTATTAATCCGATGCTTGATCCTTTTGATCTGGATCCAATCCTGACTCAAGTCTGACCCAATTTGATCTAGGTCCATGATCAATTGAAGCCTACAAAATGATATTCAAATTTAGTGCCAAAAATATCCCAAATATACAAAGATTAGAATTAAAGCCAAAATAGGGAAAATATATGAAACCTAATAAAATTGCAAACTTAAGCATATAAAATGTAGATCAAACATGGATTTTAGAGCCGAAAATAATCAACAAAATGATGGTTATCAGTAGTTCCTCTCCGAGGCGTAGATCGTGTTCGTGTGGATACGCATAGAGGCACGGATACTTGAACGTGTAAGAGATCCAGCGAACCAAATGACTAGCGAGATAAGCGAAGGGCACGTGACAAAGGTATTCCTATAAGATAGGAATTGTAGATCACTTTGTATGAGTTTTTCTTTCGCATGGATCGCTCGAGGGATCTTATTTCCGTTGCGATTTTAAATATTTTTACCTATAGATCCCTACAGATAATGTGTTCAAGAACAACCCGCACTCCACACCATCTGTGTATTGGTGTAACAGGATAGCGTTCTCGAACGTATAGATGTGATCTTCTAGATCCGTCTTCCCATCGTAATCAGTAATTCCTGGACCACAAAACTGCTTGGGCATGCGATCCGCTACGATGTCTGGAGAAAAAGGAGTAGATGGAGATTTCAGGAGAACATTGGCGGCCTCGATCTTTCCTAGTCCCTCCTCCTGCCGTAAAACGCTGGAGGCGGCAAAATGCATCCTCTCCATTTCTCCCATGGAATCTCGCCTAGGCACTGGGGCTATCATTGTCGGCCCCCCCTGGTGGCGAGATGGATCTTTGATTTCAGTTTTGCGAGGCCATCATCCTAGGGATCTCAGCCTACATCGAAGCCACTCTTTGAGAGGCGGCTTATTCAATATAGTGTTGCTCCAGTGCTCCTCTGATGGCGTTGATGGCCAAACGATCCAACTCCTCCCGCGTCAAAATGATGGGTTGTCCCTCTAGATCTGCCATCACAGTGTTCCTTCTAGTGCTTAGATGATTCTCACAGACGACGCCAAACTTGTTCAGGAAGCGAACGACGGGGATGATGAATCAACAAAGTGCAGCCTGTTGAGACCTTTCCGTTTAGCTAGAGGGGGTGAATAGCTTTCGATTCGATTTTCTTCCTATAAGTTGTTAATGCGCAAGTGGAATAACAAAAACCAAAACAAACAACTAAGAGCGGCACACCGATTTACGTGATTTCGAGATAGAACACCTACTCCACGGCTGTCCGTAAGGTGGACGATCCCGATCCTTCGGTGGTCGGAACACCTTCGGCTAGCTCTTGTTGCTCCTTTGTTGGGTATGGCTTGGCGGGTTTCCATAGCAAATATCTAGTCGATCCGAGAGACCTCTCCATACCTACGAATTAAAAATTTAATCCGAATGGAAAGTCGTCTCCCATAGATCGTCATGTGCCGTACCGAACGATCCAAATTGCAACTTAGCCAATTACCAAAATTGGCCTTACAATTTGCTCGACCGTTCGACCGTGGAAAAGGCGACGAGTTGATCGCTGGCTTTTGTGTTTATGGTCGAGGTCCAGTTAAGAATTTATTAAACATATTTTGCAAGCAAAACAATAAATTCTTAAACATAAAATGACAAGACATGTAAACATGGCACATAAAAAACATAAGGAAATACAAAGGAGCTTTTGGAAAGTTATACCTTTCCGATCACCTCGCGGTCTTCTACCTTATGTCCCTCCCTTCGCGGATGTCGTGTGGGCGATGATCTACCGTGATCCGAGATCACCAAGAGCTCCAATCAATCCGCATCTCCAACCGGCCAAAACCCTAGCTCCTAGGGTTTGCGTCGCCGGCCACCCCCTTCCTCTTCCCTTGCGCCTCCGACCGCCGAAGCCGGCTCCAAGCCCTCCGACCAGCAGCAGAACTAGAGAGGAAGGTGAAGAAGGAGAGAAACTACCTTCTTCCTGTTGGGTCCGGGTGCATGTTGACATGGATGCGGGTTCGTAATTTTAAAATTAATTACGTGCAGCGGAAGGTTTAGCATAAATAATTTCTCTAAATCATTTAACCACACATCTAAGCATGCAATTTTATCTTGTGTAGACCTGATCATATATTTAAAATTATTACAGAAACGTAAACTAATTTACATATTACCTCGCGTAACTCGAAGGAAGGGACGTGATCCAACCGTAAGCGTCCCTTGGAAGCTCCGCCTCTATTCGCGTCCACGCCGAGTATCTTCGAGATGACTTCGCAAAGCCACGAGTTTCGTGATTCTCTGAGAACGTGACGAGAAAAACCAAGAGAGAAGACGGAAGACTAACCACAAAAGGATGGCCAGCTGGTGCTCCTTCTTGGGGCTGGTTGGCGCACGGCAAGAAGGGGAGAAGAGAAGGAGAGAAAGAGAGTGAGAGAGCCTATGCCTTCATCTCTATAATTTTCACCCAAGCCTTGCCTTGCGTCCTTTATATAGTGGCCTCTCAACCATCAAGCCTCTCAAATATGGAATAACTTATTCCATCATGCCAAGTTTGATTTTATATCATGGTTAAAATCATATTTTAATTCATGATAAAAATCAATCAAGTCTCTTCTCTTTTTTGGAAGAAATTTCCTTATCATGGTAAATCAATCCATGATTGATTTTATAAAATAAACCAATCCATGGTTCATTTTAATTTTCATGAAAAATAAACCAAACCTTGGTTTATTATATAAAAAATTTATATCATCCATAATTTTATAAAATAAACCACACTTGGTTTATTTTATAAATTGAACCAAAAACTTTGTTCTCTCCCTTTGTTGTGGTCGGCCAAGCAAAGAGGATGGAGGCCCTCTTTGGCCGGCCCATCCAAGCCAAGCCCCAATGAATTAAACTTATTTAATTCATCTATTAAGTCTTCAAAAGACTTAGCCATTTTATGCTTTCGATGCGTCTCTGAAAAATTCAGATTCGACTTATCGTTTGGCTCAACCAAATATAATCTCTCTTGATTGGAAAATCCAATTTTCAACTCGTTTTAAATCCCTCGGATTACTCGTAGTACATGTGACTAATAGGCTTTCGATTTATGTTGGTCATCTATAATTAATTAATTATAGAACGATCATGAGTGGCACCTAGTAGTACATCATGATCCCCAATTAATCAAAAGATCAACGGTTGACCTCAGAAACAATTCTAAAACCCTTCAGCAGCTATAATGAATCGTGCCCCATTCCCTTCACCATCTTATACCCACTTGGTTCAGGACATAGTCTATGTGTGTCAGTCCCCACTAGGCTGATTACGTCACACCTAGCCCAAGTAACGTTTTCTCATCCTACGGATTCTAATTACTCTCATGTATTTAAGAGATTCATACTCTGAACATGTCATGCTCTGGCCAGAGGCTTCGAGTAACAATCCGACGATAGGCCTCGGGTATACATCTCGTCGCAAGGAGTGGTGAATCCTTTGAAGGATGTTCAAACATCTTCGGGCACTTCGGCTTATACCCAATCATCCTGGGTCCACACCTCCTTGGAGATGCTTGCTTAAGATGTCAAAGTATAAGTCTCCATGACCAAGATGACTTGAACACCGCAAGTCAAAGGAACATCGCAATTAAGCCGCCGACGCCTCCCTCGACCTCCCTGAGCACCACGCAAGGTAGAGGACTCCTCTACCTTGCTTCTGTAAGCCTCAGCCGGAGTTTGGTGGAGGAGGGAAAAAGAACCGAGGAACTCTTCCTCTTCTTCTTTGTTGCGCCGTCAAGACCTAGGAGAGAGAGGGAGAGGAGAGGGTTTTTCGTCTTGGCTCTTGGATTGATTATTTCCCTGGTTTCTTGATCTCATATGGTATTTATAGGGCTAAGGCAGGGTCCAAGAGGAGGAGTTGGTTCTTGGCCCGCTAATGGATCCAAACCCGATCCATTAATTAAGATCCATTCCACTAAAGGATCTTAATTGAACTTACCTCACCAACCCCCATATTTTCATATGGGCTCCACATATTACGAGTCATCCATCCCCCCATGTTTAAGATCGTGCATGCTCGTTAATTAATTAAATTACTGACAATTTAAATTAATTAACTTCTGGATCCTTGATTAGTACCACTCAACCTTATCAACGTGTCGGATCAAATCCACCTGCAGGGTTTGGCACGATGAACCTTTTGAGCTCATCAAGGGGGCATCATCATCCTAACTCACCAGGACACGGATTCCATCAATAATCATCAGCACATCATATTATTAATATTATTTTCTAACTTACCGGGTCTATCGATCTAACAAAATAGATCTCGCCCATTGGTAAATCAAAGAAACAATAATTAATAATATATACTCGATATTATTTCGGGATTAAGGGATCGTCCTCCATAATATCAACTGAGGTCCTATCCAATTATCTAGTCAGTACAAATCGGATAACCTCGGGGTTCGGTCCTGCTTAATGTACTTATAGCACACTAGTGTAGTCCTATAGTCAAGACCAACCACACCTAACTACACTACAACCATCCCGATGGGTTATCCAATTCTATCTCGGTTGTAAGCCTCTACTTATACTAGGCAGGGAACTGATAACACGATCTTCCGTGTGTCACCACACACCATGTTATCTACAATGCGTAGTATTGGACTTCATGCATGTATTAATGTAAACAGACACCTAGTGTAGTTGTGATTCTCTTTTCATAATAAAGATGTTCATATATAAAAGTCATGTCTTTCAGTATACACATCTTACAATCTCCCACTTATACTTAAAGACACTGTTGTACTCCCACTACCATACATTTGACTCACATATCCTCCACATGCCGATCAAAAGCTCAAGCTGGAAGAGCTTTCGTGAAAGGATCTGCCAGGTTGTCCTCTGATGCAATCTTGGCGACAGCCACTTCTCCTCGCTTTATGATTTCTCGTATCAGGTTGCACTTGCGCTCTATGTGTTTACTCGTCTTATGGGCTCGTGATTCCTTCGAGTTTGCAACTGCACCACTGTTATCACAAAAGATTGTGATAGAACTGGGCAAACCAGGAATCACATCCAAGTCCATGATGAAGTTTCTGAGCCATACAGCTTCCTTGACAGCCTCTGAGGCTGCCACATATTCAGCTTCCATGGTGGAGTCTGTCATGCACTTCTACTTGACACTCCTCCAGACAATGGCTCCACCTCCTAAAGTAAACACAAACCCTAAGGTAGACTTGCTCTTGTCCCTATCTGACTAGAAATCTGAGTCTGTATAACCCACAGGGACTAATTGTTCTGCCCGGTAAACCAGCATATAATCCCTAGTCCGTCTCAGGTATTTCAATATATGCTTTACCGCAGTCTAATGTCCCTGACCAGGGTTACTCTGATATCTGCTAACCATGCCCACGGCAAAACAGATATCAAGTCTCGTGCACAACATAGCATACATGAGGCTTCCTACTGCCGAAGCATAAGGAACCACCTTCATTTCCTCTATCTCCTTTGATGTTTTCGAACATATCTCCTTAGATAGAGGAACTCCATGCCTGAAGGGTAGGAAATCCTTCTTGGAGTTTTCTATGCTAAAACGAGACAAGACAGTGTCAGCATATGAAGCTTGGGATAAGCACAACATCCTTTTCTGGTGATCCCTAATGACCTTGATCCCAAGGATGTGTCCCGTTTCACCTAAGTCCTTCATATCAAACTACTTTGATAGCCAGACCCTTATGTCTGATAACACTTTGACATTATTGCCAATTAACAAAATGACATCTACGTAAAGTACAAGACACACCACTACGTTTCCATCACATCTTTTATACACACATGACTCATCTAGGCTTTGAGTAAATCCATATGACTGGATTACTTCATCAAAGCGGATGTTCCAAGACCTTGAAGCTTGGTTCAATCCATAGATGGATCGATTAAGCTTGCACACTAGATGCTCTTTGCCTTTGGCAATGAAACCCTTTGGTTGCTGCATGTAGATGGTCTCATCAAGACTCCCGTTAAGAAAGGTTGTCTTGACATCCATCTGTCATACCTCATAATCCATATGAGCTGCAATAGATAAGATAATCCGAATCGACTTGAGCATGACTACTAGCGAAAATGTCTCCTCATAATCGATACCCTCTTTCTGAGTGTACCCTTTCGCAACAAGCCTTGCT
Source organism: Boesenbergia rotunda (assembly GCA_024364735.1). Lineage (NCBI taxonomy): Eukaryota > Viridiplantae > Streptophyta > Magnoliopsida > Zingiberales > Zingiberaceae > Boesenbergia > Boesenbergia rotunda. Next base: position 33,287 of record JAGFNQ010004388.1, on the reverse strand, counting down.
TTGAAGGTCTCAATCTTCCTGTCTGATCCTCTCTTTCTTTTGTAAATCCACTTGCATCCAATGGCTCTTACACCATTGGGTGGTTCTACTAGCTCCCAGACATGGTTAGAATCCATTGATTCTATCTCGGAGTTCATTGCCCTTTGTCAAGAATCTGCATCCATGTCTTGGAGGGCCTCGTCATAAGTCCAGGGATCTAGTTCATGTTTACCAGGGACCAAGTCCGAAGACTCTCCCAAAAACATAAACCTTTCAGGCTGTCTCACAACCCTCCCACTGCTACGAGGTGCTACCTGTGTGTCCTGAGTGACACGCGGTGCAGTGACTTGTGGTGTGTCCTCTTGTACAATTAGTCCTGAAGTTGAAATGTCCCCCCTTAACTCTTCAAGCACTAGTCTACTCTTTGTCTTATGGCTCATCATATAGTCCTCTTCCAAGAATTTGACATTTGTGCTAACAGTTATCTTCTGATCCTTAGGATTATAGAACAGACCACCTTTTGTTTCTCTAGGATAGCCTACGAACAGGCATACCTCTGTATGAGATTCCAACTTATCAGTATCTCCCTTTAGCACATGTGTTGGACTACCCCAAATGCGAACATGTCCTAGACTGGACTTGGGCCCAGTCCACAGTTCTGTGGGAGTATGAAGGACTGACATAGATGGAACCAAGTTCAGTATGTACGCTACCATTTCCAGAGCGTATACCCAGAATGAATCAGGTAAGTCTGAATAGCTCATCATTGACCTAAGCATTTCCATAAGTGTCCTATTTCTTCTTTCTGCAACTCCATTCTGCTGGGGTGTGCCGGGCTAGGACTGAATCCCAGCTTCTGATAGGTAGCTCTTAAACTCTCCAAAGAGGTACTCGCCACCACGATCTGATCGCAGTGTCTTGATACTTTTTCCTCGATGTTTCTCCACATCAGCCTTGAATTCTTTAAACTTATCAAAGCATTCAGACTTGCGGTGCATCAGGTAAATGTACCCATATCTTGAATAATCGTCAATGAAAGTGACGAAATATTCAAAGCCTCCTCTAGCCTGATCGACATAGGGCCACATACATCAGAATGAATTAGTTCTAGCACATCTTTGGCCCTATACCCCTTAGCCTTAAAAGGTCTCATGGTCATCTTACCTTCCAAGCAAGACTCACATGTCGGGAGATCCTCCACCACTAATGAACCCAAGGGCCCATCAGCTATCAACCTCTGAATCCTACTAAGGTTAATATGACCAAGCCTAAGGTGCCAAAGATATGTCTGATTCATCTTAGAAGACACTTTTCTCTTATTTAAGTTAGATGATGTGATATTTACTTCAATGTGCATCGTGGGAGGTTTTGGTTCTAGAGTATACAGATTGCCAACCAACGTACCCGAACAGATAATCTCTCTGTTTCTCTTAATAACAACTTTATTATCAAAAGTAACAGAATATCCATCCTTAAACAACTTAGAAACTGAAATTAAATTCTTTCTAAATGAAGGTACATAAAGGCAATCTCTCAAAACTAACACTTTATTTCTCTCAAAAGATAAATAAAAGACTCTCACTGCTACTGCTGCTACTCTTGTAGCATTGCCCATGTAGACCACGATTTCTTCATTCGCCAGCCGTTAGGTTTCCTGGAACCCCTGCAGAGTATTGCAGACATGGTCAGTGGCTCCTGTATCTACACACCAGGTACTGGTAGATAGCACCGCTAAGCATGTTTCAACGACTAATGCTGAAGAAATACCTTCGCTTTTACGACGGGGGTGATCCACCTTCTAGTGCCCAGTTTGCTTGCATGTGAAGCACTTGCCCTTCGGCTTCTTCACACCAGTCCGGGGTCCTTGCGATGCTCCTGCCTTCTTGAACCCACCTCGTTTCTTCTTCTTCCTACCTTTTGGCTCAGAAGAAGAAACCTTTTGAGTTACCAAGGCGTGTGAGTTTTTCTGAAAGAGAACCTCTGCCGCCTAGAGTTCTCCTAGCAGTCCGGGGTCCTTGCGATGCTCCTGCCTTCTTGAACCCACCTCGTTTCTTCTTCTTCCTACCTTTCGGCTCAGAAGAAGAAACCTTTTGAGTTACCAAGGCGTGTGAGTTTTTCTGAAAGAGAGCCTCTGCCGCCTGGAGTTCTCCTAGCAGTTCAACGTATAATTCTTCTTGTTTATATTATAGTTGAGGTTGAACTGCTCAAAAGTCTTTGGTAGAGACTGGAGTATGATATCGATCTGGGATTCCCCATCAATTTCAGCTCCCAGTACCTCAATCTAATTGAGATGAGTCATAATCTTTAGGACATGATCTCTAATGGGTGTCCCTTCAACCATAGTGGTTGACATCAGACTCTTCATCACACTTTGCCTAGCAGCTCGACCTTGGTGTCCAAAGAGGTCTTTGAGGTTCAACATCATGTCACTGGCAGTGGGCATGGCCTGATGCTGATGTTGCAGCACATTCGACATTGATGCCAGAATGTAACACCACGTCATCTCATCTGCCTTTTTTCACTTCCTATAACGCTCCCTCAACACTTCACTAGAGTCTTCTCTAGGCTTTTCCGGACATTCTTCGAAGAGTACAAATTTATACTACTTAGCAGTGAGGACAATGTCTAGGTTCCTCTTCCAGTCAATGTAATTAGGACCAGTAAGTTTATTGTCCTTAAGAATTGTTGCTAGTGGAATAAAAGCCATTATGAAAAACCTGAGAATCACAGCATACACTACTTTAGAAATCGAAAATAAATTGATTTCTGAAAACAATTAATTTTTGAATTTCACCAACACCCCTGTACACCGAGAAATTCGCATGCCACGATGGTGTGGACGTATACGAATCCCTACATTCGTAAGAGGAGGTTTTACCTATCAATCTTACTATCTTGTCAACCTATCTTTTTGACAAGTAAGATCAATAGTTGGTATCCTTCGGCTCTGCAAAATAATAGCAGTGACTCCGATAGGGAGGATACTATTATTCGCATCTAAGTGTGCACCATTACACGACACTAAGAAAATTATTTTCGATTATGTGCCTTCTGATGGGGAAGTCTGTTAGAGCAATCGACCCTAAGATGGTCTGGAGTGACCATGAGTTTTGATGTTTGGGCAAAGGGTTTAAGTTAGGTTTACCCTTGTATTTGATATACGTATGTTGAGTGTGCAGGTTGTACAGGTTACACATATGGACCTGACTGGACGGCCTCAGTACGGTGAAGGATGGCATGGAGGCCAGCTGGAGGCTGGCGTGCGCATCTGAGGGACCATGGAGTGCAGGGACGATGAGCTGATGGGCGCGGACTTCGAGGCGTACGTGAAGGGTGGCATGGAGGCAAGCTGGAGGCTTGCGTGCGCATCCGAGGGACGAGGGCCGAAGATGAAGAGGGCGTGAAGGCAACAGTCGAGGCTGCGGAGGAGGAGTCAGTCGAGTCGTGAGGGTCGAGTGCTGTGTTAATGTACTCGGGAAGGGTTTCAGCTAGGGACCAGTCGACTGCATTGGGGGCAGTCGACTGGTAGGTGGCTGGTGAGCTGGCAAATTCGAACGTTGGGGGTGGCTGGCACCAGTCGACTGCCATGGGGGCAGTCGACTGGTAGCGAGAAATCAGCCCCGAGTCCTATTTAAAGAGGACTTCGTGGTGGTTGTGTTTCTTGACGAAACTTATCTTGGTTAAAGGCAAGTTAGTAGTCTTTGGGCTCAAGGTTGTCAAAGGTGTTGTGGTGAGGTTTCTCCACCCACAAGGAGTGACGAGAGCTAGCCGGAGGTTATCCGGGGAGTGATCCACCGACGGATTCTTGGATTAGTCACCCGGCCGGGGTGGATACCAAGTAAATAATCTTTGTTAGCGTTGTTTCTTCTGTTTATTATTGTTTCTGCTGTGCAACTAACAACGCAGGTACAAGAAAGATCCGAAAATCGCTATTCACCCCCCCCCCTCTAGCGTACGACATCGATCTTACAATTGGTATCAGAGCGAAGGACCGCTCTTGATCGGACTAACCGCCGAGGGAGCATACGCTAGAGGAAATGGAAGGTGAAGGTCCACTTGGAGACGAGATCTACACACCACCGGCCTACGACAATGAAGATTTTGCATATTGGAAGGCGAGGATCGAGACGTGGTTCGGAATGGATTGGGCATGCCGAATTACGCTTGAAGAGCCCTTCGAAGTTCCAAAGGACAAGCACGGGAAGAAGCTTCGTCCTAGATATTGGGACAAAGAGCAACAAGAACAATTCCGGGCCAATGAGAAGGTAACAAATATTTTGGTTGATATATTACCTAACGACATCTTGAGTTGTGTAGGGTCATATCAAAGTGCATGTGAATTATGGAGCAAGGTGAAAGAGTATCATGAGACTCCTACAAAAATTCAAGAGCCTAAGGAGAAAAGCCCCGTGATTCAAGAAGAGGAAGAAGAAAGTGAAGAATCGTCAACCTCCTCAAGAGAAGAAGAGGAAGAGGTCTCCACCTCAAGGATTGAGGGGGAGGAGAGATCCACTTCCATGCCGGATCAAGAGGAGGCATCCACATCATCAAAAGTTGAAGAAGTTTCAACCTCCACCAAAGCAAGGAATAAAGATCACATTATATGCTTTGGTTGCAATAAAAAGGGGCACTACAGGGATAAGTGCCCAAAAGGTAAAAAGGAGGTACTCTCTAAACTCGGGTTCATTCGATTAAAATCTAACATGAAGTGTAGGAATGGAGGAGCCCAAGAGAGAAAAATGAAGATTAGATGCTTCACATGTGGAGAGCTAGGGCACTACCACACCAAGTGCCCAAAGAAAGGTGAAATAACGAAAATGGAGCATCTAAGAAGATGGGAAAAAGAAGAAAAAAGGAAGAGAAGAAGCTCACAACAAGAAAGGACTACAAGGGTAAGGGAGGTACCCTCTAACCCTAGTTTAAAAAGAAATTCGGTTTCAAGTTCTTCTTTACATTTCAAGAATCATGTTAATCACCCACCCATGCATGCTAGAACTCATGAGAATTGTTTAGTTGTGCATAATTATGAATTTAAGTACAATGATAGGACTAAGGGTAACAAGGTAGATTATAACCCTAAGAAAAGCATGCATCATGATAGACCTAAGACTTGGGTACCTACGGATCAAAGCATTGACCCCAAGAAGGGGAGACAAATGCCTAAAAAAATGGATAGGTCTAGGAATGTCCAAATTGGACATATGGAATCCAAGGTTAGAGGGCTAAAAAGGAAGAATCAAGCCTTAAGGGCAAGGCTTGATACTTTAGAGAAGACCTTAGAAAGATTCAAGATTGGATCTAAAGGTCTAGACATGGTGTTGGGTAGCATCAAACCTAACTATGATAGGTCGGGTTTGGGCTATCAATCCAAGACCTCCAAGGGCAATGGAAAGAAGTATGCTGGGGAAGCATACAATCTTAGTAAAGAGGGGTAAAAAGAGTGACCTAACCAAGGACAAGGTGTCCAAGGTTAAAAAGGCCAATTTTGTAGGCCAAGAGTCACCGGTGGCACACCGGTGTGGCCTAGTGTGGATGGAGTCACCTAGGGAGGTGGCTAGGGCTCAGAGTTCAAGGGGAGCTCTACGAGTCTTTGGGGTCCATGGTAAATGGATCTCGAGAGTTGTTCTCCTAGGAAATTAGGTGAAATGTGCCAAAAAGGGTTGGAAGACTTGAGTAAGTCTTAATCCTAGGTTTTGGCACATTAAAAAGGAGATTTAGGAAGAAAAAGGTGAAAGAGGAGTTATAATTGACAAAATTGAGGTTTAATGGATAAATACTATGTAACTCAATGGTAGAAATGAACTATGATCAAGGATAAGAGGATACATTGAAGAAAAGTGAGAATTAGAACTTTTGGAGATGAGTTTCAATGATACACTTTAGGATAAGTTGAGTTTCATGCCAATCTTGGGATTTGGAGTACATTTATTTAGAAACATATTTTTCCCAAGTAGATATTGGCTTCACAAATCTCCCCACAAAATTTCATATTTTTTGGAGATTTGTAGAATTTTTAGGGCATTTCTGAAAGTCGACTGAAAAACTGAAATTTCAGGTATCAGTCGACTGCCCCATGGGCAGTCGACTGGTCTCGAGCCCAGAAACATTCTGTGAGTTTTGGGAGTCGACTGCCCCAGGGGCAGTCGACTAGTCCGTAGGCTGAAATTGAAAATGAGAATGTTGGCTAATCAGAAATTGCAAACTTGGTTATGGGATATGGTTTAGGATTAAAATTCTTGGTTATGATTTCACATTCCTTGAATAAAGTATTATCCCATGATTTAATAAGGATTTATTGGAAATCTTGAAAATCGAGGAAGGTTGATAAGTTTCCCTAGGTATCTAAGATTTAGAGGTTAAACAGGGAACATTGAGGACAATTCCATGTGTCGAATTATGATGGGTAGACTTGACAAACACATGGAATTAGAAACGAATTTAAAAGTTGATACTTAATGCAAAATCCTTAAGAAATGTAGATGTGTACCAAAAGTCAAGCACACTTGATATTTCCATGATATCATATTTTTCTAGGATAGGGTATATCCTAGCAAGTGTGCTTGCGAACTTTAGAGTTTTTAGACTTTTGTTGAGTTCTTTTGGCACTTAGGGAAAGATTGCCTCGGGCAATGCTACAAGAGTGTCAAAGGGGGAAGAACTTGGGTGTTGGGTTGTGTATGACTCAACGTGGTGTCTAGGAGGTTAAGTTGGGTAGAACTTGACCTGGGAAAAATGAAAATTGGGAGAAGGCATGGGTACAGGGGGAGGTTGCCTCCTAGTTGCCTTGATTTTCATTTTCAAATTTTTGGATTTTGTGTCAAACTTGGGAATGGTGATGGATACATGGGTAGATGTATTTTTCCCAAGTAGGTATGGGTACCACAAAGTTCTCCACGAAATTTGAGAATTTTTGGAGATTTGTGGAATTTCTGGCGCGTTTCTGAAATTCGGCCAGAAAACTAATTATCAGAGTATCAGTCGACTGCCCTGGGGGCAGTCGACTGACTGGTCAGGGCTGGTGTGGGTATCCAGCAGCTGACTTGGGTCTAAGTGATAAGAAACATGTGTATGGGGGTCTAGTACATTATGTTTAGGATCATTGGGGATTAAAAGAACCAATAATTGGGATATTATTGGGGTCTTTTTGATGTATGGCAAAGGGGGAGAAGTTTGGGTTTAAGTTTGGTTTCCCAACTTACCTTTGCTAGAAACCCTAGGTTAAGGGGGAGCTGAGTTTAAGGGGGAGTATGGTTGCTCCATTCTTGGCGTAAGGGGAACCTTGAAGAGGTTCTTAAAAAGCCTTTGTAAGTCCAGTGTTCGGTTTGGTAGAAAATCCTAACTTGGAGGGTTAGGTGGTAAAAGTCCTAGCTCGGAGGGCTAGGTGTGGGAAAATCCTAACTTGGAGGGTTAGGTGGTGAAAATCCTAGCTTGGAGGGCTAGGTGTAAAATTCCTAACTTTGAGGGTTAGGTGTGGGATGCCTTAGGATAGGATCCATTTTTGCATTGAATATGCATTTGTTTAGCATGGTTTTTGCTATTTACTACTATCTTGCTTTCCTAACTTAAACAGATTGCCAACATCAAAAAGGGGGAGATTGTTAGAGCAATCGACCCTAAGATGGTCCGGAGTGACCATGAGTTTTGATGTTTGGGCAAAGGGTTTAAGTTAGGTTTACCCTTGTATTTGATATGCGTATGTTGAGTGTGCAGGTTGTACAGGTTATGCATATGGACCTGACTGGACGGCCTCAGTACGGTGAAGGATGGCATGGAGGCCAGCTGGAGGCTGGCGTGCGCATCTGAGGGACCATGGAGTGCAGGGACGATGAGCTGATGGGCGCGGACTTCGAGGCGTACGTGAAGGGTGGCATGGAGGCAAGCTGGAGGCTTGCGTGCGCATCCAAGGGACGAGGGCCGAAGATGAAGAGGGCGCGAAGGCAACAGTCGAGGCTGCGGAGGAGGAGTCAGTCGAGTCGTGAGGGTCGAGTGCTGTGTGAATGTACTCGGGAAGGGTTTCAGCTAGGGACCAGTCGACTGCCCTGGGGGCAGTCGACTGGTAGGTGGCTGGTGAGCTGGCAAATTCGAACGTTGGGGGTGTCAACGGTCGAATTTGGCTGACACCAGTCGACTGCCATGGGGGCAGTCGACTGGTAGCGAGAAATCAGCCCCGAGTCCTATTTAAAGAAGACTTCGTGGTGGCTGTGTTTCTTGACGAAACTTGTCTTGGTTAAAGGCAAGTTAGTAGTCTTTGGGCTCAAGGTTGTCAAAGGTGTTGTGGTGAGGTTTCTCCACCCACAAGGAGCGACGAGAGCTAGCCGGAGGTTATCCGGGGAGTGATCCACCGACGGATTCTTGGATTAGTCACCCGGCCTGGGTGGATACCAAGTAAATAATCTTTGTTAGCGTTGTTTCTTCTGTTTATTATTGTTTCCGCTGTGCAACTAACAACGCAGGTACAAGAAAGATTCGAAAATCGCTATTTACCCCCCCCCCCCTCTAGCGTATGGCATCGATCTTACAAAGTCCACATGTTCTTCAATAATTTTCTATAGTCTTTTTCGACCCAGTGATCCACAGAACAAGTCCATCCGATGGGGAGGAAGGCACTCAGAGCCGACGCGCAGACTTGTTCGCATCACTTATCGAATTGTAATGGAAGTCGTGGGCCCCTTAGGGTCTCTCTCCCACTTAGTAATTTATCTCGAGGAATTTTCTTAACACTACCACACAACCAAGCACACAACCAATAACATGAAAATAAAATAATGAAAAATCCTAGATTTTTCCAACTTTCATGGCCCCTTGGTCTCTCATGTGCCTCCAGTCGTGTCGTCACTTCGTCCACTCCTCCCTTCCTTCTGCGCATGCTACCTTGAGGGATCTCCGAGCCGAAATGAAGAGTTAATTATTTATATCATTAATCCTATACTCCACGAAAGAGTGTACATGAAATCTAGATCAACTGTAAATAAAAAAAACTTGGCTAAACATGTGCCGTATATAATTACAAAAATTAAATACCTAACCTCGTCAACCCCGAGGATTAATTAATTACAAAAATTACAAACAATCACATAAATAATATTTTGTCCATGAAGTTGGAATCTTATGCCTGCAACACAAAGTAAGCCTACACACATCCACGCATCATCAAAATAAAAATGTATGAAAAATTGCAAAAATAACCAATCCTAAACACACAAAGCCGGAAACCGCAGCTCTGATACCAATTGTTGGGTATGGCTTGGCGAGTTTCCATAGAAAATACCTAGTCGATCCGAGAGACCTCTCCATGCCTACGGATTAAAATTTAATCCGAATGGAGAGCCGTCTCCCACCGACCGTCTCGTGTCGTATCGAACGATCCAAATTGCAACTTAGCCAATTACCAAAATTGGCCTTGCAATTTGCTCGACTGTTCGACCGCGAAAAAGGCGACGAGTTGATTGTCGGCTTTTGTGATTACGGTTGGGATCCAGTTAAGAATTTATTAAACATATTTTCCAAGCAAAACAATAAATTCTTAAATATAAAATGACAAGACATGTAAACATGGCACATAAAAAACATAAGGAAATGCAAAGGAGCTTTTGGAAAGTTATACCTTTCTGATAACCTCACGATCATCTACCTTATGTCCCTCCCTTCGTGAACGTCATGTGGGCAACGATCTACCGCGATCCGAGATCACCAAGAGCTCCAATCAATCCACTTCTCCAACCGGCCAAAACCCTCGCTCCTAAGGTTTGCGCCGCCGGCCACCCCCTTCCTCTTCCCTTGCGCCGCCGACCGCCGGAGCCAGCTCCAAGCCCTTCGACCAGCAGCAGACCTATAGAGGAAGGTGAAGAAGATGAAGAAGGAGAGAAACTACCTTCTTCCTAGCCCCAACACCACCCGCAACCACTTCTCCATCTTCCTTGCGGCGCCGGCGCAACCCTTGGTTGCGGCGTCGGCGCAACCCTTGGTTGCGCCGCCTGCAGCCTGCCGCCGACGCCTCCCTCGACCTCCCTGAGCACCACGCAAGGTAGAGGACTCCTCTACCTTGCTTCTGTAAGCCTCAGCCGGAGTTTAGTGGAGGGAAGAAGAACCGAGGAACTCTTCCTCTTCTTCTTTGTTGCGTCGTCGAGACCTAGGAGAGAGAGGGAGAGGAGAGGGTTTTTCGTCTTGGCTCTTGGATTGATTAATTCCTTGGTTTCTTGATCTCATAGGGTGTTTATAGGGCTAAGGCAGGGACCAAGTGGAGGAGTTGGTTCTTGGCCCGCTAATGGATCCAAACCCGATCCATTAATTAAGATCCATTCCACTAAAGGATCTTAATTGAACTTACCTCACCAACCCCCATATTTTCATATGGGCTCCACATATTATGAGTCATCCATCCCCCCGTATTTAAGATCACGTATGCTCGTTAATTAATTAAATTACTGACAATTTAAATTAATTAACTTCTGGATCCTTGATTAGTACCACTCAACCTTATCAACGTGTCGGATCAAATCCACCTACAGAGTTTGGCACGATGAACCTTTTGAGCTCATCAAGGGGGCATCATCATCCTGACTCACCAGGACACGGATTCCGTCAATAATCATCGGTACATCATGTTATTAATATTATTTCCCAACTTACCGGGTCTATCAATCTAACAGAATAAATCTCGCCCATTGGTAAATCAAAGAAATAATAATTAATAATATATGTCCGATATTATTTCGGGATTAAGGGATCATCCTCCATAATATCAACTGAGGTTCTATCCAATTATCTAGTCAATACAAATCGGATAACCTTGGGTTTCGATCTTGCTCAATGTACTCATAGCACACTAGTGTAGTCCTATGGTCAAGACCAACCACACCTAACTACACTACAATCATCCCGATGGGTTGTCCAATTCCATCTAGGTTGTAAACCTCTATTTATGATAAGTAAGGAACTAATAACATGATCTTCCGTGTGACACCACATACCATGTTATCTACAATGCAAAGCAATGGGACTTCGTGTATGTATTATTATAAACAAACACCTAGTGTAGTGTGATTCTCTTTTCATAATAAAGATGTTCATATAATAAAAGTCATGTCTTTCAGTATACACATCTTACATCCATGTGGGTGGAGAAACCCCGCCACAACCCTTTGACTTGACCTGAGCACTTGTAGGCTACTAACAGGCTCTAACCAAGCTTGTTTCGCCATGAAGAAGTAGTCAAACAAGAGCTCTCTTAAATAGAGCTCGATCCTGTTTTACCATTACCAGTCGACTGCCCCAGGGGCAGTCGACTGGTCCTCGTGAATTTGAATGTCACCGCCTTGACAATTCGCATTCTGGTCGATGCCAGTCGACTGATCCTTCACCAGTAGACTGATCTCTCTGTGCTCTACCCCAGTCGACTGATCAAGCATCAGTCGACTGCCACCTAAGGTTTCCCTTCCCGAGTACAATTCTCTCATCACTCGAATCCTAGGATTTCTCTTCCCAAGTACAGTTCTCTCAGCAGTCGAAACCTCACGACTCAGTTGACTCTTCCTTCAGCAGCCTCGACCTATTGCCTTCAAGCCCTCTTCGATTTTGGCTCTCGTCCCTCGAATGCATGCAAGTCCGCGGCTTGTCTCTCATGCCACCCTTCACGTATGCCTCGAAGTCTGCTTCCCTCAACTCATTGTCCCTGCTCCAGCAGCCTCGATCTGTCGCCTTCAAGCCCACTTCGACTTTAGCGCTTGTCCCTCGGAATCATGCAAGCCCACGGCTTATCTCCCATGCCATCCTTCACGTATGCCTCGAAATCCGCTTCCCTCGGCTCATCGTCCCTGCTTTGTCCACGGTCCCTCAGATGCATGCAAGCCCTCGTCTTGTCTCCCTTGCCATCCTTCACCGGCCCCGATGACGTCCAACTAAGTCTATGTGTATCTTGCAAACTTGCACACTTACATACACATATTAGATCAACATGAAACCCTAATTTAATCATATTGACATACACATCAAAACTCATGATCCACCTAATCAAACTTAGGTTGATTGCACCAACAATCTCTCCTTTTTTGATGTGTGACAATATGTTTAAGTTAGGTGCAAAAACAACAATAACAATTGAAAATTACAGACATAGCAAGTTAAGTAGCATAAACATGCATCCTCTCCCTTAACCTATGCCTTCCACATAATTTTCAATTTCTCATAACCACAAGTTAAGCTAAACACTAACTCCACAAGTTAAGTTGAAACCTAACTTAAAACCACAAGGTCTCCCCCATTGACACCATCAAAAAGATTGTCCCAAGAAACCTTAACCCTAGTATCAATGAGAACACTGTTCTATCTCTGAAAACCTCCCAGAAATCAGAAATCAACAGCACCAGTCAACTGCGTCAATTACCAGTCGACTGGTGCCTGCAAACCACAAACCTACAGAAAGATCAATCGATTGACCCAAGGGCAGTCGACTGATACATAGAAATCTGAATTTTCAGCCGAAATTTAGAAACCCCTAATTAATTCCACAAAATTCAAAAAATTCTGAAATTTTGCAAGCATATTTCTTATGATGTATTTGATAACTAGCATTTTATGTCATTTTATTTGCTCATTTATTTAGCATTTTTTATCCTCACGTACGTTTAAATCATGTTTATATCATATTTTACGATTAGGATCTATTTTTGGAGTTCATTATAATTTCCTCTAAATTTTGGCATTATTTCATGATTTTTGTAGGGAATTAAAGATGAACCTTGGACCAAGGCTTGGATCAAAGAAATTGGGCCCAATGCTAGTGTTGAAAGCTTGGTTCAATGGTCTAATTTGAAGGCTTGGTTCAATTGTCTAATTTGAAGGCTTGGTTCAATCTTGGTTCAATGGGAGCATGGTCTAATTTGAAAGCTTGGTTCAATTCAATTGAAGATGGTTTATTTCATCCAACCCAAATTGGATCCAAGAAGAGGGAAGCTCTAACCCATCCAAAAGTCCATCAACCTCATCCAATCCTTAAGCCCAATTTCAACCCTTATTGGATTCGGATCTAAACTTCTTACTCCTACCCTCAACCCAAAACCCAATAACCCATTAAGAAACCCTCTTCTCCACTTCCTCATGGATCGCACAAGGGAGGGAGGCGCAAGCTTGGGTTGAAAGAGGAGGCCACTACCATCATCTTCTTCCTCCATCTACTCCACCAAGGCCGGCGGTTCTTCTTCTCCACCTCTTCACACCACCGGCCGGTCACCTCAAGCCCCTTCTCCATCTCTTTCGCTCCTCCTTCTCCCTCACATCTCCTCAAGCTTCTTTCATCTTCCTTCCACACCAAGAGTTCGGATTGCTTCCTCCTCAAGCCCCAGCCAACTTCTCTTCGGGTTAGAGAAGGAAGAGCAGCTCCTTCATCCATTTCGTCATCTGGCAGCCCACTTTTGTCATCCGGCAGCCCGCTTCCGAAGATCCATCCGCAACTTAGTCCATCCGCATGAGAAGCTCCATGTGTTGGTTGATTTCTTTGTTGTGTTGAGTGGTGATTGTGGATGTGTGATTAAGGTTGAGTTTATTGTTGATTTGTAATGGCATTAACCTCCCATGTTTGAAATTCCATATTGTAGGCTTGGATTGGTAGATGCATATTAGGTGTTTGATGAAATTTCCCAATCAATTTTTGTTACTTTAATTGTTCCCCTTAGGCTAGTTTAAATTCTCGCAATGCATTTCTTATTGAATGGTAGTTAGTTATGTTTGTTCTTTTCTTAATTAAGAGAAATTAGGTTAGATTAAGTTTCGTTCCATGCTTAGTTTCCTTAATGCTTTCTTTCATGCATACCATGTGTTTGATGAATTGTCTCTTCCATTAGATAGATTTCAATTTTATATTTTCTTTAGCTTAGATTCTTTTAATGTTTGTTAGTTTGATTGCTTTATGTTTTCTTAGGGTTATGTCTTCCGATTTGATGCAATTATGTTAGGTTTCATTGATGCCTTATTTCTTGAATGCTTCTTTTATGTTGCTTTTCATTTTCTTGCAATTGTAGTTTAGGTTAGATTAAATCTTCTTTACTCGCATTGTCTTTCATTAATTAGGATTAGATTTCATACTTGCTTTGCCATTTCATTTCGTAATCATAGCACTCAAATCCAAACCCCCAGTTTAATAACCCAAAATCCAAAAGCAATAACATACGATCCTAAGATTTATTAACCTATCATTACTTCCTTGAGAGAGACGACTCGAGTTACTCTATACTACATTAGTTTAGAGGAGTTCGATACTTTAATTGTATTTGAAACCATAACACGACTAAAACCGGTTATCAAATTTGGCGTCGTTGCCGGGGAGTGTAGTGGTGTTTGATAATTTTAGGATTGTTTCCCTATTTTTCCACAAAATTTAAGAAAAAAAAATAATTGTCATGTGCTTTAATGTTCATTCATTCATGTGTTTGATATCATATCCTCCTGAGTCTTCTAATCTTGTTTATTAGTGTTTCAGTGTAAGACCAGGATAATTTTTTCAGTTCAACATGAATTTCTACTCTCAACAATTTGGAGGCTTCAATGAATATCACAATTTAGAAATTGGGGGAGCGGAACATATATGCACTAATTGTGGCAGTTCATCTCATTCAGCTGCTATATGCCACCTCATCCAAAAGATTGCTAGATTTCCTCAAGAACCCCTGCATTCCCAACATCAATATCAAAATACCTATGATCCAGCTCCTAGCACCTATAATGATGACTGGGGCAATTACCCGACTCAGTACTTTCAACCCCAACAGTCAGACAGGTATAATTCATTTTCTAATTCTTACAATTCTAATTGGGGGGATAAGTCATATTTCAGGTATATATGAGGATACACAAAGTCAATTTATTGAGCAATATCCAGCATATCAGAACCTACCGACATTCCAAGATGATCCTATGCTTTCATGGTCACATCCGGTTCAGCAACAAAATTCGGAGTCTCCACTCACTTTGGAGCCCTTTTTCACTCAATTTCTTCAACAAAATGAGAGGAGGCTTCAGCAGCTTAGCGCTCAGCTTTGCGCTCAGATTCAGCAACAAGAGAGAAATTTTCAGCAGTTTAGCGCTCAGATGAAGACTCAATTTCAGCAGCATCAGGAAGACTTTAGACAGGATCAGAGTAGGACTGATGCTTCCATTCAGAACATAGCGCGACAAATTGGACAGATATCCTCCACCATTAGTCAGATGCAGACTGCAGGGACCAAGATCGATGTTCAAAGAGGATATTCTAGTTCAGATAAGGCAGAGGAGGTATTAGCTACAGAGACAGCTGAGTTGAAAGTTGAATCTGATCCATTTCCAATTGCAGATGACTCTATAGGTGTAGGGGATTGCACTGAGCCCCAGCGATCACCTACATTGAGTGATATATTAGGAGATTCAGAGGATAAGTATGAAAGTGTAGAGACTTGCATGGTGGAAGTAAGAGCCCAAGAATCACCTCTTTTAGTTGTATGTCCACCAGCACCTGAATCTGAGATGAAGCCTTTACCTGACTAGGAGGAAGTCATAGCTACATCCATTCTTGTAGAACCTTCAGGTATTTTTCAGCAAGACAAGGTACGTATTTTTCCAAATTGTTTAGAAAAAGTCATAGAGGTACCTAGGGTTAATTTTATTGGCTGTGATACACTCCTTGAAACATTTTATATAGAGACTGATTGTATTTCATCTTTTTCTTACCCTGCACGCGTGAGGGAGGTATTTCATGATTTTGCAGGGTGCTGTAGGATTCTAGAGTGGGTGCTACAACTAAATAGACTCCAACCTTCTGGAAGGACTTCCAAAAAGCATCAAGAGGGAGGAGTTGCTCTTATTTTGACTAGTAGCACTTCACCTCTAAAATGGGTTTTGTTCCTTAATCGTCTCCAACCACCGGAACACACTAATGTGAAGTTTAAGTGTGGGGGAGCAGTGCACTATAACATTGATCACGTGAGGAATGCTCTCTCGACTATCCAAACTCCACCACTACTGGGATGGATGCTACTCCTAAACCGACTCCAACTGCCAAGAATAAAGGGAAGTTTGTTCCTTTTCTTTCCTTTTCTTATTATTTTCCTTTATGTTTATACTTCCATGTTTGTTTGCTTTCATACTTTGCATTCATACTTTGCTTCCTCATTTTGCATTTTGTTGAGTCTTGAATAAATCTTGTTTGATTTACAGTTATATCTCCCTACATATCCCTTTATTATGCTTTGAGAATCATAAAAGATGATTAAGTCTGACTATTGAGTTTTGGCTTCCTTGGTATGCTTGGGGACATTAATTGCATTTAGTCAGTTGTTGTGGTGATGGACTCTATCTTGATAGATTAAGCATGACATTTTATTGTTCACATAGTGAGGATATTGTCATGCCTATCCTTAATCCTCTTATGTGTGATAGCATTTGTGATACTTGACACTCTAGAACTTGCTTTGATTCTTTTTGAAATTACATTAACATAAGCTTACATGAATATGATGGAGGCAAACTTTCTTGTTGATCTCATAGTTTTCCCTCTACTTTGCTATTGACACTAGTGAGCATTTCACCTACTGCTTTCATGTTTCATTGTCTTTCCTTTGTCAGATCTTCTCATTGTCATTATATTCTCACTGTCATATCTTTATTAGCTTATTCTTCCCTTGAGCATGAGAGCATGGGGTGATTGCATGATGAATTACATTTTTATCTGTCTATTATTAGCCTCTATTATTGTGAGTCTTAGATGTTATCATGCTTTGTTATATTGTCTGAGACAAGTTTTAAGTGTGAGGGGGAAGACAAGTGTGTATGGACGAATGCTTGTTGAAAAAAAAATCTCTCTATGTACTCAAAAAAAAATAGAAAAAAAAAAGAAGAAGAGAAAAAAAATAAAAATAAAGATGAGAAAAAAAGGGAAAAAAAGTGAAAAAAAAAAGAAGAAAAGAAAAGAATGAAAAATTAAAGAGAGTGAAAAAAAAAATTCTCAAGCATTTGAGATTTTGTTAGTGAGAAACATACGAGTTAAGTTGTTAATACATACATGCATTTTTAGAGATGTTGTAAGTGGTTGTTGTGTATTGCCTGGAGAATGTGCAAGGAGAATTTTGAGTATTGGATGTTTGGGTGAGTTTCTATTTTGGCATATTACATGATTGTATACGTTATGTTAATTACCCCAATGCTCTCATATTCTCTGTGATCTTCTTTGTTATCTACCCTTCTTGTTCTCTTGTTAGCACATGGTTTCATCATTAGTCATTGAAAAGTCCTCTTGATTTGTGTACTTATTGTTGGTGCAGGAAGCACCATATCGAACCTTGTTTTGATATTGGCAAAGGGTTCAAAGTTAAGTATTATTGGTGATCTAACAATGTTACTTAAGTGTTCAGGAAAAGTCCTAGCGAAGGGCTGCTAGGCACCTGGCGAAGGACTGCCAGGAAACAAAGTCCTAGCGAAGGACTCCGAGCCATGTAAAATCTTGGTGTTTGCGTTTGGTTTTTGTGGTGTTTTAGTTTTAATTTTTCCGTTGTGCATACTCTCTCTAAATCCGAAACGACTTACGATATTCACCCCCCTCTATCGTTTTCTCTCGATCCAACAAGTGGTATCAGAGCGGGGAAGCTCAAAATTGGTGCAACCACCAATTTGAGATTTATTTTCGGATTTACGAAATTTTTCATTTCATTTCTTTTCTTTTTGTTAATCGAGATTGGTGCAACACCACTCGATCTTATTCGCCTTTTATTTCATATAAAAAATATCTGTAGGTGGATTTAAAATATTCTTACGCCTTTTTCAATTTTTAATTTTCATTTTTTTACCATAAGTCAGAATTAATAAAACGATCAATTTTTGAAAATTTGTCATAAATTTTTTTTCCATTATTTTAATATTTTTTCCTTGAAATTCGTGTCACCTTAATTCGAGCAACCTTTTTTTAACTCCTATTTTTTCATTAATCAGAATATTCATTTTCTAAAAATTTATCTCAAAAGCTTTTATTATTATTTTATTATTCTTCCTCAAAATTCATGCAATATTTTTTTTTGGCTATTTTTCTCCCGCACTACTAATCCAAGACCAAGTCTTGGTACATTTCTATTCTTTTCTTGGTGTGCAAGAATTATCCTTAATGGCCAATCAAGAATGGAACAGTGTTCGTCCACCTCTATTCTCTAGCGAGAACTTCAAAACCTGGAAGGGGCTAATGGAATCCCACCTAAAGGCCCATCTAGAGCTATGGATGATAATCCAAACGGGGTTTACAGTACCTACAGAAGATGAAATGTCGATCGCCTGAGATAAAATGGACGAACCAACTCTGAGGAAGATTGAGACAGATGCAAAGGCGACTGCAATCCTACAATGTGTCCTAACCAAAGAGCAACTTGAACTAATAGGTCCATTCAGATGTGCGAGAGAAATTTGGGAAAAATTAATTAGCCTTCATCAAGAGATCTCAGAAGAAGAAGAAGATCAAGTAAGCTGTCTTGCACTCTCAGTCCAAGCACAAACAACCGAGTCAGAGTCTGAACACGAATCCAAACCAGAGTCAGAAGACAAAGTGACTGAGACAAAAATGGTAACCAATTTTGAATTTATTTCAGAATTACAATTATATAATCAGACTGATACTATAATGGTCGAGGAAGGTATAATTTCAAGTGCAAGGAAAACTCCAAAGAAGAAACTTCAACCGGTACCCGAGTCCGACTCAGACTCAGAATCAGAAGACAATGGAGAAGATCGACCCAAACTGGTCCGGTTGACTCGCAACCACTACAAAATACTGAAGAAACAATCAAGCAAAAGAAAGATGACTAAAATCAAGGGGGAGACCTCCAAAAAGAAATCTAAAGGTAAATTTACAGTATTTGAAAATCCATTATTTACCTTGAATAATATGATTGAACCTTATAAATTAGTTAAAGCAAACATTAGTAAATTGGAACAAGAAGGTGAAAAATTGAAACATAAGGTCAAAATGCTAGAAAGTCTAAGTCACAATCTTGCTAATTCTAAAAACCCAGAATATCATTACAATTATGACGTGACTTAGTTGATTACTTTTCTTGCTTGTTTATTTTATTATGCTTTGAATTAGGATTAATTAGTTTAAGGACTGAACCAACTTAACTGAAATTTGAACAACATAAGTATTAGGTGGAGGTGAGATGATAGTACGTTAGGGAAGCCTTTTCTAATAAGGTCAAGTATACACTACTTGGTCTCTTTAGACTGGTGAAACTAGCCAAAGCTACCGATCCAAGACCCAAACTAGTTAGACCAGAATTTACCAAAAAGTAATTTTGAAGATGAAATTTCACTAAAAGGCTTTGTCTAGGAAAGGGTTGATGATCCAATAAGGCTACGGCCAAAGAAAGCCTTGTGCCTCGCCAAGACCTGGAAGCCAATTTTCGAAATTCAAATTCAATTTACTCTTTGTTAAATTCGAATCTAACATAAATTTTCAGTTAATTTTAGATTCAAATATCTCTTTTCAAAATAAATTTAAATTGGGTTTAAAAATTAATTTAACTTTTCAAAATTAATCATGGCCTTTTCAAAATAAATCTTTCTATTAAAATATGCATCTCACAAAACAATTAAGGATATCCTGTTTTGTCACTTAGAAATGGGTGAGATGCTTAGGACCTAATAGTTGAGTCCAACCCAACCAACTAATTCAAAATTAATCAAACTAAAATTAATTCAATTAAATCAAGATCAAATCTTAATTAAATCCATTAAATTCAATTAGATCTTAATTAAATCAATTAAATTAAATCTTAATAAATTAAATTTAATTCATCTGACTTTTAAAATTCAAATTTAATTCAACCGAACAACTTTCAAAATTAAAATTTAATTCAACTAAACAAACTTAACCCTCTAAATTTTAATTTTCTCAAAAATCAAATTTAACTTTTTAACTAAGAGTTAATGTTTTAAATCATTGTAATTAAAATCAAATCTCTTTTGTTCACTAACCTGAAATTTATTTCATAACATTTATTTCTTTCATTTACCATTATACAAACATTTCTTTCAGACATTCAATTTATTCTTGTATGGCAAAAAGTCACCTTGGGATTACTTAGGATTTTTTTTTGTCTGCAGTCCGGGCTTAGATATTTATATTTTTTTTTGGACTTAAAAAAAACTTCTATTTTTTAATCATTTCCCCTTTTCAGTTTTCTATATTCATTTTCTCAAATAGGTGAATGAAATTATGTTTCAAATCATTAAAACAAAATACTTTTTTAAACTTAGTTTTCTTTTCTTTTTGTTTGAATCAAACCCTAAGACTAAGAGGAGGATTAACTTATGGTCAACAAGCCTCCTAGGACTGTGTCAGGTTTAGGGGGAGTTCAAATTAAAAGAAGAAATTTAAAAATACTATGTTTTCAAACTACCACTCATGTTTTTCGAAAACTATGCTATCATATGTCTTTCAAACAATCATTTTTTTTCAAAATGTTAATACTCCAAAATTCATTTTAAGAATTGTGCTTTTGATTTTGACAAACCCTAAAGACACAGAGGAAGGTCCACTTCATGATCTACAAGGACTTCGAGGATGTGTCAAATTTAGGGGGAGTCTAAACCAAAAGAAATAATTTCTAACAAGTATTTTCTTTGGCAATTATTTTTGAAATTATTAAAAAATTCTTTTGATCTGAACTGACCCCTAAGGACTCAGAGGAAGAATACTTGTGGTCAACAAGCTTCCAAGGAATATGTCAAGTTTAGGGGGAGGTTAAATTAAAAGAACTATTGAACATTTCAAAATAAGTTGTTTTAATACACAAGTTTTCAAAGTTCTTTTGAAAATACAACTAATTTGTCTTTAAAAATACCAATATTCTATTTCTCAAAATGTTTTTGTGGCTTAGTAAATCCTTTTTGAAATACTTTTTGAAATTTTCTTGAGTTTGGAGAATTTCCAAGACACTTAGGGAAATACCCTTGTAGTTAACAAGATTTCCTAGGATTGTGTCAAACTGGAAAGGAAACCATGCCAAGTAAAGTATTAAGTTTTCAAAATAACATTAAACTTTTTCTTAAATTATTATGTTTAAAATTATTTATTAGTACTTATATTTGTCAAAAATGCATAACATCATGCAAAAGTACTAACACTTTTTCAAAGCACTAATATTTACAAAGTACGAATATTTTTTAAAGTGCAATACTAAATATGTTTCAAAAAAACAATTTGTTCAATCTTTTTCAAAGTGAAAATGTGTTTCAAATTTTCTTTTGCATAACATTTTTTTTGTATTCTTCCAAATGCACTATCTGTTAAATGAAAATATTTTTTTGAAAAATCTTTTCCAAATAAAAGTTTTTCTATGGCAATAGTGTCCTAAGTGCGTGAATTTTCTAAAGACTTGCCTAGAAATACAAAAAAAATTTAAATTTCTAAATACTTTTCAAAGTAGAGTTTTTCTTTAGTACAATTTAAGCTGCTTGCTATACTTTCAAAATTACACTATGTATTTTTATTCTCAAAACTCATAGGCTCTGATACACAATTTTTTCCCTTAAACCTTTTTCAAAATATATTTTTCAAAAAGAGTATTTTTAAAGAGGAAAGAAGAAAAAGTAAACAAAATTTTTCCTTAAATTTCTTCCCTTTTACAAAGAAAGTTCATCTTAGAAATGGTCGAAAACATAAGGAGAAGAATTTCACATTAAGGGGCAGAGAAAGGAAACTTTGTCTAATTCTTATCTCTTTTTCAAAAAGTGCTGCAAAAATTTCTAAGTGTTTCAAAAGTGCATGTTTTTTCTAAGTAAAAGTTGTTTAACAAAATTTAGGCTTGCAAAACTTTTCAAAATGAAAAATTATCTAAGTGTAAAAAGTTTTGTTAGTGAAAATGCTTTTACTCTATTTTTGAAAAACACTATGTCAAAAACATGAAGCACTTAGAAAAACTCAAAAATCCCTGTTTGATATGTTGTTCACCCATAAATGTTTTTTGATATATGTCAAAGGGGGAGAAAAGGTCAAAGTTAAGAGTTAAGTTAATTGTTATTTTATAACACAATTATTCAGGGGGAGTATGAGAAATTTTTTTCAAAATTACATTGGTTTTAGACTTTATACTGTTCAGAATTGCTATGTTTTATTGGTCTTAACCTTCTTGCTTAAACTGTTGTAATTATTACTTAACTTTGAACTGTGTTGCCATAAATCAAAAAGGGGGAGATTGTTGGTGCAGGAAGCACCATATCGAACCTTGTTTTGATATTGGCAAAGGGTTCAAAGTTAAGTATTATTGGTGATCTAACAATGTTACTCAAGTGTGCAAGAAAAGTCCTAGCGAAGGGCTGCTAGGCACCTGGCGAAGGACTGCCAGGTAACAAAGTCCTAGCGAAGGGCTGCTAGGCACCTGGCGAAGGACTGCCAGGTAACAAAGTCCTAGCGAAGGGCTGCTAGGCACCTGGCGAAGGACTGCCAGGAAACAAAGAACTGGCGAAGGACTGCTAGGCACCAGGCGAAGGACTGCTTGGAACTGAAGCCCTAGCAAAGGACTGCTAGGCACCTGGCGAAGGACTGCCAGGATACGAAGCCCTAGCGAAGGACTGCTAGGCACCTGGCGAAGGAATGTCAGGATACAAAGCCCTAGCGAAGGACGGCTAGGCACCTGGCGAAGGAATGCCAGGACACGAAGACCTGGCGAAGGACTGCTGGGCACTAGGTGAAGGATTGCTTGGTACCGAAGACTTGGCGAAGGACTGCTGGGCAAAAGTCCAACCGGAGGAGCCGATTGGCAACAGGTAAATTCTCCTGAGAGGAGTAGGTGAGGACGCGTTCCTTGTCGAGGGAACAGTAGGCGTCGGTTCGACCTAGGGCTCCATTTTGGAGACCCAAAGTCAGAACTAAGACAGCTAAGGCTGTATAAATCTAATACTTGATTGCTTTGTGTTGTTTTGGACTAACCCTGGATGCAGGACCGAAGGAATGAGTTTCTGCAGCTCAGAACGCCTCAAAGGAGAGAGGCAACAGCTGAGTAGGGTGCCCCCAGTGTCCCGGGAGCCCCCAAGGACAAGGCAAAATAAGTTAAGCAAAAGTACGCTTCGGAAGCTTACTGGGTGGGGCGCCCCCATGCTCCCGGGCGCCCCCAGTGCCCAGGGCGCCCCGGGCTCAAGCCAACGAAGCGGATAAGACTTATCCAGCCGAGAAACCTGCGGATCGGGTCAACCAGGGCGCCCCCAGCGTCCCAGGCGCCCCCACAGTCAACCATCAGCCCTATTCGAGTCGGATAAGGGTTGACCGAGACTTACTCGGATCGGGTGACACGTGGGGGGCGCCCCCAACGTTCAGGGCGCCCCGGGAGGCTATAAAAAGCCCCTCGATCCCAAGGCTTCAAAAATCAAGTTTTCCAACTCCAACACGCTCTTCAACTCACGCACTCTGCTCCAGAAATCCTTCATCTCGAGATTCTAGTGCCGGCGACGACCCTATGCACCGAAGAACGATCTACACCGGGCGTCGGTAACGAAGAGTCAATTGTTAATTGTATTCTTACTGCACTTACTACTGTACAACTGTTTGTAAGATTTTGCGCACATATAGAATTGCCCCCAGTAAACGGTCAACGACCGTGGGCCTTGGAGTAGGAGCCGACCGTGACTCCGAACCAAGTAAAATCTTGGTGTTTGCGTTTGGTTTTTGTGGTGTTTTAGTTTTAATTTTTCAGCTGTGCATACTCTCTCTAAATCCGAAACGACTTACAATATTCACCCCCCCCCCTCTATCATTTTCTCTCGATCCAACACTTATGCTATAGTAATGGAGAAGTAGAAAATAAGCAAGCATGTGGTAGTGCAATGTCATGCATGCTTTGAGAGAACATCACTTTCATATTTGTTATTTTTGTGAGCATCAGTGCATATATCCATCTTGTGAGATTTTTGTCATGCTTCGTTTACTCAAGTTGATTGAAATTACCATGCCTTTTGACTTATGTGAGATTTGGAACCATAAATACATTGATTCTTGAGACTTGATGATCCTAAGTAACTTTCTTTTATTATTTTTTTGAAGTATCGATAGGGGATGTAATGTTTGGGAGATATTTTATTTTCTTTTAGTTTTGTTTGCTTGCTCGAGACATGCAAGAATTAAGTGTGGGGGTGTGATAACTAGCATTTTATGTCATTTTATTTGCTCATTTATTTAGCATTTTTTATCCTCTCATACGTTTAAATCATGTTTATATCATATTTTACGATTATGATCTATTTTTGGAGCTCATTATAATTTCCTCTAAATTTTGGCATTATTTCATGATTTTTGTAGGGAATTAAAGATGAACATTGGACCAAGGCTTGGATCAAAGAAATTGGACCCAATGCTAGTGTTGAAAGCTTGGTTCAATGGTCTAATTTGAAGGCTTGGTTCAATGGTCTAATTTGAAGGCTTGGTTCAATGGGAGCATGGTGTAATTTGAAAGCTTGGTTCAATTTAATTGAAGATGGTTTATTTCATCCAACCCAAATTGGATCCAAGAAGAGGGAAGCTCTAACCCATCCAAAAGCCCATCAACCTCATCCAATCCTTAAGCCCAATTTCAACCCTTGGATTCGGATCTAAACTTCTTACTCCTACCCTCAACCCAAACCCCAATAACCCATTAAGAAACCCTCTTCTCCACTTCCTCATGGATCGCACAAGGGAGGGAGGCGCAAGCTAGGGTTGAAAGAGGAGGCCACTACCATCATCTTCTTCCTCCATCTACTCCACCAAGGCCGGCGGTTCTTCTTCTCCACCTCTTCACACCGCCGGTCGGTCACCTCAAGCCCCTTCTCCATCTCTTTCACTTCTCCTTCTCCCTCACATCTCCTCAAGCTTCTTTCATCTTCCTTCCACACCAAGAGTTTGGATTGCTTCCTCCTCAAGCCCCGGCCAACTTCTCTTCGGGTTAGAGAAGGAAGAGCAGCTCCTTCATCCATTTCGTCATCCGGCAGCCCGCTTTCGTCATCCGGCAGCCCGCTTCCGAAGATCCATCCGCAACTTAGTCCATCTGCATGAGAAGCTCCATGTGTTGGTTGATTTCTTTGTTGTGTTGAGTGGTGATTGTGGATGTGTGATTAAGGTTGAGTTTATTGTTGAATTGTAATGGCATTAACCTCCCATGTTTGAAATTCCATATTGTAGGCTTGGATTGGTAGATGCATATTAGGTGTTTGATGAAATTTCCCAATCAATTTTTGTTACTTTAATTGTTCCCCTTAGGCTAGTTTAAATTCTCGCAATGTATTTCTTATTGAATGGTAGTTAGTTATGTTTGTTCTTTTCTTAATTAAGAGAAATTAGGTTAGATTAAGTTTCATTCCATGCTTAGTTTCCTTAATGCTTTCTTTCATGCATACCATGTGTTTGATGAATTGTCTCTTCCATTAGATAGATTTCAATTTTATATTTTCTTTAGCTTAGATTCTTTTAATGTTTGTTAGTTTGATTGCTTTATGTTTTCTTAGGGTTATGTCTTTCAATTTGATGCAATTATGTTAGGTTTCATTGATGCCCTATTTCTTGAATGCTTCTTTTATGTTGCTTTTCATTTTCTTGCAAGTGTAGTTTAGGTTAGATTAGATCTTCTTTACTCGCAATGTCTTTCATTAATTAGGATTAGATTTCATACTTGCTTTGCCATTTCATTTCGTAATCATAGCACTCAAATCCAAACCCCCAGTTTAATAACCCAAAATCCAAAAGCAATAACATACGATCCTA
This sequence comes from Boesenbergia rotunda, assembly GCA_024364735.1. Classification (NCBI taxonomy): domain Eukaryota; kingdom Viridiplantae; phylum Streptophyta; class Magnoliopsida; order Zingiberales; family Zingiberaceae; genus Boesenbergia; species Boesenbergia rotunda. Next base: position 7,576 of record JAGFNQ010004388.1, on the reverse strand, counting down.
AGATTTATTAACCTATCATTACTTCCTTGAGAGAGACGACTCGAGTTACTCTATAATACATTAGTTTAGAGGAGTTCGATACTTTAATTGTATTTGAAACCATAACACGACTAAAACCGGTTATCAAATTTGGCGTCGTTGCCGGGGAGTGTAGTGGTGTTTGATAATTTTAGGATTGTTTCCCTATTTTTCCACAAAATTTAAGAAAAAAAATAATTGTCATGTGCTTTAATGTTCATTCATTCATGTGTTTGATATCATATGCTCCTGAGTCTTCTAATCTTGTTTATTAGTATTTCAGTGTAAGACCAGGATAATTTTTTCAGTTCAACATGGATTTCTACTCTCAACAATTTGGAGGCTTCAATGAATATCACAATTTAGAAATTGGGGGAGCGGAAGCAGCAAAGGAAGCAGTCTGGATGAAGAAGTTCGTCTCCGAACTTGGCGTGGTTCCAACCATTGATGAAGCAGTGCCGGTTTACTGCGACAACAATGGAGCTATTGCACAAGCAAAGGAACCAAGGTCTCATCAGCGATCCAAACACGTGCTTCGCCGCTATCATCTGATCAGAGAGATTATAAGTAGGAATGACATACAAATTGAGAAAATTCCCACTGAAAGGAATTTAGCGGATCCTTTAACTAAGGCCTTACCTCAGAATAAGTTTGAGGGTCATGTTAGAGCCTGTGGTATTGGATACCGTAGCGATTGGCATTAGGCCAAGTGGGAGTTTGTTAGTGATATGAGAGAAGTGTCCTAAGGCAATCGCCTTATGATTGTAAACATTTATTTTAATAAATGATAATTCACTATTTGAGTATACATGTTTGTGTATTTGATTGGGATCTTAAACTCATCTACTGAATGTCCGCAATACAACTCACAGCATAAGAGAATTTGTGATGGAATCACAACTAGTGATTATCTCTAAATGTGCAAATGTGAAGTATTGAAAATATCCCTAGTCGATGAATTGATAAAAACGGACACTATCAATTCTGTTGAGACTAGCATGGGTTATTCTCTAATCAGCTGATTCTCACTGGCTGGTGACATTGGGATGTCCGGAGATAAACATGGATGCTAGTTAAGGGTGTTGGATTGTGAAAAACCGATAGAGGGGGGGTGAATATCGGAAATCGCTCTTTTTCGGAAAACTAAGAGTAAGTGCACAGCGGAAATAAAAATACGAGACACAGCACAAAGACACAGTGGTTTTTATTTGGTTCGGAGCCTGTGTCGACTCCTACTCCAAGGCCCACGGTCGTTGACCGTTTACTTTGGGCAATTCTATATTCGCGCAAATCGGTTACAATGATTTCAATTACAAAGAGAATGCAATAAAATAATAATTAAATATTAAGCTCTTCGTTACTGACGTCCGGAGTGTATCGATTCTTTTCGGGGCAGCGGGACGTCGTCGGCTCGAGGTGAGGCGTTTCTGGAGCAAAGCGCGAGCGTAGAAGAGCGTGGAAGCTTTGGAATGAAGTTGATGTGAAGCTTGGGGTCGAAGGGTGCTATTTATAGCCCCTACGGCGCCCTGGACGTCGGGGCCGCCCTGCCAAGTGTCATCCGATCCGCAGTTTGCTCGGTCAAGCTTTATCCCGCCTAAATAGGGATGAAGTTTGACCTCTGGGGCGCCCTGGTCGCTGAGGGCGCCCTCGTTGACCCGGTCTTCTCGGCTGGATAGATTTGATCGGCCTCACTGGCGTAGGCGCGAAGCGCCTTGGACCTGAGGGCGCCCTGGGCGCTCAGGGCGCCCTGGGCGCTCAGGGCGCCCTGGTTGCTGAGGGCGCCCTGGTTGCAGAGGGGCGCCTCGGCTAGTTGTTAGCCATACACCTTTTTGCCTTACTTGTTTCTTGTTCACCTTGGAGGCGCCCTAGACACTCAGGGCGCCCTACTCAGCTGCTGCCTCACTCCTTTGAGGCTCTCTGAGCTGCAAACACACGTTCCTTTGGTCCTGCATCCAGGGTTAGTCTGAAACACAATAAAACAATTAATTATTATTTTATACAGCCTTAGCTGTCTTGGTTCTGACTTTGGTCTCCAAAATGGAGCCCTAGGTCGAATCGACGCCTACTGTTCCCTCGACGGGGAACGCGTCCTCACCTACTCCTCTCGGGAGAATTTACCTGATGCCAACCGCTCCTTTGGTTGGACTTTTGCCTGACGGTCCTTTGTCAGGTCTTGTAAACTGGCAGTCCTTTGCTAGTTGCCTAGCTGTCCTTCGCTAGGGCTTGGATACTGGCAGTCCTTCGCCAGTTGCCTAGCAGTCCTTCGCTAGGGCTTGGATACTGGCAGTCCTTCGCCAGTTGCCTAGCAGTCCTTCGCTAGGGCTTGGATACTGGCAGTCCTTCGCCAGTTGCCTAGCAGTCCTTCGCTAGGGCTTAGATACTGGCAGTCCTTCGCCAGGTGCCTAGCAATCCTTCGCTAGGGCTTGAATACTGGCAGTCCTTCGCCAGGTGCCTAGCATTCCTTCGCTAGGACTTTGTCTCTACACACTTGAGTAACATTGTTAGATCACAAATAAACTTAACTTTGAATCCTTTGCCAATATCAAAACCAGGTTCGATATGGTGCTTCCTGAACTAACAAAGGGAACTAGTTCATTGGAGTGACTAGCTGTAAGACTTCATATGGTTATCTATATAGATATGTCAATGAAGTTCTTACTGCAGCTTAAGTGCGATGTTCCTTTGACTTGCGGTGTTCAAGTCATCTTGGTCATGGAGACTTATACTTTAACATCTTAAGCAAGCATCTCCAAGGAGGTGTGGACCCAGGATGATTGGGTATAAGCCGAAGTGCCCGAAGATGTTTGAACAGCCTACAAAGGATTCACCACTCCTTGCGAGGAGATGTATACCCAGGCCTATCGTCGAATTGTTACTCAAAACCTCTGGCCAGAGTATATCATGTTTAGAGTGCGAGTCTCTTAAATACATGAGAGTAATTAGAAATCCAAAGGACGAGAAAGACACTACTTGGGCTAGGTGTGACGTAGTCAGTCTAGTGGGGACTGACACAAACAGACCATGTCCTGAACCAAGTGGGTATAAGGTGGTGAAGGGAATGGGGCACGATTCATTAGAGCTGCTGAAGGGTTTCAGAATTACTTCTGAGGTCAACCGTTGATCTTTCGATTAATTGGGGGTCATGATGTACTACTAGGTGCCACTCATGATCGTTCTATAATTAGTTGATTATAGACGGCCAACATAAATCGAAAGCCTATTTAGTCACACGCACTACGAGTAATCCGAGGGATTTAAAACGAGTTGAAAATTAGATTTTCCAATCAAGAGAAATAAGTCGAATCTGAGTTAATCAGAGGCGCAACGGAAACATAAAATGGCTAAGTCTTTTGAAGGCTTATCGGGCAAATTAAATGAGTTTAATTCGCGATCGGTTCGGCTCGGTTTGGCCGGCCAAAGAGGGTGCCAAACCCCTTGGGTTGGCCGGCCAAAGAGGGTGCCAAACCCCTTGGGTTGGCCGGCCACAAGAAGGGGAAGAAACCAATTTAATTGGTTTAATTAATAAAATAAATCTAGCACAATTTGTTTTATAAATTATGGATAAATAAATTTGTGTAAAGAAATTTATATAAATAAATTTATAGAAATTTATTCTTTTATGGAAATTAAAATGATCCATGAAATGGTTTATTTTAATTTTATAAAATTAATTATGAATTGATTTTTCCATAATAAGAAGGCTTATAAATTTCTTATAAAATTTATTCCATAATAAAAGGAGAAGAAGTATTTGTTTTATTATAAAGTTAGTTATAATAAAACTTGGTTTAAACGGAATAATTCATAAGAGAATTTATAGGATAAATTTGTTATGAAAATTCCGTTAAGAGGAGACTTGGCAAGGGAGATCCTACTATATAAAGGAACCAAAGGCAAGCCCTTAATTCCAATTGAGTAATCAAGAGATTAGTAGCTTCCTCCCTCTCTCTCTCTTATTCTCTTCTCCCTCTCTTCCCCTTAGGGCCGGCGCCCTTCTTGTGAGCTAGGGCCGGCGCCTCCTTCACCTAGGGCCGGCGTATCTTCTTCTCCAAGTGGTGCCGTGAGCCATCAACACCAAGGAGAAGCCAACCAAGAAGAAGAAGAAGTGGATCGCATCTCCTTCCTTCCCGGAATTTGGATTCCGACTCTTGTTGGTTAGTTTCCATTCTTTTCTCTTGTTCTTCTAGTTGTGCCTTTGGAGAATCTAGTAGTTCTCGTCGGCACAAAACTCGTGACTTTGCGAAGTCATCCCGAAGAGAACTCGGCGTGGACGCGAATAGAGGCGGAGCTTCCAAGGGACGCTACGGTTGGATCTCGTCCCTTACTTCGAGTTACGAGAGGTACTTAGTAAATTAGTTTACTTTTCCGCAAAGTTTTAATTTATGATCATGTCAACACATCATAAGGTTGCATGCTAGATACGTGGTTAAAATAATTTAGGAAATTATTTTATGCTAACTCTTCCGCTGCACGTAAAAATTTAAAATTTTACGAACCCGTATCCTTGTCGACATGCACCCGGTCCCAACAGTGGTATCAGAGCCGGTTAGTGTTCGACTTAATCATATAATTGTTTTGCGGAAAACTTTGTCATAATCTCAATTTTGGAAAAAAATTTCAATTATGAAAACTTTCCAATTATAATAAATTTTAGATTTAGGAATTTCTAAGTTTGGAAATCCTCATGAAATTTCGCAAACTTTTGAAATTTTCTAGTTTCTGAAATTTTATGATAATTGTGAAAAGTTCCCATCTATGGAAACTTTCCAATTTTGGAAATTTTTCTATTTTAGAAATTTTCCAATTTTGGAAATATGTAAGTTTCTTTTGTACCAGAAACTTACAATTATTCTGAAAACCAATTTTTGAAATCTCGCAATTTTTGGCACTTTCTTTTAAGAAAGTCTAGACAAATTCATGGATAGTTAATTGACAATTAAATTGAATTGGTTTTTAAATTGACAACAAAATTCTTTATTTTGGATCGGGAAGCCGTCCAATTTAAAGTTAGTTGTTGTAATTTAATTTCCCAATTTTAATTGAAATTGTCATGTTTAATTTGGCTATGCTTATGAAGCAAACCAAATTGAATTTACGACAAATTATTTTTCTTTGGGTATCTGAGCCTCGGGGAGCCACCCTTAGAAAATAATTTGTTGTAATTAATTAAATCCATAAAATATGATTTAAGAGGTGATGCTCTTAAATATTATTGTCTCCAAAATTAATTAGGAAAATGGTTTCCTATAGAGTTTCTTAAAAGAGATTTTCATGAAAATAATATGTCGTTGAATTAAGGGAATTGTCTCTTAATTTAATAAGATTTGATTTAGAGAAATCAAAGTCTTAAACATATTATTTCCGAAATTGATTATGACAATTTAGGAAATTGTTTCCCAAAACAATTCCTTTAATAAAGTATGAAATTAGAATTAGGAAATCCGGTTCCTAATTCAATTAATGAGACTTGATAAATTAAGTCACATACATACTTTATTAAGGAAATTGTTAGTCATGACATATTTATATGTCATGAATGTGCTTTAAAAGAAAAGATGAGACCCAAAACCCCTTACAAAATATTAAGGCTAACACCTTCCATTAATATGGTTAGAATCGGAGTTTTGTTTCTTGTTTGGGTTGATAGACACATCCATGCCCGGCTTGAACCTCAACATGTTCAAACCATGGAATTAGTTTATGAATAATATAGTTGGAGTCAGAGGTCAATCCTTAGTTTTGGTTGTTGGACACATCCAAGCCTGACTAAGCGGTTGAATGAGCTCCAACCATATTAAAACTATTTCTTGATTGATGGGTCAGCCTTAAGCTTGGAGCATCGATTTGTTGTGCCACAGCCAAGGTCGATGTAAAGAGAGGTGCAGTTGGGTGCTATGTATATTGTTACATACTTGTTAATGAGTTAACAACCCAATGATTTATGCAAACATTCAATTAGTTGATAGCATAAAGTGATAGTTACATATATGTGATATGTAATCGGTATAATTACCTACCTTCATAGCTAAGAAAAACTTGATGGTCACAGCCATGGTTGCTCTTATCTATGGTTGGATATCAACCTATTTGGAGATGCTCCTACGATCTCCCGAATTGATAAAAAGGGTTATTCAATTTGAAAAATAAATAGGATTTAATTAATGTATATTGATACATTCTTTATCATTCTTCTCACATAAGTTCAATTTGTATTTCTAGGTTAATCACTCGATCATGTCTTCTCTAAACTTGCGTTCCATTTTGGACACCAATAAACTAACTGGGCCAAACTTCATGGACTGGCTTCGAAACCTGAGGATAGTCCTCAAGGCAGAAAAGCTTGCTTATGTCCTTGAAGATCAACTTCCCAACCGTCCTCCCGAAAATGCAACTCCAGACCAGTTTCCTGAGTTGCTCAACCTGCTGAAGACTGTAGAGCCTTCTGTGAAGCAGGATCAAAAGACGGTTCTGTTAGTTGGTTCCTCGAAGAAAGGTTCTAAGAGGAAAGCAAAAGAACAGAATAAAGGGAAGAAGAAAAAGGCCAAAAAGACTGAAAATACCCTAAAAGGCACTTGCCATCACTGTGGCAAGGAGGGTCACTGGCGAAGAAACTGCAAGGTTTATCTTGAGTCCTTGAAGAATAAGGCATCTGATGCCCCATCCTCTTCAGGTATCTTCGTTATTGAATGTCACTCTATTTCCTCTAATACCTAGGTACTTGATACTGGGTGTAGCTCACATATATGTAATGACATACAGGGGCTATGGAATAGAAGAAGACTCGTCAAAGGAGAAGCAAATTTGCGAGTTGGAAATGGAGCAAAGATTGCTGCCATTGCCATCGGAACATATTTGCTAAAGCTCCCCACTGGACGTATCTTAGAATTGGATAATTGTTATTTTGTTCCTTCATTAATAAAGAACATTGTATCTATTTCATGTTTGAATGAAAAGGGTTATCATTTAACTTTTAGTAACAATTGTTGTTACATAACCTTAAATGGCGTTCTTTATGGGAATGGAACTTTGTGCAATGGCATCTACACGTTAGATTTATCCAGTGACGTTTTCAATATCGAAGTAAGCAACAAACGTACTCGAATAGATAATCGAATAGACTCCTACACTTGGCATTGCCGTCTTGGCCATATAAGTAAGAAACGCATGACCGAATTACACCGATGTGAAATTTTGGAATCATTTGAACCCGATTTATTTGATACATGCGAATCATGCTTAAAAGGCAAGATGACCAAATTACCCTTTTCCAGAAAAGGTAATCCAGTGGGAGAGTTGCTTGGTCTAATACATACTGATGTATGTGGACCAATGTCAACTCATGCACAAGGAGGCTATAGCTACTTCATCACCTTTATCGATGATCACTCACGATTCGGGTATGTGTTCTTGATGAAACATAAATCTGAAGCCTTTGAGAAATTCAAAGAGTTCAGAAATGAAGTAGAGAAACAGCTTGGCAAAAGTATTAAAATACTTCGATCCGATCGGGGTGGTGAATACTTGAGTCAAGAGTTTCAAGATTATCTTAGGACAATGG